>VZTN01011650.1:577-251927 GCA_013400515.1 Erpornis zantholeuca
CATTTTTTTAATGCCCTATGTTCATCTTTAACAGACAAACAATAAAACTCAAAACTATTTGTCACTTATCCACTTTGTGAAGGCACACAGAACTGATCATTATTCTAAAATAATTATATGGCTTTGTATTTTTCTTAAAATGTATCTTCATGGAGCAATAATATTTACCTTGCAACCCTAAATTATTTTAGGGGTAATATTTAATGCATTTTATATAAAAAATATCATTGTAACTAAACCCTATGTGGTTTCTGTAATACTCAATGACCTTAAGGAAAGGGATCAGTAGATTAAGTTTTGCATTGATTTTTTTTTATATTACTTTGTTAAATTTTTTCTTTTTTTTTCCTGTGGACACATACATTTCACCCAACCTGCCTTAGTTTATATCCATACACATCCTCACATTTGCTCTGTTGCATAAAAAATTAATATATATATTCATGTGCCCCAAAGTCCACAAAGATAAGTAATTATTTTTTACTGATTCTTGAACTTAGAGTATTAGTTAGAGTGATGCAATGTTTGATTATCTGTTTGTATATTAGATGTAAAAAAATTCATTAAATTATACAGAAAGTTATGCAATAGTGAATTAAGTTTCTTCACCTTTTTCCTAACTAACTAGCAGCTTCTAAAATGAAGCAGAAAGTTCTATATGGGCCATTTCTTCGCTCAAAATTAATTTTTAAATTATTTTTTTAAAATTTTAAATCTCAGCATCTTAAGACTCTATTCCTAGTAATTCAAAGGAGAATTTCCATTAGTTGCAGTGCTGTATGAAAATTTTAAACTACAGTAGCATAGGTAAAAAGAAATAATTTGGTGACTGAATTTGTGTTTAAAACAGGTTAATTCCTTATTCCTTTTAACTGGAGATGAAAGTACTCTGCATTATAGGAATCAAATTTTGAAATATCTGCACTCTCGAATCAATCTACTAGCCTTCCTTTCTTAGTCTCTTATTATGTCGAAAGGAAAGAGAGAGGGGAGGTGAAATCACAAGGCTGAAAATAGGACCTAATGGAAAAAATACCCTTATGATAAAGGAAACATTAAAAAAAGGTAAACACTACTATCAGGGATATTTTTCACTGCAGGGACATAAAACTCCCTAACTGAAAGAGAGAAGAACATGAAGGGAGATGTGTTGGCAAGGAAAAGGCAGTGGCACTGTATCACATATTTTGTTCTTCCTGAAACTGTGCCTTCAACAGGCATTTTCTGAGAAGGCATTGGTTGGCCATGGACACCACTCAGGGTGAAGTTTTCTAGTTTCTGCAAGAACACTGGGAAATCTTTCCCAATAAATACATAACCATGATTTTCATAAAATCACTTAAGGCAGAATTTTGAGAGAAATCTCACTGTTTTGAGAGAAAATTGATACAAAATGTACTGTAAAATAACTGCTTGACACGAACCTCCAATCCAACTTCCACTCAACAACAACAACAAAAAATCATGACAACTAATCCTGCCTTCCCAAAGATGCTCAACCGCTCCAGAGTAGCTCCTTATGTGCTTGCAGGGCCCCCCAGGAAGTAGAGCACAGTGGTTTTGTCCACAACCTAGAGATAAGAGATAAGAACCATATCTACTCACATCTTAAGTCTCCATGAAACCAGACAAGCCCATGTTCCTATTGTAATTTCTGTTTTGAAGCATCAGCCCAAGTGTTGCTCTTGAGAAAGGTGCAGGAGTGTTTTATCAGCTCATAATTCCCGTGACTGAAGCACAGACTGTCCAGTGACCAGGCATGCACAAAGTGGTAACCAACAGGACAGCAGAACTGTGATTTTTTGAGGGTTTGTTTGTTTTTGAAACGTTTCAGGAAGAATAAAAAATCATATCTTTTGGCAGGTCTAAATGAAAGTTTTCCAGCTGCTTAATGAAAAAGTAGAATGCCATCTTGTTATATCTTTATGACTAATGAAATTGGACAAAACATTCTTCTAAATATTGTTTTGTGATTTGACAGCAAAGGAAGTGGAAGGGTTTTGATTTCAAAGAATTGAATTTAAGCAAGATCAAGCTTAAATGCCTTGTTGTTAATATTTGAAAGTACTCAACACAAAGTAATTTTAAATTTAGCAGATGGAACTCTTTACTTAATGGCAAAACCCAACATGATTAAGCTTGGATTTAAATTCTATTTAACTCCAAAGTGTTCAAAATGCTGAAGTCAAATATTGTAACCATAGTTAATCTCAAAGCAAATGAGAACATTGCAACATGGTTTGAGCCAAAGGAGGGAAGCTGAATGTTAACAACACCTGGGAGCAGAACAGTCATAGGCAAGATAAACAACAATTCTTTGGGAACACAATAACTGAGTTCTATGCAGTACCTGATGTGTCAAATACTGTGACTGAGGGGCAAGAGACAAAATCCCCTTCAGAGTTCTGATCTACAGTCAAATGCGAATGTTGAAACGAGAATGAATCTTTCTTTCAAGTTCTTGAAGTCATCTTAGTGCATCATGGGCTACATAAAACTGCAATTCCCTCTCTAAAAGTGTCTAAAAGCAGAATAAAGGATTGTCAGCTGCACGGGCTTTTTTTTCTTGCACAACCTGGATGGAAATAGATGTGTTTCCTTTTTTTCCTGATAGAAAAATTTATTACTACAAAATACCAACAAACTCTACTGAATCAGAAATACTGCTCAGGAAATCATTATTTTACAGTCAGTTACCAAAAATTTTCATTTAAAATTGCTGGCAGATCAAACTCATATCTGCCAAGCAAGAGAGAAGGCAGACTTAGGCAAGTGTGTATGTGCCATGATTCTTTCTGAATTCCTCAAGCAAAGTCTGATCGGTTATTTGAGGTCCAAGGACTTGTTATTCCTTTGGAAAGTATCAGGTAAGTATAAATTCCAAGGAATCAACAAAATTACTTCCAGACTAGAAAGCCAACCAAAATACAAAAAAGATCAAGGCCCTTAAATCACAATATTTTAAATAAAAAGAAAAATACATGTACTCATATTACTACCTTGCCATTCAGGGAGAGAAGAGCATTATATTAAGATGGTACATGCTGTTGTTATAACTATTATTGGCAGAAATTCAGGCTGTGCCATTTAATTTTGGGGTTTTTTTTACTGTACCAGATGGAAGACCGGTGTCACTCTCTAGTTCTTTTCTTTTCTCATATCTTGGCAGTATATTTAGATATCATGAATGTTAAAAATACTGTTATCAGGAGGAAATGGGACTGAATACAACAAATTTCTTGTCCTCCCACCTCCAAGAAGGAAATTTCTATGGAAAGAAGAGTAGGGGGGTGATACATAATGAGAAAGGTGACAGAAAACAAGGGATGATAAACCCGAGGAAAGATAAGCAGTGGAGAAGAGATGGAAAAAAACAGGATTGACTCACAAAAGTAGTTTCACTAGACAGCTGTCAGAATTTAATACAATACTGATTGTGAAGCTCCACTAGAGATTAGAGCCCTTGTGGGAAGCCTCCTTCATCCTGAGACATTGACAATCCTGTGTCCAGAGCCACTGAAAGCTCAGAGCTTCACCTGCACTAGGCAAAATGCTCCTTCTTACCACAAAGCACTCCCCATGTGTTGCTCCATAATCCTGACTGGATGTTGGACAAAAATCCAGTGAATGTCTTAAGTGGAATAGTTGGGGAAAATCATATCCATTCCTTCAAAAGGGTATAGAGTTTTGAAAGACTTAGAAATGTGGCTTTTTCTCCTTTATTGACAGGGAATTCTAGGAGAAAAGGGACTGTTTTGGAAGAATGATAATGAATTTTGTCTTCCTGCTGTGTACTTGAAAGGATCTTGGGACTTTCACAAGAATCAAATTGACCTGAACACAGTCTAGGTGGACAGAATGTAGCCAAGTTCCCAGATATTTCTGCCTCCCTTGGCTGGCTGCTTCAATGGCAGTGAGACTGCAGGGTACTATGTATCTTCATCTCCCTGTAAGATATTCACAGGAAAAGAGCTTCTCAGTTTCATTTTCTCCCTTCAGGCAAAGTTTTCCTGAGGGGAAAATATTTTCTTTCCTGTAAAACCATAATTTTTGCATGAAAAAATAGGTTATTTCACCCAAAAAAAGGCATTTCGTTTCAGAGAATTTGCATGACAGAAGAGACCCGTATGATTTTATCATCTGATAAAATTGATTTCACAGTAAATTATTTTAAAATATTTGCTGGGAACAGATTATTAGCTCTTGAGAAATCACTCAATTTCTTCTCTGTTTAGATCTTCAAGTTTTACATTTGCAATAAATCTAACCTCTTCCAAAGGAATAACTCTTAAAAATAAGTTTCCTCTTTGACTTTTGAAGTTACTGTTCTTTCCCATGTCCAATGCTTCTTCCAATACCCCAGCACTTTGGGATAGTCAAGAAATCCTCAAGTCCATATCATGAAATGCTGTCAATGTCTTAAAATGCAGTCATGTTTATACTGTCCCTTGTGATTCCTGGGAAACGTTCAAGTCATCAACTGGCAGATTCAATTACTGAGCACACAGAGTCAGTGAAATCTCACATCTTGGGCATGACACAGAACTGGGAAGGAGAAAGTAATTTAAGATTAGATGGGACCTCCACTCTTCAGAGGTTCACACGGTACAAGAAGCAGCATAACCATATAAACCCCTGGTGCCCTGTTCACATCATGTGGTCAATCAAGTTCAAGATCCTTTTGATTTTAATAATCCTGCTTTTATTTAACTTTAATAACTTCTAGCTCCATCTCACCAAATTGATCCTTTAATGTCCATACGCCAAACTGAAGGCTTTGTTCTCACGCAGTGAATCCCTCCCCAAAACCTGGCTGGAACCTCAGGGGCCCAGAATATTTTTTGAGACTCCTTGGTATTTACTGCAGTGATTTGCCCAGCACATTCAAGGACTACAAGGTCATAACCACTAACACCTATAACAAGCTTGGTGTCAGTTCTGGTTTGGGCCATTATTATTCCTCCATTCTCTTTTAGATCTGTTATTGGAAAGGAAAAAGTTGAACAAAAGAAGCACAGTGCTCCCTTGTAAGAATTCTGACAGAAAGGCATGAGTTAAAGTCCTGATAACTAGAAACTCTCAGACCTGTAATCACCCTCAAGGTACTTAAAAGGCTTAACTAACCATGCCTTTAGATATTGGCTTTGTACAAACCATTGGTTGAGTCATAGATCTCTGTATAAATATGTATCTGGAAAACTGTTGCATGATACATTTTAAATCTGAAATGTGCTTTGTGGAGGAAACTTCATTCTCTAAGATAAGACCATTGCACACCCAGCTCAGGTACTGCAGACAGGATCAATTCAGCCTGTTCAAGTCAAAAAGAATTGCTCATACAGCATGTTCAGGAATGATTTGAAATAGTCACACAATAAAAAGGGTGACCATGAATGTAGATCATTGGAATGTGATGCCAAGTGGCTGTTGCTAGATCTGGGACAATTTATGACCCACTTAACCTGTCTCAGACACAGAGGCCTGTAAACTCCCTGTAGTGCTGGTTTCTGCACAGCTCAGAGCTGCATGACTTTTTACAGTAGCAGAGTGGGTGACAGGCATTTGTTCATATTTATAGCAGGACCTGCACCCCTATTCTTACTCACATACACTTGGGGTAAACATATAGCATCCAAGCTGGTATTCAAAACCAGAGTTTTCCAGACTTAAGAACCAATGGATGTGTAAAGTGTAAATAAAATCAGGCAAGAGTATTTTGCTTACTTATAGACTTCACTCCTTTCAAACTTCAATTGGACTTCTGTTGTTTCAATTTTTTTTTTCTTGCCTTCAAAGACCTTTTCTTTTGGTCATAATTTTGGAGATGCTGTTTCATTTTAATTATAAGTTTAAGATACTTGTTAACCTACAATTAGCACAATGTGAAGCTGAAGGGCTGCATTGGTTGGGCCCAGAATAACCTGGTAATTTTCTCCTTTTTCTCAGCTTTCTAAGCTCTAAGCCTCCAGATTGTTTGATTCCCATTTGGATTTTTAGCCCATCATGAACTTGACACAGTTGCTAAGATACATATCAGTCTGTACTGTGTTGATACAATATTATTTAAACACTTTAAAGGGCAGCCTAACAGTTCTCTGTAAACACAAAACTCCACCATAAACTGTTCTCTGCAGAAGCAAGCAGCCTGAAACAAAAGTTAAATCCAGGGTGTTTCAGAGATTACTGTGGAAGCCTTCATGAGCATCTCCCCACCACCAGCAAAGGACCCCACAATTTTCTGGCCACCCTGGTCCAGCTTCAGTGTACACACAAGTCCTCTGGCTCAATGTCTGCAGCAGCCACCCTGCCTCAGCTCCCTGTGGTGTCAGGCTTCTCTGCTGCTCTTGCTGTCACAAGTGTGCAGGGAGCTTGATTTGATGTTTGTAGCCCAGGCCTCCCTCAGTAACTCACCCAAAATCAATCTGACCAGGAGCCCTGCCCATGACCAAAGGTCTTGCTGCACTGCATGCTGTCAAAAATTAAAAAAAAAAAAAAAAAAAAAAATTAAAAGATCACCCCTTTACAAAGAAGGGCCAACGAGTCACATAGCCAGAAGAAAAATACAAGGAGATAATACAGGCCAAACTCATTAGGCCTGTATTACTACTACCACTATTATTACTACTGTGTTTGTATTCCACAGTACTTTGTTAGCTTGGACAACAGCTGTCAGGAAAGAGGTTTAAAGACTTGCTCAGATGATGCTAAGAAGAACAAAAAGGAGCTCTTTCACAGAGCTAAGCCTTGGTGACAATATTCTCTTGGTGGTCTTTGGTGCTCGGCCTGTGAGCCGCATGCCCCTGATGGCGACTGCCGAGGCGCTTCTCTCTGACTTGGGCACTGAGGGACGTGTCTGCCTTGCACACACCCAGTGAACTAAAGCACAACCCTACAGCAACAGCTTGATCTTAACAACTGAGTCACAACCTGACACCTCCCATGGCCATTCCCAATTGTCTGAAGATAGTGAGGAACATCTTATATGAAATATCCCTATCTGGGACCCAGGATCCAGGGATCATGCCTCATACTGGATATTAACAGCATTGCCCTTGTGCAATCATCCCCTGCACCATGTTTGCATTGCCAATAATGGACAAAGTTTTCAAAATCAGAAAGTTTTCCCAAAACTCTATATTTTTTTCAGACTAAAAATATTTGTATCTACACCATACATTGACTCCATGGTATTGCAATCTTAAGGACAGTTTCATGAGGGCCACTCATCAGTATGGGTGATGCAGGGGCTAAAAACACCTGAAAATTCTTTCCCATTTACTTAGTTAATCCCTGCAGTGTTTATTTTTTTACTAATTATTCTGAATATCCTCACATCAACCTTAAATTCTAACAGGATCTTTTTTCCTGGTTTTAACTCCATTAATTACTACAGTGGGAAATGTTTCTTTTCTCCCTTCTATTCTTACTTCTTCCAGTAAAGCATATTCAGTCTGTTCATTATTTCACGTTTTTTGGGACAGGCTACAAATTTTCAGTGTCATATCTTCCGTCTTCTATGGTTGTTCAAACTGCTGCATCAGCTTTTCTTCTACCTGTTTTTGTCCTTTTCTAAATATTCCTGTTAATCACTTCAACTGTTAAGTTTCCAATGATGTGATGAATAAAAGCAGAGCAGGCTAGGGTGCAGGTAGCAGTGCAGATCACCTGCCAAGTTCAGAGCAATACGGCTTTCTCGTGCAGAAAAAGAGTTCCTATTTTACAGAACAGGCCACAACACAAAGTACATTTTTTCTGCCTCAGTTTTTAGTCACATCATTTTGTGTGGTCACAGAGACAAATTCACGGATAGACACAGATTCACTTTTCATGAGTCTGAGGGCTTGTCTTAGGGTTTTCTAAACATTCGTGTTGTCCTCTGACACTATGCCCACAGCCAGCTCTTCTGAAGGACCACACCACGGCCACTGTCCTGGTGTTTATGTCTCAGTGTGTCATGCTCTGCTCCTTCGAATTCCTATCAGATTTTTTTTGTGGATCATTTAATCATTTTGAAACTTGTTTCCAAAAGAAATAAGGTTTCAAGTCTTTCCTGCTCCAAGGTCCTAAACTTGAGTAAAAGCACCAAAATGGTGATTTTTTTCTTGAGTTTTTATGAATAAGCAGAACCGACTTAATGCTAAAAATCCATTTCAAAATGAAAAAAAAAAAACAGCATTCAAAAATTGCTTCATATTTTTAAACAAAATCAGAATTTTAATATCTTTTGCTATTAAACTCTCTAGAAAAAAAGACTTCAATTTCAAAATTTCAGATCAACTGTACTTCCTATTCTTTGCATTTATCTTCCTGATATTTATAACATACAAAGAAGTTTGTTCCTCTTTCCCCTGTGAAAATGGAAAGCAATCCAGTTAATATTCTCCCCTAAGCCAGGCCTGAGTGTTGCAGTAATATGAGACCACAATTTTCCATGCTACTGCTAATCCTGCCAGACCAGACAGAGGTGAACATCCTTCCCTGCACAGCCATCAGGGAGTACCAGCCTGGAAGTCACCTCCAAGCACATGGTGAGTGCTCTGGGCCACCAGAAGTCCAAGAGATGGAGTTAATTCCCTACACTCTCTACATGCTCAGCAGAAGAGGAGAGAACAGAAATTATTCTCTAGTCCTACTCTGATCCCATGCAATTGTGGAAACTCAGTAGGCTTGTGAGGACACAAGATATTACAGTTAGCACATTCTAGGATCTATGTCACATTATTCACATTTGCAAGTAAATATTTTCACCAAATTTAAAAGAAAAATAAAACAAACACTGATTTAAGATAGAATCCTAGGACTGACTGTTTTAAGATCCATGCTTGGATGAATACTGCACGAAACATATCTTTCTCATTCTAAATTCAGAACAACAAAGTGTCTCTACATGTTCTTAGGCCACAGTGACAGTCTCTAGTTAGGACTTATGAGGAGAGCTATAATGTAAGAAAAATCAATATTGTTATTTTAAAATGTTCAACCATGAAAGAACAATCAATTGTTGAAAAAACCAGCAACAATCAATTTCAATGAGTAGTTCATATTGGGTAACAAGGTAGCACAGAGATAGATAAAGATTGAACTGATAGGAAAGAATATTTAAAGCATTAATTAGATACACTAGAGCTTAATGCCCCTCAGAAGAGTTCTTAAAAGAAGACACTATCTTAAAGTTTCACATTCCATTGCAGAATTACATCCATCAAATAGATCTTGACAACTGTGACATTGAAAACTATTTTCTTTTAAAACAATAATAATTTGTTATGCTAAAGCATATACTGCTGTTTAAATTCTGTGGGAGCATGTAATGTCATTTCTTGAACTCTCTAGAGGAAAGTTACTCACATGTCTAAGTAAATAAGTGCCTAAAACTATGGCAAAGTAAATGACATTTTCCAATTAGGATTCCAAGCTGGAGCTGTCCTAACATGGTATGAGACTTGCTTAATGTGAAGGCCCCGAATGCCAAAAAGGCACGTGACCCTGTTTCCTTGTTCTTCTTTAGGAGCACTTGGAATCAGGTACCCATTTTAGTTTTAAGGTGCACATACATCCATGAATAGATGTGTGATATGCCCATTCCTTGCCATGGAAAACTGATTTATCCTTTACTTCAAAGGTTTATGGGAGAGTGTCAGGAGAATAAAAACATAATAACAAGACTTACAAGCCCAGAACCCAACACAAAAGACCCACAGCAAACTAGCTAATAGCAGGAATGTGGAGAGCATCTGTAAGGTGCACACTGTAGAAAATGGGACTAAATTTAAAAATGGAGAGAAGAGGTAAGGGAGTACTGGAGGTTGAGATCTCCAATATTTTAAAATGTTCTCTGAAATAGTGGGATAAGTTGACACCGATCCTTCATTAGGCTTTGATTTGCCTTTGACAGTATCAGACAGCCACTAACAATCTATCCAAAGATAAATCAAAGGTGTATAAAATATTTTTGGACCAGAGTATATCTTAAAGTGTATTTGTCTATGCTAGAACAGCAGAAAATGTACCATCAATTATTCATCTTGGCTATATTATCTAGGGCTCTTCAGTCAAGATAGAGTTTGAAGGACAGAGAACACTTTGCCACAAGCAACAATCCAAAGTCAGCATTTTGTTGAATTTCCTATTCATTTGTCATGGAAACAGTATAAAACTTTCCTAAAACATGCCTTGAACTAGCAGAGTATGTACATTAAGTATTATATTTCACCACACCAAGACACTAAACAATCTTTCCCTTCCTTAAACCCACTAACCTCACTTGACAGAGCACTCATTTGTCTTGTGGGCATACCAAGAAAGAAAAACCTGAGTGAAAAACACTACATATTCATTCTTTCTCAGGGAGAGAAGGACAGAAATGTGATTTATATGTTGTAGAACCCTGTTAACATAAGCAGTAATATCTCTATGGAAATTAAATAGGCAGTAAGACAACTTTCTTATGGAAGTAAAGAAAGCATGAACTCAAATTTGCTTTTCCATTGGATTAAAACTTGTCAGAATTTTAAATTTCTTTCGGTACCAAATTTCAAAATATTATTTGTGCTTGAATTCCTGAAACAGATGGAAACTAAAGGAATATTAAACTTTTGGTAAAAACAAGAATCTGACATGTTACTTATTTCATTTCGAACCCTGCTGTTTGAAGGGCTTTCAGCATTTCTCTCAGCCATAGATTCAGAGTATTAATTCAGGCAGTGTACTGGAGATTTTTACTTCTGTCTGTATCTACAAAAATAGACATAAGTGATGAAACAGAGGGGAACTTCCCAGGTTAAATGAAACAGCAGCAAAAGTACAAGGAAAAACACATGATAACTGGTCAAATTCACAGTGCCTGTCGGTCCACAGCAGTGAATCCCTGGGACAAAAGTTGGCAAGATATTCCAGCACTGACTGTGGTGACTGCAGCACCTGTTTTCAAGGGCTCACAGCGATGCCCTGGTCACACCTGAAGGCACACCCACACCCACAGGGCTGTGCAGTGCCAGCCTGCCCTGAGCTGCTGCTCAGAGGAGAGCTGGCTGGGCTTTCCCTCAAAGGTCACCACCTTTCTGTAGTGCTGCAAGGTGCACTGCAAAGGGCATTGAGTGGCTTAGGTGAGCTTAAAGGGCTCTTTCAGGCGCTGATTTTCATTCCTTTGACCCAGTGTGCTGTACTGCAGGTTTTCCCCTGCTGACTGCTGCTGCACAAGGAGGAGAAGTCTGGTTTTTATTGAGGCTGATGGCATTGCCTGCAACCTTGAATACCCTGAAAGTTTGGATCCCAGTTAGTTTTGAAATTTATCCTCTTATTTCGAGGTTACCACCAAATTAGATACCTTTTAGGAAGCTAGGCCAGATGTTCTGTCCCCATGGCCAGGGGTAGGGATGGCCAAAGCACAGGAGGGAAATCTTACCCATAGTGAGCACAGAAATTGTAAACAACGTAGTTCAGAGGATGCAGAACCACTCTCAGGTAGTGCCTAGTCAGGCAAACACATACCACAGGGAATAACTCATCCTGTCAGCTTATTCCATCTACAACGTGTGCCATTACATCCCACACACAGGGTAAGAGCCAGGCAAAGAAAGCGTGGGCTCCTTGGATAGGCCACATAGCTCAGCAGAAACTGTGACAAAATTCCCTAATGGACCTAGAAGCCAGGCAGAATGTGAGTGTCTTTTCCTGCTTGGCCAAGGACACCTCAGCTCCTTTAAACTAGAAAAATAAACACACTAGCCATTCAGTTGTTGTGTTTACAAGAACAGTAAAAAAAAACCCTGAAGAACTTGGGAAAGAAAAGAGCTCTTTGGTAGGAGCTGGATTCCACAGGAGTTAATTTGAATTTCCCCAGCCAGCTGGAGCCTGGGGAAAGCTGATTTTCCAGTGCCCTACTCCTTGTAGAATCATTTACACTTCTCAAATGGATGTAAAACCACGCTACAGACACTAACAGCACCATTTAACACCCACTTTGCAGAGGTGTTAATGTCCAAAGAAAGTATAAGGTCATAGAGAGCAGGACCAAAGACATTCAATCAGGAGCGACTGCTGAGGAAGTGCAGGCTCCTCTCTCTCCTCCGGGGACTGACAGCCGGGGCGCTTTCCCTGCTTCCCGAGCACGGCACTCCGCGATGGTCACCCAGAATCTGTCACAGGAGGTTCCTCCTGGCGGGTGTCACTTGTGCTGGGGAAAGGGACCCTGGCAGGCTCGCTGAAGGGTCACTGGGACTGGCCCCGGTGCCCCAGGGACACTCTTGTGCCGGAGACTGAAGCTCCATGTTTCCTGCCGCATTCTCAGCTGTTTCTCTTTCCCCACCTCTCTGTGAAACATGTTGTGTGTAAACCACAAACAGCATTGGTAAATCCTACCTTTTAAAAGAAAATTCATGGTGGTTCTTCCTCCTGCTGTCCTCATATTGTTTTCATCGGCGTTAGAGAGCACAGAGCCAGCTGAGATCAGGGGAGGTAGAGAAAAATATTAACGGGAAAAAAAATGATGATGGGGAGCCTTGAACCTACAAATACAGTTCCCAAAGCACATCATGAAAGAAAGGATTGAGACAGAGAGGAGGAGACAAAAGAAGATGAAAATATACCACAAGTGGGGAGAACACTGGAACCACCATCCACTCCAAAAATCTCAATTAAATGGTGACAGGTGTGTAACCTTGTTTTAAAGGAGAAAAAAAAGCACTATAAAAGAGATGTTGGTAGGTCTAGAAAATAAGTGCCAAATGTGTTCAGCCTTGTCTTTGAGTAGTGTTTCTTTTCAGTTGTCTTTTGTTTTGTAAATTTTATTTAGTTTCCTGCAGTTCCCTTGCCAGTTCTGTGAGTGCTGGCTGTAGATCTGAGAGATGTTGGCCCATCTTCCCTCTAAGGGCTGCTCAACTTTCCTGCTGTGCTCAGGGCAGGTTACTTGTTCTCAAGCAAGACAGGCCCCTCTGTGCTTTAATTGTTTCTCAGCCACTCTGGCACCAGCTGAGGTCACTCCAAGTGACTGTGGCAGAGAAACAACAGCAACTCCAGCCAGTGGTATTGTGATGGCTTTCAAAATGCAAAAGGAGCAGACACCAAGACAGAGCACAGCAGGCACCTTTCCATTTCTAAATAAACTTAGAGCAAATACAAGTGTAAAACTCAACTGTTGCTTTTTATGGTCTTGTCTCCTTTTGATTTAAACCTCTTCTGTTTAAGAAACAATGGTATATAAAAAATGTTTCTGCAATGGCGAAGAAGGAGAATACACATATTTCAAACAGGGAAAAGTCTGAATTTGTCCCATATTTATGCTTTGTGATGCATTTGGCAATCCTTCCATTTCATTCCTTCTCTGTTCAGGTGCTGCTGTCTCCTGGCATGTCATGTGGAGTAAAGTGAATGTTGGAAATCATCATGGCAAGCCTTTAGAAATGATCTAGGACACAGGACTTTGTGAACACTACCACTGAAGAGCTCAGACATCATTCTGACAAACTGATGGAATCTCTCTTCCTCTTTTAGGGTTGCAGAAATCCTTTAAAACAGCATTCTCCTTATTTCTAGTCATCCCTAGGGGGTCTTCACATTAAACATTTCTCCAGCCTGTGAGAAAAAGGCTGGACTTTGCTTTAGAGGATGAGTGACTCTGAACATCTGTGTCTGGCTGGGGAGAGAAAGAGGAGCATGAAGAGGTAGCAAAGCTCTTCATCCTATATATGGGCCCTGCTGTTGAGCAGAGAGGCTGTGCCTTGGGGAAAGCAGTTGACCCCCGGGGCAGGGAAGCACTTGGAAAGCATTTTCTGGATCTTGCAACCTGTCCCAGAAGCAGCTCCTGCTGAAGACAACCAGGAGTTTTCCCCCTCCAGTGCATTTCTGCATACAGATCTGTACAAACATGGAGGAGAGTTTTTTGGATATTAGAGGCAGCTTTTTTTCATGAAGAAAGAGAAATATGGTCTCAGTGCCACAGCAAGAACATTACTGTTTCTCACTAGGCTCTTTATTAACTACTTGCTTACTTGTCCTTGGAAACCTTTTCAAGTTACAAAATGCCTATTGGGGGGGGTGTCTTAAAAAATTGTGGAATTCCTCTGCAAGAACTGAATTTTACATCCTATGGGAATAAAGCTTTTGTCTGGAAACAGGAAGATTATACTTACTTTAAGCAGATTTTTTAGAGCTTTACGGAGAGTATGATAGGTTCCTCTCCCACTCGGGGATATTCTGCAAATGGAGAACTTTGAAGGGGGTGCCTTTGAAGTGAGCATCTGCCATCCCAAACTGTGAAAGGTGCTTAGACAAAAATTCATCTGCTCTTCAGAGAAATCTTATCCTAAGGATTTAGTTAGGATGGCACTCGGCATTAGATGCAACCAGGCATGACTTGCAAATACTAACCTATTAATGCAATTAATTCATTTCCTCCAACAAATGATGAGAATAAAAATGTGCCTAAGGAATGCTATAAATATACATCTATGACTTGACTTTTCTTCCCAGAAATCTCTGGCTAATCCCTAGTGAATAACCTGTCTCTAAAGTTAAACCATCAAATTAAAATGAACAGCCGAATATTTTAAACTATTGCTTTTTATTATAATTACACCGGAGCACAAATAAATAAGCACTAAATTATTGTAAAATATTGTCAATGCACTAAAGAAAGCAGAATTGATCTTCAAACAACATCTTATTACTTCAGAAGTATCAAAGTACATTTAATTACATCTTACCTAAAAAAATCAAGTACAAAAATGAAATGAAAATTAATATGTATTTATACTGTGTATATAGAAACGGCTAATAATATATGATTACAGTTAGCCTCTAGCTACTCCTTAGTCCTACACAATCTCAGGCACATACCTGACAATTTCTAATGATATATAAAAAAAGCAACATGACATTCAGTTTCAAGATATTGGTAAATGTATTACATCGGAATGAACACAGAATGATTTCGTTTTATTTAAAAACCCTGTCATTTAAAAACATAGTGCCATTGTCCACTTAAAAATAAACAACCCAAACCAAAAAACCCCATACTATTTTATACCATTTGCTTTAATTTTCCAAAAGGAGCGATAAAGTAGACATACATTGGCTAATATACGTAAACACATTTTTAGTGCAAGAATAACAAGACCTGTGACTTTACTGTGCTTTCTTGAAATCACAGTGCACCTTACACAAATTGCTACACTATAATGTTTAACTTCAGGAGTTTAAAGCAAAATAAGTGCATACCAAACAATTTCATATATACAGTCTCCATAAGTGTGTGTATATATGTGATCTGTATGTATATACAGATTGCATATTTATACAGACTACAGCTTTAATGACCGTGTGTAACTATGCACTGTCATTCACCCTGTGACACAGAAGCTGCTGAGACAAGAGGTGATGTAGGAATGTTTGACAGCATTGTGATGGCAGCTCTTGGCAGGACGATGTGCCTTTTACTCGAGCAATGGGGTGGGCCAGCAGTCACGGGACAGGGCAGTGCCTGTGTCCTGTTCTGGCTCTGTCCCTGACCTTTGGAAGCTACTCCACCTGAGCCCCACGTCCCTCCTCAGTAAAACGGCTCTCACATGAGGTTTACTTCACATTTCTAAAGTGCTTTGAAGGTAAGTGCTAAGTTATATTTTATTTTTCCATGTTGTCGCACTTTAAAACAAAAAGCCATTGTTTCCATGGGATACAATGGAAGTCTGGAAGCACGTGGGCTGTTATTTAGGAAGGACAACATAAACAGTAAAAGCAAAACAAGGGGTTTGCAGTGGGCTAAGTGTACAAGCAAGTCTGCTTAGGACAAGAATGCTTCAATTCCCTGATCATTATTCCTATTACGGCTCGATATGGAAAGGACACGATATGAACAAACACTACCAAAGACGGAACTGTTCACACTGACACTGCCTTCCCTCAGTGGGTGTGCCCAGGGTCTGCGCTGCCAGAGATGCTCCAGCAGCACGGCTTTAGAGGAACTGCTCCAGGAGGAGACCAATGAGGACAAGGACTGGCAGAACTAACGGAATGCCGGCTTGAATTTTGTCACCAGTGACTTTGTGCAGTTGGGGAAAAGGGCTGAGTTAAGTATTCCACACATGGATATGGAAAATTCTTCTCTTGCCACATTACAAGGAAGACAAATCACGAACACTTGCTGAATAATGAACCTGCTATCTCAACAGATTTCTCATGACCAACAAGTTGTCTTCTTTCCAGCAGATTCTGGAACTTTGCGAGATCTCTGGAGTTTTCCTTCTGCCATTTTCTTTCTTCAAAAAAAAAAAGAATAAGCTGAATATACAGTTGGTGTCTTTTGGATGTAACTTGTTCAAGGATTCCCTTACAGCCTCTGGGTTTTTTCATGTCTGCTGTCATTTTGGCTGTGAGGGGGGGGTCTTCAAATGTGCATTTCAATTCTGTACCTATTCCAGCCTTGTATATTCATAAAACACCAATATTTAACGTATGTGGATATATATGTATGCACACATCTATGGGTATATATAGATACATGCATATATACATGTATATGTGTGTACACATATGCATATATACATATACAATAATGCTAATATACATACACACATATAAACACACACTTCATCTTTTACAGAAATCTCAGTTTGGACATCAAAATATACATTAGTTAATTAGTTATAAAATATTTAAAAACTTTATTTCAGAGGCTGAAAAGAAACTACTACTGATAAAGCATTACTGAAACTCAAACTTTAGCAATATAGATTACAAAAACCTTCTAAAATTTGTTATTTTTGGTCTTTTTTGATCAGCAATTACAGCTGTGGCAATGCTGTCAATATAATTTCAAAGAAAAGCCAATATAACAAGAAGTTTCAAACAACACACCTTTTCTTCTTGGTGAATATAACATTAAAATGATTGTTTTAAAGAGGGAATTTTGTACTACCAAACTTCAGACACAAAGATAGAAATTTTAATATACAAAATATATGCCATAGATCTTTTTTTCCCCCTACTCCACTGCAGTACAAGTTTCCCTCGTTCTCAACAGATCCTTTTGGAAGATATTTCACACAGAGATTTCACCCTCATAATCAGTATAAGCCATCTCTTTCTCCCGTTAAAACCAGGAGGTCATAATTCTTTGGTCATGACATAATATTCTGTTAAAATGGGTGTAATATAATACAGGATTGCAAGCCAATTCCGGAAGCAGCCAGGAAGAAGAAACAGCATAGCCAGGAGAAAAGGTTACGTGGGCTTCTGCTTCAAAACTGCATGAGATCAAGAAGGATTTCCCAACTGCCTTTCAAGGGGTCTGAATTCCAGCCCACAGAAGCAACACGAGGAAATCTGACACAGCGGAAGTTAGGATGCGTCGCTGGATTTAAAATAATGAACATGTAAACAGGTTTTGTGGCCTTTATTTCCTGGACCGTCGGTAAATGTGGGCAGGGACGGCGGCTGCAGTGGCACTGCCTCACCCCCCTGAGCAAGCGGCTCTCTCCAAGGGCTGCACAATGCTTAGTCACAGTGAACCATGGTCTCTGCTAATCAACGGAACCTCATCAAGGAAGAGATTCTGTTGCAGGCTTTGCTGCAGAAAATTTAATTCCTTGTTCAAATCATTTTAGTAACTGGTTCATAGAAAACCAAGGGCAATTTATCTGGTTTATATTATGGGAAAACAGATGCAGAACAATTAATATTTTTAATGCAACTTGGGCACCCACGTCGAGCACTTGTATTTTAAGTGCTTGCAGTTTTGCTGTTTCCCACCAGAACTCTCTCCTTTGTCTGTCCCTCCCCCCCAAACTAAGGACATCTAACAATTACGACTCTAGTTATCTTCTACAGCCCTAGCACCGAGTTGTTTTGTACATTGTCCTCTCCAACAACACGTACAACCACATGCTTTTGTACACAGGCCACATCTAGGCAGGTCAGAGAAATAAAATGGTGGCGGCAGGAATGGGGGTGAACAGTAGAATAGAACATAGAAAATAGGTAATAAAACAGTATAACAGTAACATTATATAGTAAAATTCTCCATAAATTTTTGAATTTATATATATATATTTATATATTTAAACAGTGTATTAGTTTGGGTGTTTTCAATATATTGGTGAAATATTTACATTTTGTTATCTTCTGGATCCAAAAAAATCCTGGATAAATATGTATGCCTTAATCCAGTCAGAAACTTAAATCTCTCTCTTGATTGGCAGGTGAGCACTGTACTGGTGTGTTTGTTCCTAGGAAGTTCACCACCTGTAGGTAAGTCTTAGGTTAGAGCCTTTGCCTCATTAAGAAAGCAGGCTACCTGTGCTCGGTGCAACACAGTGGAGAGGGCATCCTCCACAGGCCTGTCAAATTGCAGTGTCCCAGAACACAGTTTGTTGTTTGGAATAAGGAGGAGGGCTGTATTTCTTGGTCCCGGCGTTCTTTTTCCAGCTCGGCAAGATAGGCATGCTGTCCTGTTTGCAGAGTCCTTTCTCTGATTTCTGTCGAGCTTTGATTTCTTTGCAGAGGCAGCGTTTCTTTTCAATCATATCCAGCATCGTATGGTCCCCTTGCAACCACTGCATGCACGTCACCTATTGGGGGAGGTGGATGGAGGAAGAAAAGAAAGGGGAGAAAAAAAAAGAGGAAAAAAACATACAAATAACTGTCTTGGTCATAGATTGAATATGTTTTTTCTTTGCAAATTTAGCCTACTCTTATTTGAAACACTCTAAATTGATGAATAAAAATCTCTATGCCAGCAGCAGAAACAGAGCTAGTCTTTACTTCTAACTACTTCTTTAAGAAAATATAGGGTAATAAAGATCCCTGTTTTAACTTCTCCAGAGCACTAAAAGCTAATAAAGATAAATAGGCTTGGCTATCTAGCACTGGTTGGATTTTAAATGATAGAATAGATCTTAAAAAGGCACATGGATCTTAACAACATCTTTAAGTTCTGGAAATAAAAAATTCTACACACTGAAACCCATGTTTTATATTGCTTTCCAAATCCAATCTGTCACATTAAAAGCAGGGTGTTAACATTTCTGAGTATCAAGCTAAATAAAACTGTTAAATTTTGTTAAAATGATTTAATGAACTCCATGTGAGTTATATGGATTAACCTATCCTACTCTGTGGTATTTCATTAACTGGAAGGCACCAAGAGTTTAGAAACACCATGTTTTCATGCATGTGGAATACTTGAGAACATGATCCTGATCCAAAAGGGGAGGTTAGCATATGTTTAGCTGTAAGTATGTGTCACAGCCCCTCTGAAGCTGAGAATGTGGCTTCATTTGAGTTCAGTGGGGAGTTCACAATTGAAAATGTTGTGTTTTCAGAGGTTTTAGACTGGAAATCATTAATAGTAAACTCTTCTGAAAGAGCTCATTGGTTTGGTTTTGGGTATCACTGTATACCTACAGCTCAGAAAACTCTTTCTCAACAGTTACTTTGCAAATTTGAAGTGATGCCTTGAGGATCCCCACATTTATTTCCCATGAGTTAAGGATTTGTGTGTAAGTAAACACACGATAGGTTCACAGGGGCTGTCCAGGCCCACCTCTGCTCTTGTCATGAAAATTAACATGTACAGCAATACTTTGGCAGCACTTGTGGATCATAAAGGAAATGTATCTTTATTATTAAGGGTATTTTAATACATTTAATAATGCCTATGCCTTACATTCACAAGTCTTAAAATGCCAAGAGTGGGGATACACCAAGTCCCTAGAACTGGGGCCTGGTTTGCTTAGAAGCCCTTATAGAATCTTCTTTGGATCTCAGTAATTTTTGTGTTGAGCTTGAAGCATATTTAGCATTTATTGATAATAAATAAAGCAAATGTTTCGATTCATAGCACAAAACAAAGCAAAAGGAATAAATGTAAGAAAGCCTACCAGAAAAAGCAATAAAAAATTATGTACTCAAAAAGAAAAAATTAATAGAATACAGAAATGTCAGTATTTTTTGTAAAAAAAGAAAGTGGGGAAACCAGGATAAAATAATTTTATCACAAAACCATGCTTACCTTATACACTAGATAACACTCTGATTAAAACAAGTTTAAACCATATTATGAGTTTTGAATTACTAAGGTAGCTAATTTGCAATGTGTCCTCCTGAATGGCTGAGCCATTTCTTCAGGAATTCTGCTGTGCCTGTTCTTTTAATGGAATACTTATCTTTCATTTCAGGAATGATCTAATGTTCACTGTGGTGCAGGTGGACATGAGGCACAGCATCTGCCATGATCATGAGAATTTCACTCTTTGGGTGCCCAGGCTTGGTCCAAAACTCCCTGACCAGAGACACTCCCCTCCCACCTCTCGGCTCAACTCCACCGATGTTTGGAAAGACTCTACCTGACCTAAGTTTCCTGCCACTCTGCTCACCAGTGGTGGGCCAGTACTTACACAGCAGTGTCTTCAGCTGGGTCCTCCTCTGTGGGGAAGGACAGGGACACAGTCTGCGCACAATTCATTACACAATATTCACCAGCACAGCGGCTTCTGCGCCAGGCTTAACGACAGCAGCGCTTGGGCATGGATTTCCTCTCGTGGGCACGGGAAAATGCCTTTTCTTTTCTAGCCCATCACATCACAGGCAGAGCGTGTGCCAGTGCCAATGCCAAGCCCATGGCACTCGGTGTGCTCTCGTCCCCGAGTGTCACAAGTACTGCGTGCAGCACGCACGACAGCCACCGTGAGAGTGCCGCGTCAGCCCCGCTCACCGCCGTGCTACACACTGTGCAGTGCCAGCCCGGTGCCTTGTGGTGCTGAGCTCCCTCATTATGGGAAGTGTTCAAGGGGACAGAACCAGCATTTTGACATGCTAATTTCCAAAATGCCAGTTGCAACTTCCCCAAGATAGAAACGGAGTTGTAGAACGTATCAGTTATACAGACACTCTGCCACCCCCTGAAAAACAGCACCTAAAATATACCCAAGAGTAGGCAGCTCCAAAATCCTTTTTTTATACTGCCCACTGTATTCTGTTATGGTTAGTGAATCATTTACTGTGAAGAGTTTGAGTTTTCCCCCTTTCCCAGACACAAATTTTCAAGTATACTTGGGCTTTTTTTAATGTTATTTTTGTTTGATGGCTAAGTCCTTCCTATCAGCATCTTCTTAGGTGTACTGTCCACATGACACAATCCTCTCCTGGCACTGCACTCGATAATGGTGTGTGCAGGGGAAACACGTACAACTGGAATGGGCAAAGCCATTTGCTAAAATACACCAAGTGAACATATATGATGTTGAAAGGCCTGGGGATAAAAAAAGCTTAACTATTAAAAAAAGCTTAAATATTAAAGGAGTTTTTTTTTAGTTTTGCCCGATTGTTTAGTGCTTAAGTGCAACAGAATAAAAATATTAGGAACAACGGTGCGTGGCCTCTGGAAGGTGCAGGATGGACCTAAGAGTAAATCCCATTGCAGATCAATGAACTACAGAAATGACAATAAACCATGTTGCTGATATGAAGTCCCAGAGGGTTAACTGGGACTGTTAAGTTTTCAGTGCATCCTAGAGAATTGGTGGGCACTGAGGCTCACAGGCCAGGACTCAACCCAGCTCTTTAATCACAGTAAAAACCCTTGATGACTTCAGTAGGGCTATTGAGGTGTTTAAAGCTATCGTGTTTAATACTGCAGTCTTAGGCCTAATCCTCCCAGTGGCTAAACTAGTGGCACTCACATTTAGTTCCAGCATTAATTTTTTTCACATCCTCCCTCCTTTCTGGCTTCAGCCTGCTCCTCTGGTCATGCACCAGGCTGTTAATATCCCTGCTAAATCATAACAAGGAATTTGTTCAGTGTGAAAGGCACAAAAAATAATGATATGATCTAATCTATGGAAAAAAGTAGAGCATTCAAAGCAGTTTACAGCTATATAGCACTCCTGGGAAAGATCCCATCGTGCTTGAGGAATGGTGCACATACTGCAGCATGTCAGAGCTTGGCTGCAGATGTGGATGTAGACAGACAGGCACAAAATGCATCACCACTGGAGGCAACAGCCAGCAAGACACAGTACAGGAGAGGAAAACTTGGTTGTGACCAAAGAATCTTGGCCCAAAGCCTGTTGTTACTAAAGAGGGAAGAAAGAGCCAGCAGCTAATGCTAGGACTGTAAGAAGGGACCTCCTGGAGACTCCAAGATGTGTCTTAGGTACTATGTCCCATAGTATCATATGGATTACAATATTTGCTGATTGCACATCAATTTTTGTTTTGACAGAATTTTTACTTGTTAGATTATCCAAGTTATAAGACACCTTTAAAAAAAATATTCTAAATCAGAGCAAGAGAGTGAAGTAAAACACCAGGCAAAGGCCCAGAAGTATGGACATTCACCAAGGAGGTGTTGGAGATAGGCTCAAATCCTTGCTCCTAGGCAGGCAGTAAAAGCTGTGTGATAACCAGATGTGTAGAAAGCATACAGGAATGTAGAGTGGTTGGATAAATTCTCTCACCTGAATGTGACTGAGTGCAAGAGTAAACAAATATCTCTGACATGTTCCTGGTAAACACACTCACACTTTGATTAGTCATCAGTCTCTAGTTTTCCTTCAAAAATCTTCTTCAGAACAAATGCTTGTGCTAAACTTGAACATCAACAACAAAAAGAAACCCTTTTCACTGTACAAAGCTGAGCTTTTCCATACAGTTTTAATCACCAACATTTTTGCAATTTTTAGAAGAAACCAGCCTATGTTGCAACTTACTTTTACTATTTGCTCTCTGTTTTCTGATTTTTTTATTCCCAAAACATTGAAAGTAAATATTATTAAGATCTTTTACTTACTCTTGGGTTGGTAGTGCCACGGAACAAGGAGTAATATTATAAACTCATCTTCAACTAAGAAAAAACTATAACTTTACATGTCCTCAAAACAATGCAAACTTACATTCAAAACAACAAAATGATCCCTTCTGGTGGGTGTTTCAATGCTTCATGAAGGTCAGAAAAACAAACTAGACAAAGTAATTCCCTTCTTTGCAAAGTGAAAATGGTGCATTTTTGTGTGTGCCTGCCTTAGCAGTGGGCCTGACCTCGTATCTCATCAGTTTGAAATTTTGTATTATTCCAGGAAGATAATTAGCAGACCCAATGGTTTCCAAATACATGTATTGCTTAAATTAGATTGCCCTGAGCTAGACCACAGAACTATCTTTTAGCAGAGGTTTGATGGGCAGAATATGTCCAGTTCAATCTCTCTTAGAGGCCAGGACTTGAAGCCAGAGGTCAGTACATGCCATAGCTGTCTGCCACATCAGAATTTTCTGGGAAAAGCACATAATCCTAAGGAAAACTCAGAGCAGGCTTTGGGGAACAGACAGTGACTCACACTGCCAGGAAGTCCCTGGTGTCACAGCAGCCTATTTCTGTTTTCCATTGCCCTGGCTCTGCCTCTGCCTGGCCCTGGGCATCCCCACGACACAGCCCCCTCTGTTCTGTGACACACTGCACCAGCACCTCTATAAAAGTGTTCTAAGTACAGGTGTTTAAAGCAAGAAAGAGCAGTGTAAATGAACATGTTCCTTGTTTTTATCTAATCAGGATAGTTTGGTTTGGCAGAGAGAGTCATAGTTACAGATAGAAAGAGAATAAAATATTGTCCAGTGATGGATACTGATGGACACAACTTTGCACACAGGCTGGCTGTGTTCACCAGCAGGTGTAGAAAGCATCTTGTATCTTTTTGTGGATGAAAATCCACACTAATGAGGTCAGACTTTGGGGCCCTTCAGGAGCTGGACAATTGTTCTAAGGAGCACCAGGCAAAGGGCATTAGGATGGGCCCCAAGCAGGTCTGTGCGAGTTCCTGAAGACATGGATGCTACTGAAAAAAGACATTATGATTCCTGTAAGCTACATACAAACCAAATGATTCCATGTAGTGTAGCCTTTCTGAATGAAAAACATAAGGGCAGTGAAAAGAAAAATCCATGAGCAGGACTGGATATATAGACTGAAACATCCTTAGCACCAGGCCTGGGACTCTCTCTGTTAGCTGTGAAAAATTTTACTTGTTCAGGTGTGACATAAATAGCTACACAAATACATGGATGGATAATGCTCTCTCTTAGTAAAAAGACATTTTGTGCTATATAAGTCCCACTCGTATCCCCTTGTCTCAAACCAAGCCCTAGGTAACTTTAACTCTGAACACTGGGCAAGCAGGAGACAAAAGGTGAGCAAGCACCAGGAGCAATTCTGCTCCTCTAAAGTCAGGCCATAGGGGTGAAGTGAGGTATGAGGATAAGGCCATGCTAATTCCCCATGCTAAGAGGTGTTTCAGGAAACCTCTCATTGAAGGTGCACTATAAATTTTTACACAAGTGCCTGTGAAAATATGTGCTGCTAAAACTGCCACGTGGGAGAAGAAATACTTAAAATATTGTACACAGCTCTACCAGCAGTCACAAAGTTTGAAATTGCTGTCAATTTTCATTCATTTTTAGAAAACTTTTCTTACTTTTGAAGTGACCACAGGATATTTCATGCTCTGGACATGTCTGTGAGCAGGGTGTTAGTTTGTGGTGTATGAACATCTAATGACCTAAAAAAATGTCTTCCACTATAGCTTAAGTGAGGGCTTTAAGTAAGACCATACCCCTTTCAGCTGTTTCTCCTCATGACTTCTTGGCTGTTACATTCCTTACTTGCCTTGTTTTAATACTGTTGGTTTGTTTGAGGTGAAATTGGAAGCTCTGAGCAATGGGAGAGCCCCATGATTCAGTTGTGTTTCCACAATTTTTTCCTAGTACTGTAGGTTCCCACTTACTGTGCTGAAATTCTGTAGGTTATGGGGCTGAGGAAGTTGCTGTTTTCTTCTGGCCCTTCTAAGCATCTACCTCTCCTGTTGGATACTCTTGAAGAATGGGGAAAACTACATCACACATATGTGATCATGGCTGTCGTATAAAAATATCCTTTTCTTTGTGAGAACTGCATAACACAGATAAAATAAAAGCCCAACAGCAGATGTGAGGCTATAACAAAGTGATCTTTAACACAAAATACAATGAAATAAAAAAGGCAGCAGGAGGAGATTATTAGAAATGTCTCCTGGATCTGTAAGCAAAGTGGTCTCTAACAGTGCAATCTGTGTGCAGTGCTTCACATCATTCAGCAGAGCCAAGCATGCTGGTTTGTTTTGGCAGGCTGCAGTAAGTGAAGAAGAAAGGTTTTCTGAAAGCCACTTACCATCCTCTGGGAGGAAGTGGTACTCCCTCCCTCACGCCTGTTCTCAGACAGGAGTTTCCAAACTCTCTTTCCAACTGAAACTCTTGACGGCACTTTCTCTGGTGCAGAGGGCTCCCAGCCCCCTGGGCGGGTATTTCCACTGGGAAGGTGTGAAATCCCACTCCTCGAAGGCAGTCCTGTGCCCCGGGGGCAAGTGCTGGAGGGCTATGTTAAGCAGCAACAGTTACTTTGCTATCTGATACTCAGCTTGATGTGCAGGTCCTCTTAGCACATGTTCTCAAAAGGGGAGTTGTCCGAGGCAGGAAGGAGTTCAGCCAGAATCAGGTTTCAGAAAATCTGAGCAGAGAGATCCTCACCCATTTGAAGCCAACAGGAATTTACCGTCTGACCTCATGGGTCCAAGAATTTGACTGTAGTTTGTTTAAACGAACAGTAAAAATAACCTCAATAAAAATTATTTTAAAATACTTCAGAAGAGCATTTGGAAAATTATGTCAGATAAGATTTCTTTTGCTAACTGTGAGCTATAACCATTGCACTGCCATTGAATGTTGTTACTTCCAATGGCTGCAAAAGTCAGTAAGTCAGGACGGAACTACAGGCTAATTCTGCAGTCATTCCCCTCTCTCTGACAGAGGTATTCTGGAGGAATATTGACATGAAAGACAGCATAATTTGGCCCAGGATAGTTACTTGTTCATACAGTTTGGTACTGCTAACCCATTCTCCTGTTACTGTCAAATTCAAAACAACAGTTGATTATTAATACAAAGGTGTTTAAAAGTTCAGGAACACACAGGATGTGCAAGGTGAACTGTGAGAGCAGACAATCTCTGCACAGTTTGGAGTGCCTGGGTACACTCCCTGGGGACAGTGGGCAGCAGAACTGCAAATTCCTCCCTAGGAGTGCCTCGCATGTTTTCTAGATTTGCCCTGACACCAGCCACCACATTAGGATGATCCTGTGCTGTTACATACTCACATCACAAGCACAAGTGCACACACAAGGCGTTAAGCACTACACAAACTGCCCTTTCTGATGTTTCATAAATTCTTCTTTTCAAGGGACACAAGATCAATCTCTATTTTCCCACTAAGAACATGAGAAAGAATTTCCCCATCACACTAGTTTTTAACAAAATGTGTAGGATGGAACCCTTTGTAATCTTACACAGCATATATTTAACATTAAAAGCATTTGCTGACACCTGCTATTTCAACCTATGAAACAGAATATGCAACACATTTTAGGACTCTTAAAACATTTCAATTGCTGTGTTTAAGGTTTTGATTTACGTTTTTCTGAATTTCAAAACTTCTGGAAATGTGTTTTATTTCAAATGATACTACTACAGAAAAAATTAAAACAAGAGTCCCCATAAAAGCTGCAAAACTAGAGTCCCTAGAGAAACTACACTATCACTCAATGTAATTATCTGATGCAGTATGGTAAAAAAACTCTGGACACCTTTTTTCAAACTTAGAAGTCACTAAAAGACTTTACTACATTGTGTTTCACTCTATGGCCTGACTAATCCACCACTTAAAAATGACTGACGAGATTATTTGGAGCTCCAGAAACTCCCAAAATTTCAAGATTACAAGCAATTAATACTTATCCTAAAATTAAATTAGCAAATGATTAGTAAATGTTCAGCACCTCTGGTTCCAGACCTCCAGTTTCATGATTCATTGCTTTCAATTACTAAATGTCACAATTACTTTACACACAACCAGCTCTGCATGTATTCCTATACCTCAAATTTTCCAGTAGCCCTCAGATTATTGCCGAGGCTACTAATAAAGCAAACTTTAGGTGACAAATTCACTGTTCTGCTTTCCATTTTTAAATTGGCAATCAGTCTAGTTTTAGATCAGTCTGATCTTGCATTATTAATCTTGTTTGGAAGTGTTCTCTTTTCATCTAAGCTTTTTTTAAAGCTCAAAAAACCTGCCTGAAATATA
This sequence comes from Erpornis zantholeuca, assembly GCA_013400515.1. Classification (NCBI taxonomy): domain Eukaryota; kingdom Metazoa; phylum Chordata; class Aves; order Passeriformes; family Timaliidae; genus Erpornis; species Erpornis zantholeuca. The sequence goes on from VZTN01011650.1 coordinate 27,732, forward strand.
CTGCTTGAACACTGTTATCACACCCTATAAATGCTAGTGCATTCAAAAGAAGGGCCTGTAAATTAACTGGTATTGGGAATACTATGTAAAGTCATCTCATGCATCTCAGTGGATCATCACAAAATGCATTCCTATGGCGATCACCCATGAAAAATCAAAACTTCATCTATGCCTTTCCTAAGGAATAAATGGAGAACTCAAGCAACACACCATCATACTTCCTGTCATTCACTGTAAAATAGAAAGGAAAATACAACACTGTATTAGATCAATCACAGGAGGGACAAAGGACAGACACTTTGCTAGAGGTCAGTGATACAGAGGTCTCCTGTGTACTGCATTTTGCAGTGCAGGATCTGCAGGGTAACACTATCATGTCCCAGATTTCCTTGGAAGGTTACTAACCCATTCTCTCCAGCATTTCCCCTTGCTGGAAGTTGCTGCTCCATGGCATGTGTGCTCCTGAATTGGACTACACACAGCAGGGTGGTTTGAGCTGTGACCCCAATGACCACTGCCTATGGCTGGGTAGCTGTGCCCACAGCACAACTCACCTGCAGTTAGTGTTTCTTACTCTCAATCATGGCAGTTCTGAAAAACTGCCAGATTCTAAATCTCATATGGAGATGGACAGCTCATCCCCTGTGCACTGAGAGGTGGCATGGAGCAGTGAGAGCTGCTGTGGGCAAGGTCCTTTCCTCCTCTGGATCCAACCCCCGGGGACTGCAAAAGCTCTCATGTACAAGGGAGCTGAAGGCAACAGGGTCCATGCTCTAGATGCTGCTCTGACCAAGAAGGGCCCAAAAACTGAGAATGGAAGAATGAAAGTGAATGGAAACAAGACCATAACTTTGGAAGACCTAAGAATTCCAAGAAAGAGGACATTGAAAACAGTTCTAAGGTTACAAAAATGTGGCATGTGGGGACACCGCAAATTCCATCAGGTTCCCCAGTTTATTGGACCTCATTGTTTCCAAACTATAAAAAAAATACATGACCTTCAGCACTATTTCTATTGAAGTCAGTACTAGAACCCAAGATTTAACCAATTTTTATTGCTGTGACAGATGAAGAATTTCACCAGACGTGTTTACCAGCAAAGCTCCTAAATTATTATATTTCTCTAGCACTTTCAAGAAAGTGGCCAAAAAAATTACCAAAATTAAAGAATTTAATATTAACAAAATAATGTATGGAGGGAAAATGCCTCAGCACTGAAAGTTGCTTTCCTTTAAAGTCGTTATTGACTTACTTATGAGAAATTTTGAAATATGCTCCTACATTTCTCCATTTTTGATCGTGAAACTGAGTCAAAGATAGTTTCTTAGAGTAAATGGTATTTCTCAAATATTGTACTGATTGTATGGAGGAAAAAAATGTTCAGAAAAACATGGCTAAAATCCAACACTGAATGTTCAGAGATGATCATATTCTTGTAGGTTGTCACAAACTCCTTTAAAAAATATGTAAAAATGTGATTAAGATACAGATATCTTCATTAATCATTAATTTCTACTTCCAATTTGAAGTGCAGTTAATCAACAGTTGCTAAAGTTATAAACCATACTGAGAGTTTCTAAAGATAACAAAGATGTAAGAGCCTGTCTCAGTATCAGATACCACACCTGATGTTACCTCCCAGCAATATCATGCAATTTGATTTATATCGGGGATGGCTAAATAATATAGTACCCAAATGTAATACAGACATGATTTCCTGACACACGAAATGGATACAGCAAGAGACTCAGACTGGCATCCATGTGCTTTAGAAAATGAGATTCATTTGGTTCAGAGATTCCCTGTACCTTGCTTCTGTTTTTTTTTTTTTGAAAGGAGTCTCTGAAGGGGTTGTGCTGCCCAATGCAGAGTGTGAACTGACACCAACACACCAAATCAGGAGCAGCAGCCTCCTCAACCATGGGGTGACCTGGCAAACTCCAGATCGGGGAGGAAATTTAAATATCTAGCTTAAAAGGAATGGCAAATGACAATGCATGACAAAGAAAACATTGAGCTTCTTGCTAACCTATAGACACATATCACCTGTAGCATAAGCAAAGTGCTGCTTTTCTCCGATTGTGTCTGTGTTTTAGTTTGGTGCCAACAGCCATGATCTGTTAATTTTAAAAATACATATTGCTATTTTCTTTTCTCATTTTTATTCTTTCATATTGGGAATTATACAACTGTGATTAGAAACACCAGATAGCAAATGTGCTTTTCCAGACTGTAAAAAAAGAGAAGGGTCAAGTGAATCCAAGAGTCCACTGCCACTGACTTGTAAAGGCTTAAGATCAGGCCACTGGCACATAAACTCCCATCTCAATTAGTGGACTATATCCTTTCTCCAGCCTCTGTTTTGTTCAGGAAAAGCATTTGTTGGACATTCTAGTTATAGCTTATGAGTAAAATGGGAATTTGCTGTTGATGTGAGTGAGAATTTAACCCTGTAACTTCAAATTAAAAATGAAAAGGATTTTCTATTATGCAATTTTAGTTGGGGTGAAGGCTCTTCCTTACAGTGTATCCATCACCCTACAAGGTTCTCAGTATTTCCTGCATAAAGATCTGTTTTCTGAGACTTTCTGAGTAGCTGCTGCCACGCTGCTGCAGTAACTTACTGCACATGGAGACTGGTCCCACTGGACAAGATAGTACAGTGATAAAATTAACCTTAAAGGGAGATAATTTATCACTCATAAGTCTCACAGAGAAATACAAATGATTATCATATAATCTTCAATTCAATGGATAACCTAAACACATGCTCAACTGGAAAAAGTGGTCAGTCATCCTCCTGACTTACAGAAATTGCTATTCAAGATAAGCCAGTGCTTTGCTGCCTCAAGGCCAGGTAAGTGAGCCTACCTACAGCTGTGTGGTAATTAATTTTATAAAGGGCTAATAATTTATTGTTAGCTGTTTTAATAAATGCCTAATCAATTGGCAATTATATGTTACTGTGAATTGCAAAGGGTAAGAGGTCTGAAAAATAGTCTGCAATACTCCCATAAAATCCAAAATTTGTGTATTTTTATCCATTCCTAAGGCTCACCTGCACTGGAGAAACTTTCTTTTCAGCCTAAGGCCCTTCTAGATCCAGTATCTATTAATGTAAGATGTTGTGGATGAGTCACCCCTAGACTGACAGCAAGTCCCTCATGTGAATAGGGTTGGGATCTGCAGCACAAGAGTCCAGCTGGTTTAGGGCATTTCTAAACCTTGGAGCACTTGACCTGCGTAAGATACAGACAGCCAAATCTATGCAGAGTGAGCTGTTTCCAAGTATTTTTCACCTTCAGAAAGCTGCCAGGAGAAACACCAATATACTTGCCATTTTGGACCTGAAAATCTGGAAACCTTAAAAATTAATAAAAAGAATAATCTTTTAAAGGTCTCATTTAAAATACATGATGTTTTTATTTTCATTGTTTTAACAAGACAAAATGAGAATAAAAGTAGGTTATCAAAAGTGGGTGCTGGCATTCATACTTTTTTTTATAATTGACATACACATAATGTATATGAATAGCCACACATTTCTAGTGAAAGACTATGAACAAACACACGTACATATACAGAGATATAGAAACATCCTATACATACATACATGAGTGAATATACATAGTTATGTGCATACAGTATACAGACGAGATACTATACAGGTACAGTCAGTGCAATATACTGTATAAGGCTACACAAACACTGAGAGAGTCTGGTGGGGTGGTGACAGCCATGAGAACAAAGCCTGGATGGTTGTGACTCAGCGCAGACGGTGGGGACAACCTGGCTGCTCTGTGTCGTGTGTGATGCGTCAGGCACACGCAGTTCCAACAGAAACATGGTACAATACACTCAGCTCAAAAAAAGGAGGACAAGTGGGAGTGTGTGGAGGAAACTGAAATGCGTATGAGCAGACAAATAAGGTTGTTCTACCTAGGATACAGAATGTTTGGTTCATTTACAGAGAATGCCTATATATAAACCCATGCTTTCATGAATTCATGCCATTTTTATTTCTATCTTTTCCTTTAAGAATATTATAAAATTCTTGCCCTGAGTTAAACATAAATACACACAGAAAAGGGGGTGGGGAAAAAGGAAATTGCATGCTTCTGGGTTTTTTTTAAATAAATTTTTAACCAAGGCACAATGTCTTCAAGAGTGTTTGCAAGACCACTTGAAATAAACTTAGCAAGTGCTATTGTTCTGGGACTGTGGCAAAACTAATTGTTTGCATACAAAAGTCTCAGAACAAGTTTTGAAGTGAGTTTACAAGTTTTAGAAGAGAAGAAGTAAATTTATTACATATGCCTTAAAGAGAGATTCCCTGAAGAAGAAGGAATGCTACCAATGCTACCAATGCTACAAAACTAAATTATTTTATAGTCAACTTATTGATGTTTGGACTGAAATTATTTTACACAAATGACATTATATATTGGTTTAACATTAGCTGTTACCTATTTTTAGTAGAACCATGTACAGTGCTGTAAGAGCAGTTAAAATGAGATTAAGAACTTGCAGATAATCTTTAGTTTCTTTAGTAGGCAGTAGTACAGACAGTGGTCTCACTGATTCAGCAAGCTGCAAGAATCACAGCTCAGACACAGTTGCTCAATGGTCACACAAGGCTTTCAAGGCTGTATCTCACCATGTCATTGACCTGCATAAGTGTAATATTAGAAATATTAGTTACTAGTTCCTGTGGATCCTAGTCTGTACACCCGTGGTCAAGACTGACTCTCAAAAAAAGGTCTGGGTGCAGAGGCCATGCTTGGCTGTTTCCCCCACATTCAAGCACTCAAGCTCCAGAGACACACAGTTGTCATTCACTTTCAGGGGCTCTGGAGAGTACCTCAACTTCCAGGGAACAACCACCCACATTGTGCTGCATTGGCTGCAGCATCTGTCCTCATAAATCTCTCTGTTGAGCTGACCGTTTTTCAAACACACCATTTCAACTCCATCAAAACCAGGCACAACATAGCAACCCCCTGAAACCTCTGACCACAAGGTGAGACCTTATGTTTGTCCTGTGCCTGTTCAAGAAACTGTAACTCCCAATCTGAGAAACAACGAGGTAAGGACCATTAAAAAATGCTGAGCGTGAAGTGAAAACCTCATAAATGCCATATTTTTTCATTCTTTGTCAGAATATCTTTGCATTTGAAAGGTTTCAACAATTCTGTCATGGAGCTCAGCTCTTTCTGTTCTCTGTTGACAAGCTTACAAAGTTCATGCAAGAATAAGATGTCAGGGTACAGGAATGGGATACTCTTTCTCTTTCTCTTTTCCATCGCAGCTGAAATAGTGGCAGCCACATCGGCACTCGAGGGTGAGAGGGATGATAGACTCTAGGTGTGATGTTCAGACCTGTCACTCTGTTCCCACCCTCTTCCTGTGGCATTACTTTTTCTGCAGCTGATCTGCCTTCACCCATTACTGCCTCCCCCAACACATCTATCTTGAGCCTAAACCCCATGCTATGACCTGTATGGAGAGGGAGAGTCAAAGCCATGTGAGGCCTCGGGACCTACCGTGACAGCAGTGCATGCTCAGACCCACCTGTGCCTGCTCTCCCCCATGCTGGGGCAGTGTGGGGCAACACTTAACCCAGAGTCCTGGAAAAGCAATGCACTGGCTTGCTTCTGCTGCACAGCCAACCCAGCTGAATGATGAAGAAAAGATATTGGGACAGCAACATCAGGCTTGTCTGCCAGCAAAAGACAGCTTTGACACATTTGCTTCTCATGCCAACCAGTCAGGCGTGCCTTGGAGGTGAGGGATGATGGATGTGGCAATTCCATCTACTTCAAGGTTTGCATTTTCTTTTAATTTTTCTTTTTTAATTTAATTTTTTAATAAGCATTCTCTATTTGCAATTTGTATATTTAGAAACCATTTACACAGCTCTGGACCCATGCACTGATTACGTAAGACCAGATTCAGGCTGAAACTCAACACAATGCAATGTGGAGCCTTCTCCAAAGCATTAACATTCTTGTTGTTGCTCTCATCCAAAATGTTGACAGCATGTTTGGCTGGACTGTCTACAGGAGAATTTTGCCTTCATGTGTGCAAGAGATTTGTCTTTGCAGGAAAAACCTGGAACTGTGGAAAGTAATCCAACTGCTCCCTCTCGTGGCACAGGGCTCTTCTGCACTTTAGAAAGGCACAAATCATGTAAATCCAAACTCTTACAGACTCTTAGCAGGGCAAAGCCCCCTGAGGGGTGTGTGACACTGCAGGACACAGCTCATGCCTCATGCCCCCGCACTTCTTTCGAGGTGGTGGCAGTCAGGATGACTCACCCCTGACCCTTATGAACATTCAGTCTGAACAAGAAAGTAAAATCCTATGGCTCTGGATGATTCAGGTTTCTAAATGCACTCAGGCCACACATTGGTCAAATCCAGACAGACATCATCTCAAGGTAAAATTGGCCACTGTCCCATCAGTGAAGTGCCTGTGCCAGGGGCTTCTCTCTGCATCCCGTTGTGGTTTCTTCCATGGCTCTTCATCCTCCCAGGTAGGACCCTGAGGACTTCATTTCTCCCAAACATTTGCAAAACTATCATCCTCAAGATTCAGTCTATGCCTATGTTCCTTTTTCTTTGCCTACACAAACACTAAATACTTCTCCATTAGAGGGCCATTTGAGAGACAGACATAATTTGTAAAGTGTTCCAAGTAAAACATACCTGGTTTTCCTCTTTTAGACATTTAAATGCATTTCTTTTAATCAGTGACACATAAGACTGTAAAATCATTGTCACGGATACAGTAGATCACATTCCAAATAGTTTTTGGACTTCTTAATTTCACAAAAACCCCAACTTTAAGAGAGTTCTGACAGTCACACACTTAGCAGTCTACTCCTGCTTTCTCAACTATTGCACTGAACTTAATGAATCCTTGGGGCAGGAACAGCCTTTGTCCCATGCATACTGTCAACCAACACAGAACTGTGACTCTTGGACACCACCACAATCAATAATGTGGTAGATCCTAGTGGCCAACATTAAGAAGGTTTTGGATCCAGTGACTATCCCAAGACTTATTAAATGTGATGGCTAAACATAAGGAGTAATTAAGTTCCTTTAAGTAAATATCTTCTCAGGCAAAAATAGAAGCATCCAAAGTAATAAATAGTGTATAGAAAGTCCAGACCAAAGCCCCATGGGGCTCTGATTATAGAGCAAGCAGCATGAGACTGTTCCCACACTGTGGACATATATTTTGGATGAAGAAAAAGATCAAGTATCAAAAAGGAGCAACCATAACCTTGGCTCCAGGAGCACGGAGACAGACATCTCAGAGGCGTTGCACTGGCTCAAGAGGAACACTTGGCATTTACACAGAAGGAGGAAAACGATTGCCACTATCCCATGAATTGTTTCATATGTTTTGCTATTCTATGTCCAAAAGACACAACAGAGTTTCAGAACTTTACAAAATTAGAGGAGAAAAGAGGGTAAGAGAAAATTATAAGAATGGCAGTTAGCACAGTAGTTAGATATTCCCTTTGAATAGAAATCTGGGACTGCATGTCCCCTGAGATCTTTAACCAGGAGCCCATGGGGATTGTTATTCCCTTTAGTCCAGAGGGCAAGGATGACAGAAGCTGGTTATTTCATTGCAAATCCTTGCACATTATAAGAGCAAAAATATCAGAATCAGTTCGAGGCTGAGACTCATCAAGGAGTGCAGGTAGCACGGATTGACAGCACTGAGTGCTGACATGGGTCCGTGCTGTGTAACATATACAAATTCTCTTACTAACACATGTTATTTTTTGACTACCATTTCCTTAGTATTCAAACTGGATGAACGACTACTTCAGGGCACACAGTTCTCCATCTACCTGCAATGACTGTATTTCTTTCCTATAATGGAAGCTAAAAACAAGACTGCTATGATCAGGTATGGAACACTGGATCTTGATTTATAGGTGCTCATTTCTCAGCAGCAGAATTAATTAACTACAGTTCAGGAACCCGGCTCTGCTACTGTGCCTCACAACTGCAGGGTGTTTGCTGACTCTTTGAACTCTTGTACACTACTGCTGGGGAAAATAGCAACTTAAGGCTGAGAATAATAGAAGAGCACAGATGCTTTGTTCATGCTCACAGAGTTTTCATTTTCAGATGCACATTTGCCAGCTAAAGCATGATAATGTCAATTCATTGGGGAAGCACTTTGTCTAGGTGCCTTCAAAAATAATTATAGCCATAATGGTAACAATTTACACTCCCTACATTCATTAATTACAGGGTGACCACGATGCTTACAAGGCATACAAAGACTTTTATATGTTTTGTATTCACAACTAAAGCTAGAGACATTACAACTTGGGCTTGTGATATTTAATTGACCCAATACAGAGTGAACTTAGGCATGAGACAAATATGAAGCTGTGTTGCTGAAGAGTACTCAGTACTTGTCAAAATTCAATTACAAATTATTCCTCTGAAGCGTTGTATATTTTTTACAATGAGCTTATACTGCACTTGAACTGCAAGGTATTGCTCTACTGACACATGTGAAAAACAGCTAAATATATGTCTCAGCTTCTTTGTGGTACTTCCCTTCCATCATGATTTTGTTTTAAAATGGAACAATTAGAAGAGTTGTTTTAGATTTTTCAGCTGGAGTACAAAATCAAACAATAATTGCCCTGAAGGTCTCACATTTGTTAAAATGCTAGAATATTTTTTCACTATACAGTGTATGCATTTTGATTGCATTTCAGTTAGCACCTAAATACTGAGTCTTAAATAAAACATTATCTAAGCTCTTGTGTGGAAGAGTAGGCATTATTAATAGCTGAGGCTGGAGCAAGCCCCCTCCTTCTCTCCTTCCCTCCTGCCCTCCTTCCCTCCCTCTCTCCCTTCCTTGTCCCTCTCCCCAGGGCAGGGCAGGAGCGGGGCGGGCCATCCCCAGTGCAGCCTCTGCTTCCCCTGCAGATGCAGGATGTGGGATGGGCTGGCCAAATGGGTTGTGTTGAGCCCAAATCCCTCTCAGCCCAGGGCTGAGCCCACCTGCCCTCAGCAGGACAGTGGGCAAACCTCCAGCAGCACCCCGCTTTGCCTCCCTGCCTCTGGGGTAAATAAAGCTTTTCCCAATCCTGTTGGATTAGCCAAACTGTCCATTTTGAACAGTTGCTAAAGTGCATTTTCACTCAGACCACCTCTGGAGCAGACCCAAGCGATCCCAAGGGGCTTCCCTCCTATCCTTGCTCACACACCCCAGTGTGCACTGCCCCTGTCCCAAGCTGATGAGACATGGACACAAAGATAAACCCTCCCAGCTGTGTATTCAAAGTAGAAAATCAGCTTCTTACTTTCCTACTTACATTGCTACATTTGAAAACTGTGCTGGAAAACTCCTGGTCTCTGCTTCCCAGCTCTGTGAACCTTGGATTTTCACATGTGTACCACAGCTCCCTCGGCCTGCTAGTCCCAGGCACAAGCCTCCCCCAGCACTGGTTCTTATATGAGTCTTTTATTATTTATCTACCTAGATATGAATTTAAGGAGCCAAATTGTATCTAAAATTCTTGCCTATCAAAGACACATTCTCAAATAAACTATTGATGGATTCACTTAATTTGATGCAAGACAATGGTCAAGTCCACTCCTCTGAAGCCTTTCCCCTTTGCTATGTTATATTCATACAAATCATGCAATAAGTGAGAGCTGTCCTGAATTTTGGAGGGTAATGGTTAGTTTGTCCATCTGGTGCCTTGTGTTCATGTTTATCAATGTGGTCACGTGGGAAAAGTAAAATGCTGCCTCAGCTTGCAGAGGGCTCAGGCAGATACCAGGCAAGTAATGAACTGAGCTGCAACTTTTCTAAAATAAGCCACAAAAAATTTCAGCGTTAATGCTGGTATATTTTCTAGCTTTTTCTTCATTCCTTCAATGCATGTTGAGACTCCTTAATTTATAGCTGTCTGTGTAGCTTCATTCCCTCCTCTGAGTTATTCCTTCTAATCTCAGCATGGTTTCTGGATTTTACTTTGATCATCTCTGTAAAGTTTAAATCTTCTTTCCTTGCTTAAATTGGAACTAGATATCACTGCCTGGTCCTCCCACAAGAAGACACCAAACCTTAAGAGGCATACAAACCCTCAGAATTAAGATAACATACCTTGAGGTGGGTATAGGAAAGGACAGTGCTGTCTGGCCAAAAGCACTGAAAAGCAGGAAACTAACAGGCAGCATGAAGAGAGGCTGCACACTTGCAAATAAGGAACAGAGTTTTGTGCATATGTGTCTGAAAATAGGCTCTGCTTTGCAGGAAAGATAAAATATGAAACACTAGCTATCAGTTTTGTTTTCAAAGAGTGTTTTTCGTCAGACCATGACTCTTGAAAACATGCACTACTCTGCTGCTGTGCAGCGTAGAACATCAGATTTTCCAGTCTCAAATTAATGAAAACAAACCTCACTTTGCAAAGTTCATTCCCAGAAAAACATCCCAAGATGTTTCTATGATCTCTTTTTTTCTTAAAATGGGAATCAGTGGGGGTTTGCTGTGCTGAAGACTGTTTCAGGGAGGCATGGCAGTGATACAGAGAGGATTTTATGTACATTAAAACTCTGTATGCAGGATGCTCTGCTCTCCAGCAGAGGGACTTGCAGAGTCTGCGTGAAAGGTTTTCTTCTTTTGTGACAGACATTCTCAGTGCATACTACCCTGTGTGTCACAGTATCTGAGCTCGTCGATGGAATGTAATCCTTTGTTACCCTGAGGTGAAGATGTGGACAACAATAGGATGGCAGGGAAATATCACTGTATAGCAGTGATACCTGTGACTCCAAACCCTTCTTGCTTTACACACATGAACAGTTTTGTTCACTGTGTGTGTCCCCTGGCAAGACTGAGCATTCACCACTGCAGGGTGGATCCCCTGACCATGCCTGCTACAGAAGTCTCAGGTGACTGCACAGAGACCCCAGCAAAATGGGTGAGGACTTATTTACTGGGGCATCTGTGGACCATGTTTATTGTACTTTATAAACCTCACAAAGTGGCTAGATTCTACTGTTCTCTGCCCACTTAGATGGCTGCAAAAGACTTGTTTTCATTTCCATATAAAGGCCAAATACAGATGGACTTTTACTACCTCTAATGTTATTCACATACTTCTTTTCTCTAAGATATAACTTGATTTACTTTCTATAGCATTTCTCCATTCCCTGTAAGCTTTTTGTGAACATCAGTACTTTTATAGAATGAGAATCGCTTAGGTTGAAAAATTGTTTTTAACCCAGCACTATCCATGTCCCCAGGTGCCACACCTACACATCTTTTAAATACCCTCAGGGATGGTAGGGTGGACTCATCCACTTCCCCAGGCAGCCTGTTTGTCGCCTGACAACCCTTTCTGTGAAGAAATTTTTCCTAATTTAAACACATGATATCCTACTCTGTGTCTAAGTGTAAGAGCAGGTCACTGACCATTTCCCCTTGGATTATGGGGGCTTCATTCTGCTCCACATGCACTTCTTCCAGCTCAGGGGGCTAGTACCTGGAGAACAGCTGATCTTACTATTGAACACTGAGGCAAAGAAGGCATTAAGTACCTCAGCCTTTTCCTCATCCTTTGTCATTATGTTTCCTTGGCCATCCAAAAAAAGGATGGAGATTCTCCTTAGACTTCCTTTTGCTGCTAATGTATTTACAGAAATAATTTTATTGTCTTTTATGGCAGTACACAGATTAAGTGTTAGTCGGGATTGGTGCTTCTAATATTCTTCCTCAATAATCTCACGACACCCTTGTCCTCCTGAGTGGCCTGTGCCTTCTTCCAACTTCCATGAACTCTCTTTTTTCCTGAGTTCCAGGTAAAACTCTGTTCAGACAAGCTTGTCATCTTCCCTGCTGGTTTGTCTTTTGGCACATGAGGATGGCCTGCTTTTGTATGTTTAAGATTTCCTTCTTCCCTTTATTTACAAGACAATATGTCATATCTAGAATACTTCTCTTCTACTTATACCCATCTCTGTAGGATATTTTTATTTACATATGCATTTAGGAAATACAGATAAGTGCCACTTTTGTAGCTGAAAAACATTCCATGATTCTGCCATTATTACCGTTCCAAGCCCCCACCTCACTTCCTCTGCTACTTCTTTAATTTCTTAAACTTTTTCCTTTCACAATCAATAACTTCAGTTCCCGGATAAACCTGTTTATCTTTTAGTTTAAGTTGAGACAATTCCTGACTTCATCCGAGGTTGCTTCCTGCAACCAGCTCTTTCCAAATGCCCTCACCATTTCCCAGAGCTAAGGGCAGAAGGGAGGCTCTCAGTCTGGCTCAGCATGTTGGTGAATGCTGGCTGTCACTATAGTACACAATTTTAGTGTTCTCCATCAGAGATCAGGAACATAATTAATCTCTGTTTATAACCCCTTTCTTCTTATTTTTGAGTGATCCCTCTACTGCTTACCATCAATATACCACAAATATATTCTGTGAATACTAACAGATTAATCCTCACAATTCCTACATCTATAAGCAAACAAGAAATAAGAAAATAAGGCATAGGGGAGTTAAATGACAACAGTTACATAATTATCTAATACATGATTGGAATGATAATATAGGTTTCCTTAGATCAGATCTATATTTAATTACTAAGCATAGTCACCACTTTTATGAACAATTGTATTAAAAATTATGGGTTTTGAGAACTCAAATGCAAAATTGAGTTCTCAATTTTGAGAACACAAATTTGTCTTTTTTACCAAATTGAACATTTTGAAAACCATCAGTCTGGAATCCAAGAAGACTTGAGAAAACCAATTAATAGTAATCTGTCCTTTCCCAGATTTTATATTGCTGTTTGAATGTTAGCTGTGCCCATCTGACCAACAAAGAGGTGGATAACACAATACGTCTCAATGTTTTGGAAAGTCTAACTGCTCATTATGATGTTGTTAAGGAAAGCAGTATCAATACAATCAATAGCCACAGCACACAAAAATAGATACCCTGTATGCCACAATCTGGCAGATTGAGAATGGGCTAACAGCTGTTGGAAACACATTTCACCTGTCATCCATTATTTGCACATTAAGATAGAATAGGTGTTGAAAGAACAATCAATGTTTGCATCTGGCATGGAGATAAGACTTTTGTCATTCCTCTGAAATCAGGGTCAAATCCACACCTTTAAAAATTATGCTATCATAGTAAGTGGCAACATAATAGATGGACAGTAAGAGATTGTCAGCTGGAAGGGAAGACTTAAGGAGAGAAAGCATGCACTAATTTTTCTTGTTTTTCATGAAGTCATGACCATACCATACATTATTCAATTAACAAGATCACCCTCCTACAGTCACTTTAAAATTCCTCTTATCATCTTTGTTCCTTTCTTCTGTATGAATTGAGGTGGATTTTTCCCTCTACAGTTTCAGTGAACCCTGGCCACAGCTTCTAAGAGGCTCATTATCTCTTCTATCACATCAGCTTCTGCTTTCAAGGCTTATTGTTTAGTTCTTAGTACAAACTGACAGGCTAAAATCCCTTCAAAACACCCAAGGTGCCTTTGCCACTGAGAAAACAGCAAAGCATCACGCATGCTGTAGGATCCATTTAACCAAAAATATATACTGCAGGAACACTGGGACACTGAAAACCTTTAGAGGTACAATTACCCTAATTTCTTCCTTAGACGAAGGAACGCTTGATGTGTTATTTAAATGGGCCGTCATTTTGAATCTCCATCATGGATTTGATTTGCTTATGTAAAATATGCTTTAGAAATGAGCAGGGTTCTCTCAGGCTTCGTGTCTGGCAGCGCTCAGAAGTAATACAATCACATCAGTTCATGCAGGTTACAGAACTGTAACCTGTACAGACTAGGCTATCCAAATATAACCTTCCTAACAAGTTGCTGGCTGTCTGCAGTGAATAAATCAACCTTACTCTCGTGGTCTTTGCTTTGGTCAAAACATTATTGGAGCAATTCACCAAGTTACAAACACAAATATGTGATTGTTGCAAAGCAGTCCTCAGGGAGATTTCCACTCAAACCTCAGTGACATTCAATAGGATTTTGGGGACTAACTCCCTGAAAGCCAGTCAAAAATTGTCCATCAAAATAAGGGTGCATAAGGTGTGTGCATATGTATGTGCATGTGCACGTAAATACATCAGTGTTCCTGTCTCCTTGTGCACATACACCCCACACGTACACACCAGTGATGCAGTGCCACAGTGCTTTGACAGAAGCCATTCACATGATGTTTAAGCAAAACCTCTTCTTTCAATTGCTATTCTCAGCTAGTTCTGTCAAACTAATAATACAGGTCTGTGCAACAAAATGCTACAATATCAGTATTAGCTTATAAAATAAAGGTAACTATAGGTTTCCCGTGTCTTTATTTCTTTTCCATTTTCTCTCTATTGGAGAAATTTGGCAAATCCAAACACTGTCATTTCTTCCTATGTGGCAGTTTTGTTTCTGATGAAGACAAAAAAAAGTATCTCTGTTTAAGATAAAAGGAGATGTTGCCCCTTTGATTTTTTTGATTCCTAACAATATACAATGAATATAACTACAGTGGACTATTTAATAGTCTTGTAAGCATTACATGGTCTATAGCTGAAGAGAGTCTAGCTGCCTCAACTAAACAAAATCACTTGCTGTAAGAGCAGTTTTCAGGACAGTGATAAATCACAGTGTAATACAATCATGCATTAAGCTCCAACCAAATGTGAGACTGGCACAAATATTAAAGTACAACTGGGCAGAAGTCAAGTATGTACAAGTCATTGACAAACATTGGTGTAAGTGCTCTAGACAAGACATTTAAAGAAATTTACATAAAAACAGATTAAATTTATCAAAGTTTGATAAATTTTAAGATAGTAAAAAAGTACAGAAAACATGAAAAAATAAAAAACCCAACCAGTTCATACAGTACAGTTTTACTACATTTATATTACAGAATGAAGACAGAAAAAGATACAGGGAATTAAGAGCAAAGAAAATTCTGCTGGCTGTGGCCAGTGGAATTTCATTGCCGATGAGAGATGTGCACACACAGATGCACGCACACGCACAGAACATAAAGACATAAACCAAAGAAATCATTTACTGTAACAAATGACAGACAGAGAGGTGAGAACATTTGTCATGTTGCAGCACATGGAGTCATTCCCGATTGGCTAACGATGGTACCTGGCTCGGCTGGAGGTCGCTGGGCTGCCTGAGCGGCGCCACAGACGGAGGAGGCACTCCCGACGTGGACGCGGACCGGCCTAACCGGCAACTCGCTTTAGACTCTGCAAAGGGAGAGAGCACAAACACCAGTGAGCAGGAGGAGGGTACTGCTGCAGCAAGCTCAAACACTGGGGACCCAGGATTCCCTTGGAATAGAGACTCCAGCCTTGGTTATGTGTTAAATTCTTGGGCATTTGGCTGAATGACGAGCAGAAGCTGAGGTCAGAAGAGGGATTCAGAGAGGACTCGTGCTGTGTCCTGGCCTCTTTGCTCTGGCATCTCTGAAGTATAGAGCATAAAACAGCAGAGAGGAAGAATACAAAAGGAGCATTCTTGTTTCCCCACTCCCCTGCTCCACAGCACTTTTTCTACTCCTTGTGTAATACAGCAGTGATTAAGGGAGTTAGAGAGGCTTCTGGTTTCATCTTTCCATCCCAGAGCTGAGAGACATGGCAGCCAAAAACTGACTGTGCTGAAGGAAAGCATGAAATACCAGAAAATGAAGGAGGAAGTATATAAAAGTGAGGAGGATACTGTCACACGTGGGGATTTGGAATGACACCAAAACTACTTGGGAATCTCATGTCAGTGGCAATGAATTGAGAGACATAAAGTAGGAAGAAAAGAGACAAGTCAAAACATCAGCAGTGGCAAAGTCAGTTGCCCAGAATCAAGGTGATAACAGAAGCAAAGTTTGCCTTGAGAGAAAGCTCCATTTCAGAGGAGAACTGCACAGAAATGACACAGTTATATGATTTTCCTTCTGCTGTTTTATACAGAGTCATTTCTGAGAAGGCTCCCCATTGATTTCCAGCACAGGTTACTATTGTACACACTGACACGAGGCGACCATGCAGCTCAGGAGGCCTGGACAAAGGTTTTTATATCTAAGCCATGCTGACACCCATGTGCTACCCCAATATTCAGCTGGTCTGGAGGAAACAGTCTTTTCCTGAAAAAAGGATCTGCCTGTTCCTGCCCAAGAAATTTTTGTCCTTACATTTCCTTTATATGGCTGAGAAAACACCTCTCAGCCTATGACTCAGCTCAGATCAATGTGTTCATTCTCCTCATGTTTCATAAACCTTCTTCCCATCCCTGCACCTGCTTTTTCTATTTAGTGGGCAAACACAGAGAACATTTGCACTCACCAGACAGACTTGATACAATAACAGAGTCTCACTGCTAGCATTGATGGTGCTGCTTTACCATGAATAACAAGTAATTATAATACCATGTTTCATTAAAATGTAAAGAATTTAAATTTTTTTTAAATAAGGTTTGAAGAATTCCTCTTATTCAATTCCATGTTTTCAAGAAGAAAGGAAGGAGCTATGTCTCATGCAGTCATGATTTAGCAAGCTTGTCTCTGAAGCATGCCTTTTGCCTGTGTCTGTCTGAAATTTCTTTTCTCATGCCTCATTTACATGGCTGCTTTTTCTGTGTTTGTTTTACGCTGATTTCTCTATTTCCTGTGTGGATCTCTAGTATCACCACTGGCCACTGGTTGGGCCATATCATGAAAGGAAGAATATGTATATCACCAGCATGTCCTTAAAGTCACTTGTCACACCTTGGAAACTTGAGGACAGCTGGCATTTTGCTCCACATACCAGCAGCATGCTGAAATGGATTCTTCCACTCTTACTGAGGCTTTCTCATTGTCACCTTAAATGCTTATTTTCCTCAGATATTTCAGAATTCAAT
This sequence comes from Erpornis zantholeuca, assembly GCA_013400515.1. NCBI lineage: Eukaryota > Metazoa > Chordata > Aves > Passeriformes > Timaliidae > Erpornis > Erpornis zantholeuca. Next base: position 44,687 of record VZTN01011650.1, read on the forward strand.
AGGGTGTGGAGAAGAGCTATCCACTTATGCTGGAGCACTTAGACCAATGAAAGCATCTGTATGGGTGAATATTCATCAACTAAATATTAATAGGTTAGTTAACATCCAGCTGGCTGAGCAGCAAAAATATTTATGCTGTTCGCCAAATGCATTATTCAATTCACTGCCTCTCCTAGGCAGTCTGTAAACACACCACGAGTCAACACAGCCATAGGCACACGAAAGGAGCAGATTGGCCTCCTCTGTAACCTTGTTTTTGTACATTGTCTGCTGGTTTGCTTTTTTTGGACTTGGGCAGTTGTTGTGAAGGTTGATTAGATTTGTTTTTGTTCTGATTTCACACTGTCTGTGTGCCAGATTTCTGAGTGTTCTTTTCAGTAATATAGATATAATAATGGATCTCATTATTATATCTCATCTCTCATCTCCTGGAATTTTGTTGGGGTTTCAGAAAGGACAAGAATTGGTTTTTTCAGTTTTTTTTCTCTACTGTTAAGTAGAGATTCTGTTTCTGCTGTGACAAGCAGAATGAGACACTCAGCACATAAAAAACCCCAAGACACTGTCTGACTATTCTTCTGAATTATTTTCTTTGCATTAGAAAAGCAGAAAGAAGTGTCATAATTTCCAATTTGGAACTATGTGCAACAACAAGAAATTACCATTTCCTTGCCAAAGAGCCTCCTTTCATCTGGCATCAAAGAAATAAAACCTACCACACACAGATGAAGTATTAGTTCCTTTATCTCCCTGTAATATATGTTACAGTATTAAGGGAACTATTGTGATTGCCATGGTGATCCTCACCAAAAGATGCTTCAGATATGGCTCCATCTAGCTTTTGTGTCTCAGTGGCAATATTTTTAGACCAAATAAATACTGTATTCTAATGTAATGAGTGGTCTGAGTAACAGCTTCACACTGCACACCGTGGGGGAAAAATAGTCCATAAACAGTTTAAGTGCTGCCAACTCACTGCTCTGTACTCTGCAGCATGTTATTTTTCAGCTATGGTTGGCTAATTCGCTGCACTGGGGCTGTCTGGTTTTTCCTGTTTAATGCTGAGAATCTTGAAGAACTACTGCTAGCAAATAATCAGGGACGGTTTCTAGTGTTTAGAAATTCATGTTTATCTCTTGTGGATGGTACTGACAGCTCAGTATTAACATCTGAAATGAGTAGTCTTGGACTTCTTGAGAAGTCCCCTTAGTGACAGTAATTCACGGTGTGGGGCCGAGTTCTATCAGCCATGCTGATAAGCACACAGGAAGGCTCTGCAGGCCAGGGGATGCAGGACACGTGAGCAGCCATTAGAGATGACCCTTGCAATCAATGGGCAGCATGAGGTTCGAATTCAGCGGATTCTTGGGGGTAGCCAGAGAACTATGAAGTATGATGCACAAAAATATTCATAAAATTCAGTTGGTGTGTTTGGAATTTTAGTGGTATTATTTTGCTCGGCTTCAAATGTCACATCTCTCACACTGTGACATGATATGAAAAATGCACTGTCTCTGGGAGCCAGGTGCAGTGCAGTGCTAGGGGGGCATGGTGGGACACTGGGGCTCAGTCCCCTCTTATGGCACCCACAGTGGCCACAACACTCAGAGGGTGGAGTGAGACCACAGTCCCCTCACACCAAACCAACCCACGCCAAAATCATCTGCAATGTTCACTGCACTCTCAGGTTTAAACTCAGTCCTGAGAGCACTGGGAGGATTACACATGGACACAGGAAAGATCCAAAGGGCAGCATTAAGGATGAGAATTTTAGGCTTTCCAAACACAAATAGGATTGCCTTAAAGTTTTGAATTTAATTATGTGTCTAAGAACTCATATAAATGACTTGTTTTCCAAAACTGCAAGGGCTGCCATCATGACTAAAGGTATAAAGGCTTGGCTTATTGCATTTGGGACACATGGTGTTGTAGGATTTTCCTCGATAAAGCACAGTGCTGAAATGCTACAAGATTTTATGGAAATATTTTCAATCAGTTTTATACCAATGTGCTACAGCTTTCTGTATTCTCCAGAAGTATAACAACTCTTCATGATTTTTATTTTTGGATCTTAATGGGAAGAGTTATTTATTCATCCAAGGAAGCCTTCATTCTGCCTATCCTAATCTTAATTCAAAAAAATACTCTGGCTGTCACTTGCATTGGAGAAGCTTCTTATCCTGTCACAGTCTCTTCTTTGCACATGAAAAGAGAAATATTGCTTATTTGCTACAGCTGCCAAGAAATGCATTTTGAATTAAACAAGGCAATGTGACAGGCTGAGAGCAATCACATGAAAAAAAAAGAAAAAAAAGGAAGAAAAAGAAGAAAAAGAAAGCATGCCTACTGGAAAAATACATCACACCAAATATCTTCATACTGGCCTAAAAAGAGATGAGTAAGCTGAAACAAAACTTGAAATTATGAAATATAAAGGTGGAATAAGTTATATGGTGTTCTGTTATCTAAAAAAGTATTTAGTACTTTGCTACTGGCAGAAGCCAATTAATGCTAAAATATCACAGCAGCCTGTCAAACTGAACAGTTTTCACAAAGGGAGCACTGAACCTGTGCAACTCTGTGTTACCAGATATCCATAGGTCAAAAGTTTAGCAAATCTCAAAACCAAGTCAGGTAATGAGTAAAACCATGTCTGAAAGGAGCCCTCTATTCAGGTTTAGGGGATACTTTCCCCAAAGGGAAGAGCTGTTAGTGGAATATAGTTTGTGTTCCAAAATATGAGTGTTTATTTTCTTTGTAAAGCTTTTGTTGCAGGATTTGGCTGTGTTTGTTTGCCATCTTTGAAATACAAGTAAGTCCTTCATATCTTTGTTTATGTTTTTGTGTGTATTTTTCTTACACCCTGGCAATATTTTTACTTCAATCAGAATCTGTGTGATCCAGGAGGTCACACACGAGGACCATGAGCATTGGCAGGCTGCCCTCGATGTGCCAATCCCAGTATTGCTCATTTCATTTTAGGTGACAAGCGCTGCTTAGGAAGAGCTTCTGTGCAGAGAACACGAATGACCAGTGCAGGCAAGGTCTGGGTCTCACTGGGCAGTAACATAAAATCCCAGCATTAAGTTGCCTTGGAGAATCCTCATGGATTTAGGAGCACAGTGAAATTGCCAGTGAGGAGAAAATGTAGGGGTTGGTAGGAGTATTGTGTTGTCTTTGTGTGAAACAGACCTGGCTGGCATGGACTGGCATTGTGCTGCTCTTCCCTTCTTACACTGATGGATGCATCTTGCACCTTGGGCTTCCCAGGCTTTGCCCCATTCCCAAAGAGATGAACTTAAAATATTCACTCCTTTTGGAATCAACAATGATGGCCAGTAATTCCAGTGAAGGGTGGGCATTTACTCCCTTCCTGATTATATACAATGTTTTTGGATGGAATACTTGTGGCTGTGTGACAAGCTGGTGGTGATTCAAAACCAGGACACAACAGAGCATCTGAGATTTAAAAGGCAGGGCAGTGCCTGTCTCCAGCAGCAGGTGGCAATGCAAAATGCTTCTTCGTTGCAGTTAGGAAAAAAGAAGCAACATTCCAGAAAATACTCTTCAAGTCTCCTGGAGTGTAGTTATACAGATTCTGTGTTACAGATTGTGTTTGGCTGTTCATTACAATTTCACTGACTTTCCTAAAAGTCAGCATGCCCCCAAATCACACTGCTTTCCATAAGAAATTATAGGATGCCAAGAAACAGAAAGTGCCCTTGACAAATTCTATCACGGAACAATCAGGCAATAGAGACAGTGATAGCTGTGTGCAGCTGATAGCTCAGGCTCTTTGAACAAAATGGACAGAAAATTCAATATTCATATTCAATATTCATTCATATGGAGATGGCTCATTTTCCCTCTGATCTTACTAGCAATTTCAGAGTTGGGGAGAACCCACCAGAAATCAGTAACTTTCTCACTCAGGATTTTGCTTAGGCAACCTGGTTCCCAGCTCATCTGTGCTGGAGCAGAGCTGCCTGATGAGCACACATGGGAAGTCCATTCACATCCTTTCTGTTTTACAGCAGACAAATTCAACCCCATTTAAAAAAAATTATTCCAATATTGCCCTAATAAAAGCCTGTACCAGTGTGAACTAGGAGGCAGGTACCAAAGCGGTGTTTCAAGGATATGTCTGTATAAAAATGTAGTCTTTTCTTCTGTTATCTACAATGTTGTGAAGACAGCAACAGCAGCAATGACTGTACTGGGGACTGCCTTGATTTTATTTGGTCCTATGGTAAACCTAAGTTCTGATTCCTAACACAGAATTGCTTCATCTCCTTGACTCCAGAAATCATTTATACTCATGTGAAAGTATTAAATCTCTCTTCTTGCATTCTGTTACAGTTCTAATTTAATTGCAGAGAATGAGCTATTAGAGTTCATGTACAAGTTCATTGAGGAGAACTGTGTACAGCATTCTCAATGCAGTGCCCACCGAGTGAAGGTAAAACATGTTGCTCAGGCAACAGCAAGAGACACAGGGGAAAAAATATTCAGGGCAGATGAGACGCAATATTCATCAAATGAAATATCATAAATCTGCAGGAAAAGAAAAGTCATAATCGGCTCACAGATTTTAATCATAGAAAGGAATCAAAATTCAGCCAAGAAAATAAAATTTTTTTTTGACAGTCCTAGCAATATAAGACAAAGTCACAGTCAACTAAATCAAGGCATGATTCAACAACTATTACAGTTTGCTGATGCCAAATGGAGATTGAGGCCAACATGCTTTGTCTGCTTTTGGAGACCAACCAACTCTTTGAAATAAAACTGCTGCAGAAACATTGGACAGCAGTGTTTTATTTTGCTAAGAGCTGACTCTTTTATTTTAACTTTACTACTCTGCTCCATAGTGTCATCTTGCAGAACTGAAGAGGTGCACACCTTTGGTCTGATTATCAGATGTCCCACTACTTTGATGTGGTAGCTTTAAACCCATCCTTTTACCTGAATTAGCACAGATGATGCTCTAATACACTGGGAACAGAATTTTTACCAAAAGCTATGAGCTAATCTGGAAAATTCCCACCTTCCAGGAAGCTTTCTGAGGACAGACAGGTAAGCCAATGGCAGTAACACACTCAAAACCTGTGCTAGAGTGATAGATTTGCAGAAAAGTCACATTCACTGAGCCAGGAAGGACTGTTTGGGGGGTCTGTAGCAAGAAAAGCTGGACTACATGATTGCTTCAAACAATATGTCACATCAGCAGACTCTTCAACTTATACACTGAGTTTCAGGTGTCATTTTCAGCAATTCAGGGACAATGTGAGTCCCATTATCACACAAGGAAGTGATGTTCTGGGTGAGGCATGAGCATCTCTGCTTGCTCAGCAGTTTAAACACTCAGTGCTGCCACTCACTGCCCAGCAGATCTCTCAGGAAGGAATGATTTCTTGTCTGAGTTGCTCATTCATGCCCTTATACTTACTGAACATTGACCATGAGGCTTCAGTACTAGATATGCCAACTGTCCTTAAAGGGGATATTTTTCATGTCCAACTAATCAAAAATGAAGTTGCTTTTTTATGAGAGCTGTCAAATCTCAAATGTGCTAATACAGTACTCATGCAGGGTCCATAGATATCTCTTCATAGACATCTATTCACTTATCAGTTCTGTTTGTCAATTATAACCAAGACTTCATTATAATGCCATGGTTTATGGCAATTTACTATTTAATATGAAAATATTTTAGATTAATAAAATGAATAGGTGTGAATCTGAGACTTCTGAAATCCATAGTCACTTTTCTAGAAATTTCTGTACAAGCAGAAAGCAAAGGCTGCGTGTGTCCTGTCACTGTGCCCCTCAGTAAGACAGCCTTGCTTTTGGACAGTGTATTTCTGTTCCTTTATGTGACACCTGAATTTATGAACTTCTTCCTGAGCTGACATCCTGGGGGTCTCTTTGCCATAGTGTCCCTTTTCAATGTCAGGTGGAATTATTTACTTCTTTTAAGGCAGATGACCAGCATGTTTACATGCTCCTGTTCCCTGCCACCTTCCCAGCTGCTCCAGCACAGAGCACAAGTAGAGAGTACAAGGCTTATCAGTGCAGCAGTCAATGGGCAGGGCCAATTCTAGAAGGTATTTGGAAGTCTAAAGAATCTGGATGCTTACCCACATCTGTGTATCTTTGGAGATTCTTCATCTCGCAGGAGATTCATTAGATCTTCCCTGCTCTGCTACTGGACGTACCTGAGCTGTTGCCTCCAGCCAGCATGGTTGGGCTGACAGAGGACCTCCCCAGCCTGCTGGACACCACCGGGGGGCCTGGCGTTCCGTCCCATTCCTGAGCTTTCCCTGGCTCCCTAGAAGAAGCTGTCCCATGATGTCCTCTCTCTTTGTTTTCCAGCTTTGGTAGTGGTTCAGTGCTGTGACTTCTGATCTTCAGCTCGTCTAGTGGTTCTACAAAATATACAAGTGCACATTTTGTTATAGAGTGACTGCTAATTATCCACATCATGCAATAATCTTTTACAAAATGCTCCTACATATTAATCATAAATCCTTTTAGGGCAATTCATAGCATGATTTTACCATCTAGGCCAAAACCCTATGTAGTTTACATAGGTTTCCATACACATTTTTAATGATTAAAAGCACATACCATGCAGCAGATGGATAAAATGTAACTTTTCTGTTACAACTTTTATATGCCAGAAAAATAATTTTTAAAATCGTTTCCTCCCAAATTATGGTTTATTAAGAATTTATAGAAATACTTGAAATCTTTTCAGCTGTCATTTCACTGGGAACAAGTTCTTCTTCAGGCACTTTCTAAAGAAGCTCTCTCCTAAGGCAATATTGTGCAAACAACATATCTGTACTTCTCATAAGCTCTAATAAAAGCACACAATTCACAAAACAAAAGAGCACAAATCCATTTTGGGTATGCCTAGCACCACAACCTAGGGAATGAAATTGCACTTGGTTGGAAAATCCTTGGAGTCAGAAAATTACTTTCTGCTTGCAACATAAGTCAATGAAAAGAGGAGCAATTCAAAACACAGTTGAATGATTTTTTCAAGTGAAGCAGTGATGTCTGCTTTCTTCATGGCTGGTGATTTTCTGTTCTTTTCTCAAGACTCTAATTTCTTTTCTTGCAGGTTGAGCAATGCATGGAGAAAGAATTCATTCTTACTCTTTTCCATCTGTAGCTTGCAAAAATTCACATGGAAAAGTAGATACAGAAGAAACATTAGATTGCTCTTTAGTTGTAAGAGCTAATTACTGTGTTAATCAGTTATTCAAAGCTGCTGTTTACCTTTTTTGAAAAAAAATCGGTTCTCAATCTGGAATTTTATATCTCAAACCCAAAGAGATCCTTATACAATACTCTCAGTTCTAGTCACACAGGTTTATTAATCAACCTCCAGTGTACCTTGATTTCTGTCTGTATCTACAGTTTGGAATCCACATTTGATAGAGATAACAATCTTCCCTTGAGCCCTATCTCAAAAACTTTTAGTGGCATCAAGGGACTTTAGAAGGTTTGAGGGAGCCAAGCACAGAATAAATGCCAGGAGCCATTCAGAGGCAGGAGATGGCAGCAGCTCCCTGAGGGACCCTGCTGAATGGCAGGGGTCTGGCTGAGCAGGACTGACAGTCTGAGCAGCCACTTCCTCTCCCAGTTATCCCCATGGCTAGGAGCTGGGACTGTTCAGCTGGGATCACCCCTCAGATGATTCAGTCTCAGAAAAAGAACCACATTCAAATCACTTGGCTCAATACCCCACAGACTGTCACCTGTGGTACAACAAACAGTGGAAGATGCACTGTCAGACACCTGTGCTAGGTAGAGGCCCAGCCTGTGCACAACAGTGACAAAATCTCACACTGTTTTGGGTTCTTTGACCTTTCAGTCTGCAGATAAACTTAATGAGTAACAATACAGTCAGCCTGGGGTTTCCTCAATGAAACGTCATACAGGAAATATGTAAAAATATCTAACTCGATATGCAGTGCAAGACGTAATCATTAGTTTATTTAGTGAATTACTATTGGTTAATAGTAAAATTTAGTGTTTAGGATATCTTACCATGGCCTTCCAGTAGTAACACTTGATGTGAAAATGATCAAACAACCCTGGACTGGAAGTTATAAATAGGATTCAGTGACATTTAATGTGACAAAGACCTTCAAAACTCAAACCTCTTCCATGAACTTCTAGGTCACTTACCTACTTTAGTGTATGCAAAAAGACACTGCAATGAAAATCCAAAGTGTTTGTTTTTCCTAGTTGGTAACGCCAGCAGGGCACAAGGTTGTACAACAGTCTGTATCAATATAACATGACATCTGCCTTTCAGGGACCTTTGCTATGAGATCTGTGACACAGATCTGTCTGTGACTGCACAGAGAGACCTGCTAATACAAAGAGCTGTGTGAAGAGAGGGAGAGCCCAAATTATTACCAGGATTTGAACTGTTTCAGTTGACAGCATCGAGCTGTCAAAAATACTGATGTACTTTTTCACATAACAGATGCATGCAATCATATGTGATTTTTTTTCTTCACACCAATAACATTCACTTCTTTCAGATACTACTTATCTGGGAAAAGAAAAGATACAAAGTTTCAAAATTCTTTGGAAGTGCACACAGTCCTTTTTCCCACTAGTACAGGATGGTGTCTAGATTGCAGTTTGTTCTTCACAGCAAAATGGAGAGAATGCCCGAAGACTAGAACGTGTTTTCAAAGAGTCAGAATTGGGCCCTGCAAGTGCCCTACCAAATTAATGCATCATTCAATAGAGTTAATTTGCTATGTCATCCAGCTGCTGGTGGAGATGCTGTGATTACCTGAGTAAAACCTTCTCTGTGTGTGCCTCATTGACACTACTTGAACACCACCCCTTGAAATTTCACACACATGCAGTCAGCCCTTGTCACAGTGGAAATGCTCTGGCTGAGTGTGGAGCTAAGGATTTATCTACTTCAGTTTACTTAAGAGAGAAGCATTTGTACTTGTTGCCCGATAAAAATGATTTGTGCATTCTCAGTTTTATTGTCAGCTGAATCAAAGCACAGCAGTTCTCTGCAACCAGCTGGAAACTGTGGAAATATTCAGACTAAATAAAGATTTGGTTTATCGTCTAGTTCTTTATAAGGTGTAGAAAATCAGTTTTCAGCTGGCTGTCTAGACTTTGTAAATTTACATTCCACTGTCCTTTCTTGGGGATTTTCAGTTCACAGTTTATCTGAAAAGTAATATATCCTAAAAATGAAAAGCAGATTGAATCAGATTATAATGTCATGTAACCCATCACAGAGCCTGAATCATTATTATTTGGTGATCACTATCAGTAACATTGATACACAGACAGAAAAAACATGTCAGTGTTTTGTGTAGTTTTCTGTAATATTACTTTCCAACTCACTTGTGAATACAGAAAACATGAAAAAGAACATTATTGCCTCACTTTTACACAGATATTTTGGGGAGGATTTTAGAATAATTACATCTTCTTTAATAAATGACAATGAGAATCAAACTCAATTAAAAAAAAATAATTAAAATCTATCTGCTATTCTTGGTTGACTGAAAGAGCACTTCAGTTCCAATGTGCCCGGGACAGCTCCAGAAATGCAGAATGCTCCCTGACAGGTCTCAGCTCATCACTGGCACATTTATTGACTGTCCCAGCCACTCGGATGTTTTTATCTTGTCAACTACTCCCTGCAGCAAATGTAGCTCCTCAGAGCAAGCTCATTGGCACAAATTATTGTGTCTCATAAGTGCACATTCCCTGCTCCACATTTTGGCTCCTGCAGCCTGGCATAAGGCATTGGCAGAGAGCAGAGCACGCCTGTAGCTGCTGGCTGTGGTTACCTGTGGTGTGGGGATCTTATCACCCACTGAAAAGGAAACCAGGATATTTCACACAGAGCAACCCTTTATAAAAGCTACAGCGGGATTTAAATGGCCACTTTATCCCTATTGATCCTGTACTGAAAACTCTTATCAGTCAGATATATCCATGTGTACAGACACACAGCTGAAAGGGAACAGTAGCTGCTGCACAGCTCTTTTTTATTTTGTTTATTTGGGAAGTGAGACATAAGTTGGATCTAGGTTATCTTGTACTGTTAAAAACCTTTTAAAATTTGGTGTTAAGAAATTATGCTGGGATCTCACTGAATCATACGGTGGCCACCAGAAAATCTTTTCACTGTCAAGTGCTACTTTTTGAAAAGCTGCAATTATTTTGGAAAGCATTTTTATTGTTCAATACTTCTTCCACCAAAATGGTACATAAAAATGTAAATTTCAAGAAATAATTCACTGCTTTAAATATTTATGGACACACTTGGTTAAACTGCCATAAAGGCACTCAAATGTTTCAAGCACTTCCCGCTGTCATTGTATTTCAATATTTAAAGATATGCATTTTTCTTATTTATTTCACCTGAATCTCAGACTTTTCTATTTAAAGTATAAGATGGTTTAAATCTCTTATAAAATACGTATTTTATAGATAATTGGCATGTACAATCTCCCCTCTAGGAAAGGTCCCCTAATAGCTGTGCACTAGGCAAGGCTGGCATGTGAGCCATGGTACTAGAAAATCTGGAAATGCTGAAGGAAGTGAGAAACAAACTGAGTCCGTTGTAACTCAGACCTAAGAAAAATGAAATTACAGATACAGAAATATCTTACCTAAAAAGCTATCATTCAAATGAGTATAACTCTGTGGCCAGTCTGCCACTTTGCTCTTTAACACTAATTAATTTCAAGTCCAGGTGGCTTCTTAGTGTAATGCTAAGTGATAAAGGCAGAACCTTTATTACTGTTTGGGGTTTTGGGGGAAGAAAGAAAAGCAATTCTTAAGGAACTTAAAATGAAGATTGTTCTCTACCATCTCTCTCAGCTGTGAGCTGAAATGTATAAGCTAATCCATACATTATTAATTTATTCAATTTTCTTTCTTTGTGATAGTTATAAACCTAAATAAATAATATATCACTCTAGGCAGAACTCACTTACTAGTGGAAGGAAATGGTCTAAAATTCAGCATTCCCGTTCAGGTGCAGAGCAAAGTCACTTGGGATGGGGTTTAGATGTGAGCCAGATCTCCCGATCTCCTCCAGCCTCGGCATCTCATCTCAGACCTCACCTCGTCCGGCCACAAGGCAGGCATGGCCCTGGCTGAGGGAGCAGGAGCACAGAGCACCCCAAGGGCACACCTGGAGGGGTGCAGATGCAGGAACAGACTGCAGCCAGCACGGGTGAGTGATGGTCAGCTCTCCCCGAGATGTGCCCCAGGCACAGCTCCACCCGTGTCTCACTGCTGGCACCACGGCAGCCTGTGCCCCTCTGGCAGCGCTTCCACAGGCACTGCAGGGACAGCAGCACTGAGCCTTCCAGAGAAGTCCAGAGCTTCTTCTTCCTACACCCCAGGGCTTTTTATTTACCTTTATTACACATTCAAAAGTTAGAGCCGCCTTTTAATGGACTTCCTGATGTGTGGTGTTTTGTCTGATCTTCACAGATGTAAATTTATCCCAACCTCTTCCAAAGAAAAATAACCAGCTATTAATACCACATGCAAGAAACATGGATGATGCTCAGTGTTTCAGCCATTCAAAAAAAAAAAAAAAAGAGTATATTATACTGTCAGTGAAACCCATATCTTCATCTTTATTAAATATAGTGGTTTGTCTATTCTGACTTCATCTGCTTGCTAATTAAGCAAAGTTTGCTTTGCATATCAATTTTTAATACCCCTTTTTTACAGTTAAGTGAGAGTTGCAGCAGCCAGCTTGTTCAATTCTGGCTCTCTAGCTCTGACCTAGTTCCATTCAGAATCAATAGAAAGCCTGAAAGAGTCTCACAAACCATCTAACATTTAGGAAGAAGTGGCTGAAATGCTTCTTGGTGTTCACGGAGCACATGTTCTTGTGAGTAGTGTAGGGCTTTTTTGTTTTATGTGGTGAAATGCAGTGGAGATCACATCTGCCTGCTACAGACAGCAAAGGGAGGAGAAGAGAGATTACTGAGGAAAATACATGTAGCTGATTTTTGTGCTAAGTGTGCAATCCTGGTTAGGAAAACAAGACAGGAAAAGAAGAAGCCACAATGCTACCAACTGAATACTAATAAAAGAAGGGATAGATTTGTCCCAAAATATTTATACCATAGATTTATCAAACAAGGCTTTAGAATAAAAATAGTCAATGAGAATAATGAAAGTTATGATTTGATTGAAAAAATAGAATAGCATTCTTTAACTTTCAGTAAACTTCAGCTGGCAGCATTAGTCCCTTCAAAGATGATTTTTTTCAAAATTCGCCATTGTAAGACATATTCAACATTGCTTGATGTCTTACAGTAAGGAAAAATTCTCTTGTATATAGATTGAAATAAAGAAAAACCTGTTTTTACTATTAAATAAGGAAAGACATTTTCAATCCCTGGAAGTGTTCAAAAATGTGTCGATATGGCACTTGAAGACAGGGTTTGGTGGTGAGCATGGTGGTGGTGCTGGGCTGACAGATGTAACTAATGATCTTAGAGGCCTGTTCCAACCTTAATTCTATGATTCTATGATTGATCCGAGATGTCCATATTTTGGCATATATTACAGAAGTGGTGACAATCACCTGTTTCCAACAGGGCTATCATTGTTTCTTTATTTACTCTGTGCTTGGTCGTTCAAGTGCCTATTTTGCTGCAAATCACGTCACAGGCCCATCAGCTGACTGAAGAGGCCACATCTGGAATATATGCATTGTACAGATGTACTACTAAAGCATATAGAAACACTGTCCTAAGACTCTCAATATTACATCAAACAGCATTCTTGGCACTTTATTAACAAGTTTTCTACTTAATTCAGACTAGCCACAATTACATAATTAAGCAGAACACTTTATTCTGTGACATTCACTGCGTTTTTCTTTATCTTTTTCCTTTCAGAACTCAGAATGCTGAAAATTGGTGACTTGCACTTAGAAAAACCTCAACAGAAGTCTGTGTCTTCTGGTGCTTCTTTGGGCAAAAACCTAATTACAGCAAGTCAAAGGGAGTTCTGTTATTGACTCAACAGAGCAAGGGTTTTCCTTCCAGCAGCTATTAGCTGGGGCTAGCCAGCCATGCTGATTCCTATGGATGTATGGAATAGCTGACCATGGGGAGCTGCAAACATTCCTCTTACATAGTTTGTGCACACACATCCTCTGATAATCCAGTCTGTGCTTTCAATTAAAAAACCAAATGTGTTCACATATATTTCATACCTGTAAGTGGGTATGAACAAGGTCTACGATGGTTTGCAGCAAATAGGATTTAAGTAGGAGAAGGAAGAACCTAGTTTGAAAAGTCTGAGTGTGCCAGGCTTGTGAAACTTTGGTTTCACTGCCATTAGCCTTGGACTAATTAACAACACTCACTGCACACAAGCACAGACTGCCATGCCCACCCCAAACTCCATAATGATCAAAGAAGGGTTGACAAGTTTAATATAGTCAATTAATGAACACTGTTAATGAAATCTGTAATGTAACTGTGGAAATCAGTAGCTGTAAAAGGTGGCCCAACAGTTACCTGGCATTCTATTTGAAGGGATGGTACCTACTCTTACTTAAAGACTTTCCTTCTCAGCCCTGTTCATTTCACCTCACACTCATTCTGGTATTCAGGTTCTTAAAAATACACCCTTGATCTTTGGATGAGGACACGATGGTTTGATGGGTCCTGCACACTTCCTAGCAGAGTATGGCAAGAAATCAGAAGGCAAGAGTGAGCCAAAAGAGCTGAAGTAGAGAGACATTTCAAGAAAAATGTTTTTGTAGAAAGTTCATGACCTTATGTTTCAAAGCTTCACTTCAAAAACATCAATCTTTCATGGAAGTCCTGACTATATTAAACTTGTCAACACTCTTTTGACAAGTTTTCTGCTGAAAGACAGACTTTGAACTATTTTAGGAGTTTGAATGTAAGGTTTTTCCATTGTCTGAATACCTTAATTTCTTCTAAAGTGTATATTTTTATCCAGATTCAGTAGTAAATGTTAGTCAGAAAATGAAGATATAGTGAAGGATATGGATTGTGGAAACTGAGGACAGAAACTCTCTCTTTCATATGTGCACATAAAAATACCAAAGTTGAAGTGAAAATGAATTCTTTCCTGGCAATTTTGTCCATGGTTAAACTAGCTTTATGAAAAATGTTTATTTATTAATGCATTTGTTTTTATTGGATACATTAATGAATTAGAAAGTTTTCCTTTGATGATTAGAACATATATGCCAATTGCACAGCTCCCCTTTCATGCAGCATGTTACCTGTAGAAGGGAATCCTGACACTTCCTGAACACTGTATTCATCTGAATTCTGCTCTGTTTTACTGAGCCAGGCACTAGCACACTAACATTGCTGTCCAATCTCTGTGCCAAGCCTTACTGCGTCAGGATCCCAGGCAATTTTTGCTCTGCAAGTAAATGCTTAAGATTCCTCCCTGTTACAGGATAAAAACCTTATGTCATTCTGGCTCTCTATGTATTTGGACAGAATTAATTATTTTAGACCCTCCCCACTTTCTAATTAGAGGTTTCATTTGGTGAACTGGTTTAATTCTTGCTAGAAAAGCAACTGTGAAGCCATGCCAGCACAGACTTCCGATATTGAGGAAATAAGTAGAATTGCAGATGGTCTTGTAACAGCTCTGGCTGATGTCTGTGCTTGTGAGGCCTTACTATTATTGCCTTCAGAAGTGGGCAGAGCAGCTACTGGGGCTGGCACAAGGCTCTCTGTCTGAGATACAGCACATACAAACTACATACAAATTGGACAAACATTGCTGGAGGGGTAATTTAGCTACAGATTTCCTGGAAGAAGGTGCTTTTTGAATCATGAATTCAAAATCACACATGAAAATAAAGTAATTGCCATCTTCAGCAAAATTAAACACACAGCTTCTCTCCTTCACATGAGTAGTTACAAGAACAATGGTTCTCCTTACTCATTCTTAGATGCCAGATAAAGTGCTAATTGCATGTTACTGTTTTAACAATAAAATAATTATTGGGGATGGATAATTCTGTTCAGAGGAGTGAAAGGAACATGAACCTTCACATCAAATTGAATGTAAAGGAACCTGATTTTTTAATATGCATGATTATCCTCACAATTATTTCCTCAATGTTCCTGTACTTTTCTCCTTATCTATACCTAGCATGTTTGTACACCCCAGCAATTTCATGGTTTGATATTTGAATCATTTACATGTATAACCTAAATAAAACTATTTCTAACACTTTGATTTATCTTGTTACTGATAGTCTTGGAAGGTTCAGAGAAAATTTCAGGGGAAGCGTATCTACCTTTCCTCCTTTAAGAGCCTAAGACTCTTTATCAGAATATTATCTCTTCTCACAGGCAAGCTATGAAAGCAAATGAGGAAATGGTCTCAAAGTGCACCAGGGGAACTTCAGGTTGGACAACAGGAAGAACTTCTTCACTGAGAGAGTTGTCAAGTACTGGAACAGACTGCCCAGAGCAGTAATGGAGTCACCATCCCTGGAAGAGTTCAGGAAATGACAGTCTGTGTTTTGGTTGGCAGTGTGGTGTTTGCTCAAAGGCTGCAAGGAATAGCAGCCTAAGACAAGGAGAGGACCCTCTTGTAGTAATTTATAATTGGATTCCCTAAAGTATATCTTATCTATATCTTCAGGGATATTTGGATTGGGTTGATGGAGTTTAAATAAATGAGCTTGCTCTGGTAGTAATCAAATGAGTCATGCAAAAAAATGTGTTCTTTAAAAATGTGTATATAAATCACTTAGCTCCAGTTATTGCCAGTGTTTGCTGCACAGATTAGTAAGCTAAAAGCATTTTAAGAAATATAAATGGGAGAAAAACAGTCAGAAATCCTTTTTCCTTCCTTTACTCCCCACAAAGTTCTCACCACCTTCTCTTAAATCATAGAGGTTCTAGAGCTGTGTCACTGTAAGAACAGATAAGGCATTTATTAAACCTTTCCCTTGTAAAGATGCAATAACAGCAGCTTAAGAAATCATTGAATATGTTTTCAGATCATAAGGTGCCATGCAAAAGTATTTAATTTAACAGTGACCCCAAGCAGCTCCTCTAGATATGATCTAGATATTCCAGTTACTGAAGAAAAAAATTGCAATTATTGTTTGCAAAACTGTTTTTTTCCTCTCATGATTAATTTTGAGGAAACTGTTATGATCTGCTCTGTTTGAAACCTGTGCAATATTTCAGTATCCTAAAGTTCACAGTCCTTGGAGGTGGTGTGGTCTGGGTGGTTTTGATTACTTTTCCTAACAAACACTGGGATCTTCTTCTCTGTGATTTCGTTTAACCAAAGAGACTTAAATACTATCTCTATACACTTGTGGAATATGTCAAATGGGGTTAACAGTGCTTTATGAACACTGTTCTTAACAATAAACACAGACATTCCTATTAATAATCTCCAGTTTTACTTTTAGGACCTAACAAACAAAAATGCACTAGAATCCTAATGCAAAGAAAACCTAACTCTTAATCCAGAAGAAGATGCATTTCTAAGTCTAGTGCTTAGTTATAAAGAGAAGTTCTGAAACAGTTGGCAGCTTGTCCTCTCAAGCCACTGGCACTATCAGCCCAGCCGACTTTATCCTATGTGTCTGTGCCAACTTCCTGAGTGGAGGCTACATAAATAACCCTGCACCATTCTGTTAAATCAAAGTAGTTCCATTCCTATCCTCCTTTTTTTCCCTTAGTTCTTTCACAATAGGACCTGATCCCCCATACTGACACCACATCCCCTGAAAAAAAACACAGTGGGAAATTTTAAGAAAATGTATTTAGCACTTTTGTTGAAGCCAATGTAGGCTTATGGAAAGCATCACTAGATTAAGCATTTCTTGCTCTTAAGATGGAGCACTCATAAATTGGTCATAAATTGTGTGGTGCTGCTTGAAACAGAAAGGCAATAAACCCTCCAATTCAGCGTCCTGCTGTATCACTGCACCATTTTGAATACAAGCTGTTCTAGTCACAAAGGACACATTTATTTTCTTGAAGCCAGAGACACAGATGGTATAAACTGGAGTACCTCTCCTGATATTGAATAAAAAGCGGTGATTTATAAATGCTGAGGATTTGGTCTAAAGGTCAAGATATTTCTCTGGCTTAGAAAGCTCTGTTCAGGGGAGTGAGGAAAATCAATGGCACTTAAAACTGAGAACCTATTATCATTATCCACGTCCCTAAGTGCAGCACATGCTCCTTTGCTTATTTACAACGCAGTGAAGTGGGTGCCAGTGAGTGAATTTAAGGCATTTTTCACCCTCTATTTTTCACAACTTTAAGACATCTCACATCTTACCATACATTAAACCTAAAGAGAATATGTCTTTTTCATTTCTTTACCTGAAAGCATCTTTTACTTGAACTATAACAGAGAGAGAATAGCTTTATCTCTGTTTCCTTTTTACCCCTTACGAGTTTATTTCTTCTTCAGAAAAAGAAATTTTATCAAGCAGTCAAGAAATACAAACAGAAGGAATAAATAAATCTGTATACATCAATCAGAGACAGCAGCTGTTTCCAGAAAAACCTGAGCAATTATTTATGAAATTATGTCTTCTTGAATGCTTCTGCATACCCTCAGAATCCCGGGAGAGCCTGATTTCCTGATGAGCCTAAATTGCTGAATTAAAAGAGGAGACAATGCCGTGGTACCAATTAGCAAAAGTATTGCATATCATCTCAAAATGCTTGTTTTCTGTTTTAATAACTGCATCTAACAAAGACATTCCTTCATCCTGAATATGGAGGAACCTCCCGCAATCAGTGACTTGAACAACTAAATGCCCTTAAAATGGCCATACTCTTGTGTGAAAGCAGCAAGACAACAAACACATAGCATGCATTTCAGTCAAGGAACAGGTGTTCATTGATTTATCCATTGGAAACAAGTTCTTATATCTGATGTTACCCCTGATGTCAGGAAAGAATGGAATTGCTGGAGTGCAATGCAAAAGGGGCAGTGATGGTGGATCTGTGGCATGGAATTATCACACAGGCATGTGCAAGGTGCCACAGGGCTGCCGTGGCTGCTTCCACACATTTCCCCTTTGTACCTTTGCTTTGCAGCTCACTCCTTCCCCCTTAAACAAGCCAAGATGAAATGTTTTCCTGCCTTTTGTGGCTTTACCTGAAAGACCTTACTGACATGTTATGATTTTTCTTTCCAAACATTGTCTGCAATTACTAACTGAAGAACACATGTTAGCTTTAACAAGAGTCTCCAGCTGGCCAAATTAGCTGATCCAGCCCAAAATACTTAGTCCTGTGCACACCTTCCTTTGCTAGGAGTCTAAGGACTACTGAGGAAGGACCACAGCAGGCATGGCTGAAGGAGCACCACTGAACTGCAAAGTGAATCTTTTCCCAGAAATCTGGCTCCTGAAGGATGCTGGTCATGTGTGGTCATACCCATGTGTACACTTCAGGCATTTTCAGCGCTGTCCTACAGCCTGGCACAGCCCCCAACAGACTTGTCCCTTAGGGAAGCTGAAGGGACCCAAGTGACCCTGGCAGACCTAGGCAGAGCATGACCTTTGTGGATGCAGCTCTTGCCCCAAATACGCACTCACAAATGAGAACCTGAAGAAAGTATTTCTGACACTGCAACTCCTTGGCTTGCTGATATCTTGGTAGATCAGAACCTATGGTAGCGAGAAGAGATGGAGGTAGAGTCTTGGAAGGTTCAATGAGAAATTTGCTTGAGATGTGGTCTGAATAATTTTTGTTTTAGGAGCAAATATTCTTAATTTCCTAGCATGACTTTGTAAGAGTCATATACTTTGGTTTTTTTGGGTGTTTATTTTCCTCTAGATTCTGGAAACTTTTCTGTATGCTGAGAACAAATCACCCTGGGGATGGAGTCCTGGTTAGCCCCACTCTGGGATTGCTCTCACTGCTTCAAACAAGCAAACCAGAATGGTGTAAGTGCCTTAGGCTTCCAGAGTCATTTGCAGGAGCACAGTTTCTTTAACACATCAGAGGAGTAGCCCAGTCTCCCCTGTCTATCACCATGTAAATGTAGCAGTTTGGTCAAACATCATGCTCAAATCTCCCAATTTAGATTCTTTGTGGTGGATCATTTCAACATAGAATTGCAAGACATAAAATGCCAGACCTCTATGTGTTTTCTGTAAATCTTAGAGTGTCTTCTACCTCTGCAATATCTGAACACAAACCTGATTCTTGCTCAGGGCAGTAATCCCACAGGATTAAGTCATACTGTAAATACCAGACAAATTACAATCGGATTAGATGGGCAGTCTGTTCATTTACTCAACACAGCTGTACTCCAGAGTCTTTTCACCACTGCTGTCTATTTATAACATGAATGTGTTTTTCTTAAAGTAAATGAACACAATTTCAATTTCATATCTCTCTTGTTCTTACCATTTGTGGCCAACAAGGAGCACATTTCTACCTCCCAAGGAGCAAAGAGAATGCTCCTTGAGAGGCGCAGAAAGCTGTTCTCAGTACAGATCTGCAGAACATGATTTAGTTTAATTTTATCAGTGAAAAGTCCTTTGAAGGTTTTTCATTCAATTTCAGTCAAGTAGAATGTAGAAAACATATTCTGGCAATAGGTATGAGACAACAGCACAGATATGCTGAAATTTCCCAAGACTTAGAATAGTCATGGCAGGAATTTCTCCAGGTTCCAAACTTGCTTACATTGCTAAGCATACAAACCTCACTGGGTAGATCTGGCGTGTAGCATGGGGTTTACAGTTGATTTTTGCTCACTTCTGAATGAGAAACATGTTTAATAATGTTCAGTATTACCTGCCAAAATCTTCCTAGCACTTCACAGAAATTATTTATAAATGTCACATCACATCCCTCATAATTGTTCCCAATTACAAGAATCATCTTGCCTTTTAGATACCAACTTGCTTTCATCCAGCACATAAATCCGGTGTTACCATATTTTTACTACTGCAATCAATTAATGAAACCCTACTGAATCATGGAGCTGAGACTTTCATAAAACAGGATTAATGACTGCAGGCCATGAAAAACTAAAGGTAAATTAAGCAAACTGCTGCACCAACTAGTATTCTCAGTATCTTGCTAACTCTATTCTCACATTTACTTTCTGATTGCAGACTTGTTATTCCTGACGTGCACAGAGATAAATAAGAATAATACCAAGGCTGGAGAAGGGGAGTCCATGAGTCAGGAGGGATGTGTTATATGGCCAACTCAACCCAAGATTCTCCATGCTTACACAAAGGCATATCCCCACTCAGCTTCAGGGGTGCGAGGCAGACAACTTTGCCCATGAAAACCCAGATGGAGTGTCCTGCTGAGCACCCTGAGCATGACCCAAAGTGCTGTGACTACACTGATATGAGTGACATAACAGAGTGGCACAAACACAACCAGAAATGCAGTGTAGAATTCACTTCCCTTCCATAGTGATATGGTAGCCTGGAAACCAGAATACTCTCTTTTATCAGGTATAAACCAGCGCAGTTTATTCAATAAACCATATTGAATATGTTAGAGCTGTCAATAGCCATAATATAGTGCCTACACAAACACGAGAACAGCTGCTCTCCAAAGACAGCTTTTCCGTTAGGCAGGTGTCAAGAATTCAGTCATAAACAGCTTTTACTTAAGTGGAGGAGAAAGCACCCCAAGTCTGCTTTGCACTGAGGCAGGAGGTAGAACGACCTTCCATTGCAGGACACCCACTGAGCAGGAGCATTTCTGCAACAGAAATACTGGTGCCAGGTTCTGCTTTCACATATGTGACTCCTGTTGATTTCAAAACTCGTTTCCATATTTCACTAGCTCAGAAATACATGGTGTACATGATGTAAACCTGAATGCATATGGAACATTGATTTTATGACACAGCATATGACAAGTCAATATTGGCTTAAGGTTTTCCTGCTCAGCCTCCTTCTGTGCTTTTCTTCCTGTATGGGTTTACAGGTTACGTGCATTATAGGGCATGTTGGTTTTCAGATCAATTCACAGCACAAACTCCCAACCAGTCACACCAGTCCAGCTGAAAGTGATATTCCATGGCACAGCATGGAAGGAAAGGAATGGTTTACACAGAATCACAGAATCATTTATGTTGGAAAAGACCTCCAAGATCGTTGACCTTAACCCTTGCCCAAGGCTTAGCCAAGGTTAGCTGGTTCCTCTGGTTGCCATCATGTTTTTCAGGATTTCTGGTGAAGTTAAGGGCAGTCAGTGGATCTTTGTGAATAACCCTCAATAGCTACTGTGTGGTTATTTTGCTACAAGCTGCTTAGATTCTCTTAGCATCCATCAAGAAAGATGTGACATGGTGGGAAGATCCCAAGCCACAAGGAACCTTTACAGCTGTAGAAAATTAAATGAAAACTGACTCTTTTTGCAAGACCAAGCCACGGATTGTACTTTTGCAGTGCAGTATACATACTTAAAAACCTTAAAAATATAACAGTATGAAGACTAGGGTAATTTTAACAATAATAGTTTTTCTTTTTTGTTACAAGACATTTATATGAGGAATTCAGACTTCTGAGATATTTAATTTTTGCAAGCATTTGATTTAGTAAAGTACAGTGGCAGATATCATACAAAGAAGAACGAGGAAAAATTACATCAAGGACTTACTTTCTGCAGGTTCCTTAGATCTTCTGCCACTGGAGGACTTCCTCAGGAGACTTCGTCCTGAGGTGAAGAGGCTGGTTAGCTCCTCCAGAGGACTGGTGGGTGTCCGAGAACGGGAACTGCTCTGAGATGATGACCCGTAGGTGCTGACTGAGACACTGACCATCTTTCCTCCTTCTTGCAATGTGTTTCTGGCTGTAGAATGAGGCACTGATGGAGAGCTTCTTGAGAGACTTCCTGAATGTACAGAGTCATAAGGTGGAGGTCTTTTGAGGCTTAAGGGGGTAAGAGACCTACCCATACTGACAGGAGAAGGTGAGGCAGAGTGACTTTTAGGATAACCGTGTGGAGACTGTGTTCTGTATAAGGTAGAAGGATGAGGAGGTGAGGAGGTGTGCCCAGGGGTGGTAGTTCCATGAGATAGTGTCTGGTCTTTCTCCAGTTTTTGATGGCCTGGTGTGTGAGGTGGCAGTGAAGATGGAGAAGCTCCAGCTTGCTGTTTGATGTAAGACACATTTTCTAAAACGGGAAGCTTTGTGACCTCTAGCGGAGTTAGAGGAGACTCGTCAGAATTTGGGGAACACTGCACTGGTGCTGGTGGGAACACCAGCAGTGGAGGTCTGTGAGAAAGCAGGTTTGGAAATGGCGGGGGGATGTCACAAAGCAAGCCCTTGGGAGTAGATGGCACTGAAGACTTGGTGAAATCTAGGTCAGGCACTGTGGGAGTAGCACACTGAGAAGAACAAGTGTGATGGTCATATTCACATTGACATTTTGAATCTTGGCCTACATCATCAAATATAGGGTATTTCATCTCCTCATAGACTGCTTCGCTTTGGTCATCCTCATCTTTTTTGAAGTCTCTGAGAATATTCCCAACCATTTCAATATAAACAGGCTCTTCTTCCTCTGTGTCTGGAGCAGGACTGCTGACCTGCGAGAGCGAGGCATCCCTAGTGAGCGTTGTCTTCATAGGGCCATGCTTTTTGATATATGTTTCATCAAATGATGTGCTTAGCTGAGTGTTTGGGTTTCGTTTCGGCTTAGGAGGTGGAATCTTCTTTGTGTACTCATCACTGTGAGGTCTTGGTTTGGCCGACACTGAAAACAGAAAAAACATGAACTAGTCAGAAACCTGAAACACACTTTGTCAACCATAGGGTCTCTGTTACAGTGTCATAATTCAGGAATGGATTTTCTGGGACCAGCTTGTTGCTGGTTTTATCTGGTATTACATCAATAGAACACTGTAAAAATAACATTTGATTCAAAACACTCCTAGACTTCCCCCAGAATGCTCTGACACTCCAGAATTAAGTAACTAGTGAGCACTTCCCTTCCTCCGAGACATCTGTTCTTCCCCAAACTCTTTGGGACAGGGGACTTTCCATTTTTAAATATTATGCTTTTCAAATATCAGTGTGGGATTTTAAAGACTCAAAGAGTTGCCAATGACATAACACCAAGTATCAAAATGAACTCGTTTTGGCTCCAAGAGAACAGTTAAGATCTTGGACAGTCACATTGGAGTGACATTGATGTAACTCTGCAGTGACAAAGTGATGAATCAAGACCTTTTTATTTATAGTAACTTCTTGCATGAAGCACAATTGTCTCAGCACTAACTGAGAAAAAAATACTCATACACAAACTGTAAAATCTGCTGTTGAGATAATCCTAGTGATTTATCTGGACTCTGTTCTATTGTTAACGAGATTTCTGTGAAGTCAAGGAATAACAAAGGATCTCATAGACTCAGATCCTTTCCACAGAGGTTACTTATAGAAACCTTGTCTTTGAAATTATAAATCAAAACACTGAGATGAAATTCATTTGAAATGAGAGGTCAAGGGTTTCTTGGAAATTATCCTTTATGAATTAAACAATAAAGAATCTCATGCAAATTGCATTTTGTTCACTTTACATAAAGAGCTAATAAAACATCTCATTAAATGTTAGGGTTAATAATATGACTCATTAAATGTTTAAGTGAAGCTGGTTTTTATCCTAAGCAGACTCAACATACTTGCTCAGAAACAAAATTTATTGCGTACACTAAACCTGGTTTATATTTCTAGAAGGTAATTGATACCTCATTGGTAAGTTTCCCAGTTCAAACAAGAAACAAACAAACACACAAACCTAAAGTAGTGGCCAGGTTTCCTGCCTTTCCAAATTTTGTTGCTCCTTGTAATTCACTACTGCATATCTGACACTTTGAATTCAATGCTCAGAGAAATTTCCAGACACCTTCTGCTGACCCATCAGCAAAAAGCCAGCAAAAGTCTGAAATTAAACCAGGCAGGCAGCACTCATGGAGCTGAAACCCCTCTTTTAGAAACAGCCTTAAATGTGTTCCAAAAGCCAGCAGTGAGGCAGTGCCCTGCCAGCTCAAAGACAGCATTTTGAGTCTGAGAAGAAGCTGGCTCAGAGCTGGAAGATACCTGCATTAAAGCACCTTATTAACGTGATTTGGCCACTATCAGAGGAGGATTCAATGAGTGTTATCACTTTGTCACACTTTTGCTTTGATCTGCTAAATAACTTCTGTTCAATTCCCACAAGGCATAGCAGTAAAGGCAGATGATAAACAAGTTTTGTTCAGAATAAGGAGCTGTGAATGTGTACGTGTACAAAGAAAGGAGACTACTCTTTGTCAGCAGCATTTGTTTTAGCTTAACACATAACTAATGTAAAACAAAGCAAAAAGCAAAAGAAATCTTGCCAGAATGAAAAGGAAAAAAAGACTCAAAAAATTATATTATACTTTCATGATGCTTCCAATTAATGTGTTCCACTTTGCAGCAGGCTAGGGACATGCAAAAGCTACCACAGATAAGAGTGTTTGGTAGCTTGATAATTTTTTACTATGTGGGTATATCCTAATGCATTTTAAATTTGTCTTTTTAATTAACCCAAATTAATTTTCTTGACTGTATTAGGCTAGACTTTTGGGAATAAGATGTAGGCTACCAGAATCATTTGAGCTTTGCAGAAAATATTACTTGTGATGTATTTGACAATACAAGCAGATTTTTCTTGCCTGCTTCCAGCTAAATCACGATTACATTTCTGTTTAGTCTCTTATTTGTATATATTCTACTAGCATAAACTTGATCTCAGTCCTCTCTCCAACCTCTGTTAATCTGATTTACAATCCTGTCAAAAGCAATCTTATTCAGGTTGCTGTCATTAAAATGAAGACAGTCAGTGAAACTGGCACAAACTGCCTGATTGTTTGTGAACACGTTGCACATGACCTGAACTTTACTTTAGCCGAGTTTGAAAATTGTGTATACGCATTTGAAAATTTTTGTAAACAGAAGTTTCTCACAGTCTTCAGTTCCCTGTGCATCATGCTGCCATAACCAATGGACACCTGAGAAAGGAACATTTCTGGCTCCTCTGCTTCCTCAGATCCCTGTTCCCAGTGCTGCCTTTCACATGTTCTGTGCCACAAGTGTCACGCTGGGAATGTGCTCTCTCTTACAGCCATAACCCCATTCTCTGATCTCTTTATCTGGATGGATGTTAATGATGGAAAAAATAATAAAAAGCTAATTTGCTCTTGTGCTGTGGTCATTCAAGGCTAATGTTAACTGATATTTTTTCTAAAAAGAGCCAAAAAGTGGTCACAAGTATCATGTTTTTAAATAGCTAGAAATATTGTATATTTCATATAATATAAAAATTAATATAAAATAAAATTAATAAAAAATAATATAAAATATTTCATATTTTCCTCTCCCCTCATTCCATTTTCACAATTTTTATCCAGCTGAAGAGGTCTGCTACATGGTCTAAACCTGTCCTTTGGTATTGGGGTTCACATATACAACATCCACAGGTTATTATATTAAAAATAAGGAAATGAGAAATGTCAAAGAAAAACAATTGACATTCTGCCATCTAGTCTTGTATTTTTGCATGGGTTTAAATTAAGTACCACAATGACACACAGAGCCTTATTTGCCATTGCATGATATGTAGCATTGGCCTAGAATTTATTGGTGACATTATCAACAAAAAGGTCAAATGACCCAGTCTTGCTGTATGAGACAGAGTAAAACATGACAAGGTGATTTACTTCCCATTTGCTAAGTAAAGCATTTTTTCTCTGATGTAGTTTATTTCACTAAACCATCTATTTCCAGGATGTGGTGTGTAACTGAGATTTTTTTTCCCTTCTTGCCAAAGTGGACTTTTCAAAATAAAATTTTAAACTAAATTTAAAGGCTTAAAAGGTAAAAAAGTACCTCTTATATGATGCACAGAGAGTGAACATTTGTTGCCATAAGTCTTCCTAGAGAGAATACACAGGCAAATGGATAGAGTAAATAACAAAGAAAGATTTTTATCATTAGTGGGAACAGAGGAACTGTTCACACCTACTGAGAACTCCCTCAGCTGCAGGAAGTCATTCAGGAGGCAAACTGAGTTATCTTAAAAAGCCTATGGTGCAAGACACTTACATTTATTTAACAAGGGTTTCTACTCTGAAACAGCTCCATGGCAAGGGCTTAACTCTACAGCACACCTGTTAATGGAATATGGAGCATGAACTACCACTCCAGCCCACAATAACACAGAAAAGTAAGAGGAATCCTGCAGCTAAACAGAGCTGTGCAAGGCTAATGAAAGGAGCACAGAGTATTTGTGAAGTTCCTGTGTTACCAATATTTGGCAGGGATAGATGTGCATGAATGCAGAAGCCCTGGCAAGATCCCACACCCAATGAAAGGAAATTGTTTGGCAATCTCCAGAGAGGAACAGGCAAGATTGCTTAAAGTACTTGACATTTATCAGGCAGAAAAAGCATTCGGTGCCTGCTGGGAACAAAAACTTCTATGAAAAGCAAACCACTCCGGCATATTGGTGATACACATACTGCCGTGTTGTCTGCTCTAAACATGGAGTAATTAAGTGCTTTTCAACATGAATTACTATGTCCTTGATGAAAGTGTTGCCAGTAACTTGTGTTGAGACTCTGCCACTTGTGCATGAGAGCGCACAGGTCCTGATCCAAAGCTAAGTGGAAGAAACAAAAGTGAGAACTGTTTCTTTCCCTGCCGGTGAAATTTCCCTCAAACATCCATCTCAAAGCGCACCACAAACCTCTTGTGAGCGCTTCTATTACAGACACACACAAACACGAGACAGCACCAGGCGTGTGAGAAGTCTGAGCACATGGGAGGTGTTCAGGGGACAATGTTCAGCACTGGTCCATGGTCCTCTGTCCCCACAGGAGCTCCGCAGCTGCGGGAGCTTGGAATGCTGCACCAGCACCTCCTTGTTTGCATCAGAGACACCCAAGCTACCACAGCTGATAAACTGCAGGCACAACGATCCTTGCAAACAAAAGTGAACTCCCCAGAGCTCCCACTGCTTGGGCAGGACCTCTCCATGTTTAGGAGGGCACTCCTTCCAAGCAATCATCTGGCTCTAACAAACTTTAAGAGAAACGAGACACAGCTCTAGTAACTCCAGTTCTCATCTCAAAGCAAGAAGCACAGTGCTTAAAATAGCTTCGTGGAAGCCCTACTGAAGAAGGAGAATATGACATTTTTGAAATGAGATATTTGTAGCACAAAGGTTATGCATAGCTTTCAGACATGCCCAGATAATCTGCCTTTCATAGTTAATTTTGGAAATGCAGAGTGCTCCTTGTATTATCCTTCCGAAGTATTTTTTATTCTTTAAGGAGAGACTTAAATATGAAAATGTGTTGTCAGATTGTTCTTTATTATTTGCTCACGATATAAGGAGTGAGTGAAAACCTCTAAAAATTAAAATTAATTTTGTCATTTGATATTGTCCTTTGGTTTTTTTCCAGCTTTTGCATTTCACAGACCAATCCAGTGAATTGTGCTGTTCACTGTAACAAAGAGAATAAACCCATAGGTAGCAGGAAAATTCCTCCCTTTCAACTTCTACAAGAGGCATAGATTCAATGAAGGAATGATCTGGGGACTAAAATTTTTTAAAATTCTTAAAAATCTGACTTTAAATGCAAGAGGAATTAATCTTGCTTTATTTTGGGGGTTGCCTCTATCAAAAAGAGCCTCCAGAAGTGAAAAGAAATAGGGTTAATTAAACACTGAACGTGCTCGATATTGGATCACAGATGCACAGATTCTGATTTAGATCACATAAGTCTGAAGAGAACATCCAGATGTAGGGTAGTACAGACCCTATACATATATGTGCAAGTACAACACTATGAACAAGCAGTTCATTTCATTAAAGCCAGGGGGGTTACTCAGAGTTGCACAGGATCTTAGGTGCATTTGTGCACCAGTGCTTATATTGGGTTAGACCTCATTATCTCTGTAGATGAAGTTTGAATATTCTTAGTGAAGCTGAATTTAAAAAGGCACAGTCCTCTGAAGTGTGGAAAAGATTGGCACTCAGGAGTCCTGAGTTTAATTCACCTCTTTTCACAGGCCACAGGGCCTCACCTGCCATTTTATCCCTTAATGTCACCTTTCAATATTTCTCTTTTTCCAGGTTAGGCTTTAAGATTATTTACACTAGATTTTTTTCCTAATTTATTTGTTTTTATCAAAATTTGCACAGGACTTCCTATCATTGGAAAGCAACAGTAGAAAACAAAAAAAAATTAAATATAGTTATTGCAGCATTGAACATGCATCATCTCTTCTCCATGAAATATTTGAAGGCAAATATTCCTACACTGTGAGCAGCCATGAAATATACACTTAAAATGCATCTTAGGAAGTGATTATTGAAATATCATCAATAGTTTGAAGTTACATCAAAGGATGTATTCCTCTCAAGAAAAAAAACTGTCTCTCACAATAGCATTGTCCTCATGGACACAAGGCCTTTCCCTGGTTACCTCTTCCTTTCCTAAAAGATGCTCTAAAAGAGGGTAGGCACAAGGAAGGAATAAAGGAGCCATCTGGTTAATTCAAACAGGCAATATGTGGTTTCAGCACAAAGGTTTCAAGCAATACATATTTCTTCCCCCTCCCGAAACTATTAGCTCTTACTGGAAATTATTTGGCCATTTAAAGAGGACAAAATTATACAGAAAATTAAAGGACTAAAAGTCAGTGTCATAAAATAATACTGACATGTTACTTGTATGTCTCAAGGCGATGATTAAGGAGACTTCCTCAAAAGTATTCAGGTTCCTTTATTTTGGCTACGACTTCTTTTGGCTTTTGAAATGATTGATTTCTGCTCTAATTCAAAGTGGTGGGGAGCTAGTGGCTCTGGGAGTGATACTCCAGAATTAACCACAAGTACGACAGAGAGCAGAATGGGGCTCTGCAGTTAAATCCAGCAGTACAACCACCGCAGCTGACAGGCACGGTGCTGGGAGATGTTCTGCTCCCAGCCTCAGCTCAGGGCTGTGTATCTGGGACACAAACTGAACTCCCAGCTCCAACACCACAGACCCTTACACTCTGTGTATGCCAAGGCTGCCATACCTTCCTGGGACTCACAAAAGCCAGCCTAGGGCACTAGTGCCTTGCTGCCAGAGCCTCCTCCCAGCACAGCAGGGGCTGCCAGTCCTTTGCTCTGCAGCATCGAGACAAGGACAGACCCAGAGGTGCCAAAAAAACCCTTTTGGAGTATCAAAACCTTTGGAGTATCAGCAAGGTGCAGAGAGTCCCTAACCAAACTGCCTCAGTCCAGAGCACACTGACTTCCAGGTTTTCTCCTCCACAGCCCTACTTCTCTGTACATCTACCTCGCCTATTACCTTTTCTTAAAAGGTCTCCAAAAACTTACAAAAAATCACAAAGTGAATGTCTCTTGAAAGGCCAGCTTTGTGCTCTCCTATATTTTGAACTTCATTTCCTAGTCTTTTTAAAGAATGATTAACTGGTGTCCCTGATTTTTCCAGATAACACTGAGTAGGTAAAGAAAAAAAAAGAAAAGGGTATTTGAGAAATAATCACAAGTTATTTGCAATCAAGCTGTTCTGTACTACTCACTGAGGCTAAAAGTTATTGTCAGTTGGCACGGGCCTGGAAAGGCAGAAAAAGCAAGGCTCTGGATAATTAAGGAAAGAATAGTCAATTTGAATCATCCTCCTTTTACAGGAAAACTGATGTGCTGAGTGCAAATGGAGGTAAACGAAAATCTCATAGTTATTTATTTTAGGTTACTCTCTGACTACCCTCTGATGGATACTCTCTGGGTACCCATCTAGAAAAATATCCTTGAACTAATATGACCAGACACAAAGGGCCAGATCTCTGGCATTACACGAGTTTAAGTTATAGAAGTTCCAGTGGAAGAGGCTCTGAGGACAGAGAGGTGGGAGGATTACTGAGGAAAGATCCTCAAGCTGCCCACACATGCAATGAGTATTTTCGAAGTTCTGGTTCATTCTGAAGTCTGCAATATGCAAAACAGATTTTGCAACCAGAGTTACAGTGACAATAAAAATTTCTGTAACTCTATATATTCTGAAGGAATTCTAGATAGAAAAAGGCAATTGGCATGGAAATTGCTCTATCACAGGCATCATTAGGGAAGAGTGCACAAACAGTACTGAATCCCGCATGCAGACAATTTAATTTATGAAGTCTACGTGCTTGTTTGTTGGTGTCTCTCGTGCAGGAACCTATATAGAGCTGAAGCACTGAGAGGTTAAACATGTTCACAGCAGAGTACAGTAAAACAGCCACAGAGCAAAAACGTTGGTAAAGCCCTTCTAGTTTATAGCAGCATTTATGGAGTCTTGACTACCATTGTGAAAATGAAACCTGAAGAGTGTTTTGGTTTACTGTAAATTAACTGCTATTGCTCTATTCTTATAGCTCCCCACAAAATGACTGCATTTCACATGGAGAATGATGGGTGACACCAGCCTTCCCCATCCCCCAAATCAGCATTTTTGCTCTGGTGCAGTTCTCATGGAGCTGTCACCCTGCACTCCCTTTTCCCTCACTGCACCTACCCTGTATCTTTTCCCTGAATATCACACAGAAGATGGTGATGCTCTGTATCTGCTCTGAGTTTCTGCTGGCTGTGCCATGGGATGGCTGCAAGTGCAGCAACATTTCTGCTGGCCTGCAGAAAGAAAAGATTTCTCCTCTATTCAGAAAGAGAAGCTTCTGGGGGTGTGTGAAGAGCTGAGTCCCATTAACACATGCCTTAGACACACATGTCACATGAGCTTGGTGCGTAGAGAACACCACTGATACTGGTGAGCCTTTGAGGGGTGAGCCTTATTCCTATGTTAGCTGCTGCCCAAAGGCACTGAAGGGCTCTGCAGTATCAGCTCCTGTAAAAAAGGCAGACTTCAGTCCGAAAACAGCTCTTGGCTTCACAGGGACATCACTGCTATTGATTACTGGCTGGGAGAGCTGAGGGCCACCATGTGGGAAATCAATTGCTGAACTTTATGAACCTCTTGGAGAAGGTACAGTGCACAGGCTTTCTGAACCAGTGCTCACAGACACACTGATTGAAACCAGTCTCTGCAAGACCTCCTAGCTTTGGGGGATTTCTGTAACCAGGACAGGCACCCAAATAGTGGACTCCAACATTATTTACTGGAGAAATGGTAAAGAAGGAAATCAAGCTAGAGAAAGAACAAGTGCTAAATGAAACAGTAAGTTCAACTCACCTACTTTTTTTATCTAGAAAAATAGTCTGTATTTGCTCACTTGATTTGTTGTTTTGGTTCACAAACAACCAGACCAGAACACTAGCAATTACTATATGCAAAGACTTGAATAATTTATCGAGAGATATGAGACTCTTTATTTTTCAGATCCACAGCAATGCCTATCTTCTATTTACAGCTAACATAAGTAGGTCAAATGCATTATTTGCTTATATAAGTAACAATCTGTTTGCCGAGCTTCTAAAATAATTTCAGCCCATTAAATCAAACTGGCAGGCCTACCAAGGTGGTATGGCGCAGAATACTGAGCTCGTGGGGACTTCAACACGAGATGTGCTGTGTCCAACTGTTCCACAGGCACCCCACACAGGCTCCTGTGCTTCCTTGGCACTCGCACCAGCGACAAGGAACCAACTGAAATCAGCAACGCCCTGTTCCCCAGAAGTTCAGTGGGCTCTGGACAGTTCTTTCCTTGAGGCTGTTGTACAAAGAGCCTCTTGCTGCCACTGACAGACACATCCGGCAGGTCCTTCCGCCACCCCTGAGCTCACATTTCAAAACAAAGCACAAAGGTTGATGGCCAGGGTGAGATGAGTCACCACAGCAGGATCATCAGAAAGCAAATGAGCCACAATGAACAAGAGTTCAGCAAAAGGGGCACTTTTTCCTCTACCAAAAGGCCACAAAGTGAGCCTGAAGAAGCAGTTTCTGAAGTGACTGAATATTTTTGAGTGAATATGATGACAGCTAAGTGGACAGAACCCTGCCAGAGCAGCTCACAAGTGGGCAGCATTGCCTGGAGATGTAACAGCAATAGCACTATGGTCAGAGGCTGAGTGGTATGAGATACTCATTGTAATCAGCTTTAGGAAAAATGCCTCCCAGCTATTAATTTTGCTTCCATCTCCATAGGAGTGACTCCTCTCTCCTCCTCAACTCTAAATAAAGTGTTGACAAAATTACAGACAGGCCACACTTTATCAGCTGCCTCACACTCAGAGGTTCTCTGTGTGCCTTGCTTCTATCATTTCATCCTACATTTGTTTACAGATAGTGGAGTTAAACTAGTAGAGCCTGTAATAGTGTTGATCTACAAGGGTCAAACAGCTAGGCCTAATCCCCATAAATTCACCTGGTATAACTACAGTGGACAGTGCCATTTTGACAGTGTTGTATGCTTGCTTTATGCTTTTTCCAAACAAGATTTAGGAGAACCATCTCCTGTTTCAAATGTCACACTTGACCTCATTGTTCCACCTGAGAAGCAAGATGGAGGATGAAAAGGCAAAGAGAAAAGGAAGGGGAGCACAAAAAGGATGGGGAAAGAAGAAGTTATTGTTATAACCTAGTGCTTACAGCCTATTTCGTTTTGCTGTTGCTCAGAAGTGAAGCTCTTTGCAGAAAATCATCCCCACCACCGAGGCACAGTCTATGGCCCAGCACAGCTCAGAACAGCCTGAGCTCTGTGGGGGTTTTTACACACCATCTCCTGGGATTGCCTGCTCTGTAAACCCAAGGCATTCAGCATTTCAGAGCTGCACCATAACGGCAGCTCCAATTTTGCCACCCTTATTCACACTCTGCAGTGTCAGTGATACCAGCAGGAGGTTGGGAAAGGGAACTTGAGCAGTTCCTACACTGAGTAACTGCCTAAAGTCTTGGTTTCCACAGTGACTGCCCTGAGTTCACAATTGAAACCCTGCCAGGTGTGTGGAAATTCATATTAACAAGGACAATGTTTTTCACATATTCCCTTCTCCACTCCACTTACAGTGCTGCTCACAAAAGCAGTGTCCCATCAGCTCAAGTTTTCAATGTGAGCAGAAACTCTCTCATCATAAGTTGATTGCAAATTACCTCACTAAACAAATCTTTTGTCACTATATGTATGTTACAAAGGAGGAATATGTGACACTGAGGGACAAGTGAAATGCTCAAGGTCATCTGAGCCTGTTCCTCCACTTACACCCGTGGGAGACGATGCTTAGTATTATTTTACACAAGTCTCCATTTGGCATAACACTTGCTGACATGCAAGCATGCATTTGCAGAACTGGGATCATATGGCAATGAGTCACTGCAGATATTTGGCCACACCACCAGTAAAAATTATTTCACCTTTAACAGAAAAAAACAAATTCAGAATCATAGAACACTTTGGATTTTCATGCCTTTGCTTGCAAACATTAATAATCAAGAAAATAAGCAGACTAGACATATTTTCAAGCTTTGGTGGCCACATAATACTATAGCTTCAAGTTTGTGTTTGGCACATTTTCTTATGTTTGCTTTTTTGGTTGTGGATTTTTTTTCTTTTAACCAAAAGGTTATTTATCACGCTATTCACCACAATTCAAATATTAAGGCTTCTATTGTCATAAGAAAAATCCTAACCTCATGGAAACTGAGACTTCTGGCATCACCCCTGTGATTCTAAGCAAGGTCTATAGCCAATACATCCTTTGGTATTCTACCAAGAGAAAATAGGAGAGAGATCCATTTACAGTCATGCATGGAGGGGAGAAGGTCAGCAATCTCCTTAATCCCACAAAGCACTGTTAGGGCCAAAATCCCAAAGGTAATACTGCTCCCAAGACAGAGTTGGGTTTTTCCAGGCATGTTTATACTCAGAGAGTCCTGTACTTGTAGTACAGGTTTTGTTTTACTAGGAAGCATAATGGGAGCTATAATTCTTCAATTGTTATGTGCAAAAGGGCTGTGAATTTGAAGGTAGAGTATTTATGATTATCTCAGAGAAGTGATGGAAGCCATGGCAAATATTATACCACTGCACTGGAAATAGATATTAAGCTTTGCCTCTTGATGATGTCAAGTATGCCATGCTCCAGTTTTTGCTTCTCATTTCTAACCCTTTCCCCTCCCTGAACTAGCAGCCAGCTACAAATCACATCAGACTTTGGGGTATGTGTTTCTTGTTTGACATGTCAATGGTTAAAGTTATGGCCACTAAAATTAGCACCAAAATTATGTGTGCATAGTTTTATTTTTTCCCCTCTCGCAGATATGAAAAGCCCAGGCTGGTACACTGTGACCTGCAGGCAAGTTGATGGCACTGCAGAGAGGAAGCTGTGCCCTGTGGAGCTGTCAGTGCAGTGCACGTTACCCCAGCACAGCACTGTTTGTACACGGATGGATGGAAAAGCATGAAGTGCCAAACACAGTCGTAGCACGTCAGGCATATGTCGCCTGATGTCATCCAGCATTAAACCAAGTGGAAGAGATGAAAGCAGCAAACCAGTGCACCGACCAAGACTACTATATTCAAACAGTCATTAGAAAGAAATTACCAATGAAACAGGCTGGCCATGACAGGATCTCACCTGGAGCTAAACTTGAATCTCTTGGGATGTGATTCTGTAAGCACTGTGAATTCCCTGTAAAGCCAGTGTGAGTGCAGGGGGCACAAAATGCTTCAAGAGCTCAGTCATGCTTCACTCCATAAGGATTTTTCTCATTTGGTTGTTAAAGTGAGAACAGAATTAGGGTGCCAGTTAAAAATAAGATAAGGCAAAGAGGTGGAAATTCAATGTGTTTTCTGTAGAACAAAAAGTACAGCTGTTTTGTGTTTTTTTTCTTTTAATTCCAAATGAATTTTGCCAGGCATATCTATTATGACAGACCAGCTCTGAGAGTAATCAGGGGCTTTAGGGTTTCAGTCTGATCCCTCAAGCCTTTACTCATTTGTCCACAATGCCTTTAACAGACAAACATGCCAAAAACAATATGCTAAACAAAAGTGTAGTAGGAGTATTCTCAGATTGTTATTTTTGCAGTTTCAGAGGCATTTCATTTTACTTAACAATTTGTGATGTGCTGTCAAAATAAGGCAAGAGAATTAACCTGGATTTCTCCTCTCCTGGCCTTCAGAGCCATTCAGTGAAGCAAAATAATGCAAGAATCTAGTATTTCGTAGTATTTCAGGTCATAATATTTCAGTATTATTGTCCCCTGAGGTATAAACAAAATAAAAAAGGAAATAAAGTCACAAATATGATGACTTACAATGACCTGCTGACAAGGAATGGATTTATTGATATTTTAACCTCACAGTTAGATAGGGTCTAAAGTCTGTCGAGACTGCAAATTAACCATGAAATGAACAAGACCACCCACACTTTAGCTTTCTTCAGACTCCCTCTTCATTCTGGTCTTTCTGGCAGAGATTATTGATTCAGACACCTCAAAGAGCATATCTGAAGTACTTCCAGGTCTGGGTTGGCTCTAAAATCAGCCTAGTGACTTTCATATGATGTGGAACCTGTGCTGATACTCTCTCCTAGATCCTGGGTGACTGCATGAATAAGTGGCTCACATTTCCTTGCCTTGTTGGCATGTCCAGGGGCTACTGTGACCTGTAAAGTCAGAGGACAGCAGCCCGAGAAAATCTCCCATACAGTATGTCAGTGCTATGCCCAACACTGCTCTTGGGTCTGAGTTGGTTTTGCTGATTCCAGCAAATCCAGGATGTGAATTCACCAGCAGTTTGGTCCTGAGGTCATGGCCAGGCTTATAAACTCTCCTAAGCCCTGGAGCACTGAGGCTCTGCACTGAGAGTGCAGAAGAGCCCACACACTCACGGCAGGAGTCACAATTGTTTAGCAGAGCTCAAGGCCTAAGCTTAGGGCAGGCAGCTCCTCTTGGCTGGCTGCATTTGCAGTTAATCTGGTAAATCAGCAAAACACTCCCTGAACTCGCATTATTAAGGCTTTTCCATTATCAAGAACATCAGAGCTTCCACCACCCTTGAGAGCAGAGCAATAGTAGTACTGCAGGGGAGATGCACATTTAATTTTGGACTTTTTTAACCCAGGTGCAGAGTCTCAGCAAATGAGCAATATCCTGTTGTTAAAAGAGCGAGGAGGAATATATAAAGCAACACTGTTAAATTGAGAAGAATGAAAAAAGGTCACTAAGTACACAGGACAGACTAGCAGAACATAGCTAAAGTACCAACTGCCAAGTCATGGGCCCTGTGTGATTCCCAAATGAGTAGCAGAGCTTCGTGTCTTTTACCAGTGCTTGGTCTATTTTCTGTTCAATGCTTGCAGCTTCCATTAACGTTAATGAGTATGCATATGTGCCTTGAGGGTAAGAATATATTCCCCGTGTGGCTTCAAAACTTGTTTATAAATCCCTCCAAAAATCACATTGTGTTCATTGCTCTGCACAGAAAGCTATTATAACAGCTATAAGAACTGCTTACATTCGTTCCCTCCTGTCCCCTTGCCCTTGCTAGTCTGAGGGATGAGAAAACAGACCTGAAAGATGTTGGGCTGAAGGAGGTGGTGCAGGGAAGTAAACCAGCTCTGAGAGCTGCAATTTGAAAACCAACCCACTGCAGGGAGGGGCAAATTGAAATCGTGGCAAAAGCAGGGAAAACCAAACCCCAAAGCACTGGAAAACTGCTCCCACCACCAACACCCCAGAAAGGAAAGGCTTTGAAAATCTCTAAGCTATTAAGTACTAAAGAACAGACCAAAATCTTTGCCATGACCTACCTGCTTAAATACAGGTCAGTGGGAACAAGGTGCTTCAGCAACCAAAGGGGCCAAACACAGAGAGAGGTGCTGCTGGGCTGAGTCCCAAGGCAAAGTCAGGCCAGCAATACCCTGCACCCTTCTGATCCCTGTGGCAGCAAGGGTGCTGTGATGGGAAGGGCTGAGCAAAGGGAAAGGCATGCCAGGGTTTCAGTAGGAGCTGCAAGGCTCTAACACTGCTGAAGGCACCATATCCATCCCCATGCTATCCGGACACACAGGGCACACATTTCTCTGGAGTCAGGCATGGTAGCTGAAACCCAACTCCACCTCACTCTACTGACAACAAGGCCTGTGATTCCCTACCTTTCAGGCTTTGACTTTTCCCTTCATCAGTGCCAGTCCTTCTCCCAGCATGCACGGTTTCAAGTTAAGCTCTCTCAAGCCTCGCAGGCTGCAAGGAATATAGTCCAGCACACAAGCAATTATGGGTAAGGCAGCACTGAGACCAAGAATCAGATTAAGGTATGTGGAGGAAAACACGCTGCTTTACACATGGCTCAATATCAGCTCACATTATACCCATATAGCTAATGGGAGCCAAGCTGCAGCTTCCCACAGGGGAAAACACTGTGCTCAAAATGCAGTGCAGGCTGTAGGAAAGAGGAAAATGAGCTATAAAACATACAGTGCAGACTATCCAAGCACTGAGGCCTCTCAGGAGCAATGACCCATTGAAGCTCAAACTGAGCACCTGGGAGGATGCCTGGGAGCTGGAGCTCATGAGGCAGCACATACTGTGCTGCCCTGCCACGCTCCCCTTCCCTTTCCCAGGCCCACACCCCAGCACTGCAGCAGCACTGCAGGCCCCAGTGACAAGTGACCCTCCCTGTTAGGGAGCTTACTGCAAGAGCCATGGCACAAGCCTCGGGCTCACCGCGCAGGGCTCTGACAGATTGCACTGCAGGGCGCTGATCGCCAGACCTGCCTCCCCACACCTCTGCCACAGCTCCTGTCACAGGGTGCAGCAGCAATCTTGCCTCAAAGACATGTCCCTAAAACTCTGCATTGTGCTGTGTCAGCGCTGGGCTCTCATGGCAGCAGGAGGCCAAGCAGATAGCCCAGAGCAGTAGCATCTTAAACTGCCCACAGGTCAACCCACCAGAACTCATCTGTCAGTCCCTTTAGTCTTGTTAGGTCTGAATAGGGCTCATTAATGATATTTCTTCCTTTGGTAGGCATGGATGAAAAGATCTGGGAATAAGATCTGGCTATAAGGAAGGACATGTCATGGTTACCACAGAGGACACTATTTCAAAGTTCAGGTTAAATACATTATTCACTGAAGAAATAAAAGGAAACTAGCTCTATGCAAAACCAGCAGAAATGCTAAATCCCTTTAACCCAAACTGCTTAATGAGAGCAGGAAAAGTTCAAATTTACAATGAACATCCACCAGTCTAAGTGACACAAAACTAGATTTATGAGAGGGACCAGCTGGACTGCAACCCTGGTTGCAGTTACTGTAATTGTTTTTCTCCAGAGAAAAATTTTTCTTACAAGTTGCCCACCTTTAGAAATTGCTGAGCTCACTGAAAGGGTTTAAAAGGCAGCAGCAAGAAGGATATCTTCTTGCCCAAGACTCTTGGAAGAAAAACACTAAACAAATTGAGTAGGTTCAAGAGGTGAGTCCCCTGCAAGTATTTTCTCACATCAGAGGTAAATTATCCTTTGGCTCTGGCAGCAGCAGAATTACAACCATGAAGAGCATTTTGAAATGTAACTCTGAGTTTTAGCTTGTATCTGTGTGCACGTTTGTATGTACATGCAAGTATACAGAATCTGTGTTTTTATTGCACATGTATGCAATACATACATAAATTAAATTGTACAATTAAATAATATATTTTTTGTGCATTTCTTTATATAATGTATTACTCCATGTTAATAAGCAGAATTTTAACAAAAAATTAACTTTCAAAATTTAGTTCACTTATATCTCTCCATTTTTATTTTCTCTGCAGCAGACCTCTAAACCTTTTCTGTAGACATGTAGTGATCATATCAAGAAACAATGCTTGAGGCTGGTTACAGCAGCCAATAATGGTGTTTTATTACTTCCTTTTTCTGTAACATTTGGCACTGAAAACAAATCAATTAATTACACTCCTGCATTTTCTCAATAAAGAGCCTTTCAGGATCAAGATTAGATATGCCTTCCATGCTGAAATGTTATTTTAAATTACCCTTTTCAGTTCACTTCTCACTTCCTATGTGTGATGCATGGGGCACAGCTCCATTTGTTTGCTGTTCCTACCAGAGTTTGAAAACTCTGTAGAAAAGACAACCCACATTTTTAAAAAACACTTTCTAGAAATCTGTCACAGAGGAGAAATGCATTGGCTGGAAGGCATTCAGTGGGTGCATATGAGAGGCAGCCAGAAGAGTAAAAAATGCAATATTAAAGCACAAGAAGGGACACAAAGTGTGGAAACATGAAGCAATGAAGCTAAAGTCAAGGAAAATTATACTTTCAGGCTGGAGAGTGCTCTTTCAGGCAGAGTCAAGGTAGGCTGGGATGAACCAAACAAACCCAAGTGTTGCCATGCTGCACAATGAGACAGGGCCAATATGTGTCCCTGCGACTTAAGGGAAGATTCTCACACTCCCACAAATATGGAAGCCAGAGCACTTAGAAGAAAAGTGCACAGAACCAGTGTGGGTGTTACTGCTGCTATTTGTGCTTCAAGAGGAAAAGGTCTTTCAAGCTCATGCCCAAATTTCTTCTGCACCTTCTGCACTAAAGTCAGACTCATACTCAAACTAGTCTAATGCTATGGCAGATATTATGATGGGATAAATTCAATATTTTGACTTCACCATGATCAAAAAGAGTATCAAGGTTACTATCAGTAAGTGTTTTTGTTTGTACAAACAGGATCGCTATCAAAAAACAAAACGTAAACATGTTTAATAAAAATGAGTGGTGAGGCTGTCCCTGGTTGTCTAGAAAATTTAGCAAATTCCTTTTTAAAGTAGCCACAGGGTCAGACAATAGACATTATAGTCTGAATTATTCTGCACAGCAATACAAAAAAATTGAGCTGGGAACAATTTTGTGACAACTCCTTTGTAGAGATTCCACAGTTGATGGAGAAACAATAGGGTTTTTCATTATTCTTTTCCATAGTTCCTGGAAAAGGCTGCAATGATTCAGAATGCAAATACCACAAGTATGTGCAAATGTGTGAGACATGTGCATGTACAAATATTTGGGTACAATATGGACAAAAGTGACTGAAAGTTAAACCTGCCTGCTCTTGGACTTGAGCTTTCAAAGACCTCCAAAAGACAACATGAATATTGTATCCTATGGACTTTTTCATCTGGAATTGGGAAGACACAGATTTATGATATCGTGAATTCAAAGTTTGATACTAGAATTAGAACTTTGACATAGGTAAAAACACAACCAGTGACCCACAAAAAATCAGACTAGTAGAATCATAGTATTCTCTGAGAAAAATTTCAGACATTAAATTTGCTGGGAATTAATCTTAGAGCAACAGTAATAACGTCATCTTGAGTGACAAATCTTGTCTAATATTTGCATCCATCAATACTGCTGATAATAAACTTTGACTTTCATCTGTTCTGCTCATCTTTAGATGTTCTTATAAATGTATAACCATAGTTTTTATATAAACATTCCTATATTAGATAGATTACTGTGAAAACTCATCAAAACAAACACGTTACCTTGGAGTACATAGGTGATAATAAAGCATCTCCTAGTGAGAACAAAACATCTTAGAAATCCAGTCTGTTCATCTAAGCACCATATTGTACCACCCTTGAGTACAACTGTGCAAAAAATTTGACTGATTCTTTTGAAAAACCAAACCAAACCAAACCAAACAACCACTACAATCTGATCTTTCTATGTATTAAACTCTGGTGAAACCCCAGTAAACACAGAAGCAGGGCAGACATTCTGAACACACAAAAACAACAGTGTGATTGAAGGATTCTGTCAATTGAAAACCTCCAGGAACTTTTTCATTTTAGCCTGAAAATGCTCATTCCTGCTCTACTTGCAAAGCAGCAGAATGAACATAATACATGTCATAAATTAAACATCATAGAGATCCTTAATGTTCCATGGAGGCATTTTTTCACACTGAAGGGTAACATTTAGGTACTATCTTTTATGCTAGTGATGGAGTATTACTCATTCATCAGTTCTTTCCAAAGATCTTGCAATGAATATTCAGCTCTTGATTACAATAATGAATCCAAGGTGCTCTGCAATACTTAGGCTCTGGTATAGTGCCATTGTCATACAGATGAACCAGAGTGAATGAGGTTGCAGTACCCCACATGTCACTCATAACCTCATGCGATGCGATAGACCAAACTCAACCTGCATGGAGTGGAGGAGGAAAAGTGTCTTTGGAAACAGAAATGTCAACAAATTTCAAACTTTGAAGTCTGTCAGAAGGGACGTGACTACATATTCCTTCCTTGGACTTAAGTATCAGATGGCAGAAGAAGATGAGGGAAAAGAAACAAAATTTTCAGAACCTTCCAGAATGACAATAATGCTGAAGAAAACCTAGTTTTGTGAGGACAAGGGCTGCTTAAGAGGTCCGCCATAACTTCTGTGAGGATGGCAAAATTTTTGGATGTATTTCAATTATCATTATCATTTTTATTATTGTTACTTCAAGTCTGTCAAGGTCTATTGGTTCTCAGAAAATAAGGAAAAGGGCTGGGATATGGATGTAAAACAGACTCCATTCCTAAATCATCCTAGAGATTGTGCCAAGGTCAGCTATACTGAATAGCACAATGTACTGTGTGACTCAATTCGTGCTTGCAGGAATGGTCATTAAACAAGTTAGGAAACATTAAACCCTTTCCTGCTGCCCTGTTTTCAAAACAAACTTCATCTAGTCTTGGTGATTCTGGTTGGGCAGATCCAGGAAGAAAGAGTGCTAAGAAATATATTGAAGAATTATAAAAATACTTTAAAATGTAGTATTTTTTTAAAAGAATTTTTGAGTAACATAGGAGCTCCTCCCTTTCACCTCAGAGCACATCAGACCAAGATGTTTGTGCCATGCATTCTCTTTTAAGTTAAAATTTGAAAGACTTTCTGATACGAGAATTTAAATACCAAACTTAAATGGTTTCTGTGTAGGCTTTAGTCCGTAAAATTTTGGAAAACTGCTTTTGTTAAGGACAGCTGCTTAATGCTTGCATTTGTCATGTTAGTCTGCATGGAGTAGATGTCATGGTTGTTGAAGAAGACAAGCTATGGAAGTAATGAAAAATGTCATATGCAAAACTACCAACAGCATAAATAAATCCATAGCTTTGTTCAGCACTAGTGTTCAACTTCACAATCATATGTGTCACTACGATTTACACATTCATTGGCATCTTTGTTATCACTGACAACATTTTATCAGATTTGCTTAAAAGGGGATGTAGCTAACAAGTACTTCTGGCCACCACGCCAAGCAAGGGGACATGCACAAGGAGGACAATGTGCTGCATGGGATGTCAAAACTGATGTGCAACACGACAGTGGGAGACACCAGCACTGATCAAAACCATTTGTGCTTAACAGTTCCTTCCTACAGTTCACACCATGAAGCAAAGTCATCCTGATCTCTCCTAGGAGGGAGTACAGCTGGTCCTACTGCTGCACAGAATGTAT
Organism: Erpornis zantholeuca; assembly: GCA_013400515.1. Classification (NCBI taxonomy): domain Eukaryota; kingdom Metazoa; phylum Chordata; class Aves; order Passeriformes; family Timaliidae; genus Erpornis; species Erpornis zantholeuca. The sequence goes on from VZTN01011650.1 coordinate 87,194, forward strand.
TTCCAGCATGGAATAAAGGAAGGAGATGATCCCTACAGCGTTAGCTCATCTTTAGCAATTCAGAGTAAGGAAGCAATATCCTTACTATAACCGTTTGTTAATTCTCTTCTGAATGCTGCACTGGCTAAAATGTAACTGCAAGGAATGGGAAGAGAAAGTGTAGACTCAGACACAAACAGAAGCTTTGGGCAATCCATCCTGGTTAAAAGTTTTACTCGTGGATGATATTTTCTTGCTGTGGAGTTTCAGGGCCATGCAGTATTCTTTTAATTATTTTTTGTTCTTCACTCCTTTGTTGTGGAGAACCCTTTGCAGAGCTATGGTTTGCACCGTGCTAATGATATGGTCCTTGGGGGGTGGGCAGATAGCACTGCCCTACATTCCAGCTGACAGCAATCTCTTTTCCCCTTCACTTTGAATAAATTCAACTCATTCTCCAGTACACATCCAGACTACTTGAGTGGTTTAGTTTTGTGACAAATGTCAAAGGCAAAACTGTTGAAAACAGTTGGACAGTTGTTTCAACATTTAGACATGAGTGGTCTAGGTTATCTATGTTAGCACTGTTACACAAATGGGGAAACATACAGTTGCAACTGGATAATCTTAAAACTGGTTGCCCAACCGCATTTTTTTTCCAAACAATGACAGTGTTTACCTTCAGTCCTGTCTGGTAGTTTCCCACTTTTGCTCGTTGTTCCAGTGTTGACAGTTTCAGATGAGGTGCTCAGTTTGGTGTTGGGGTCTCGCTTCGGTTTTGGAGGCGGCTGCTTTCGAGAGCTGCTGCATTCATCGTCGGTTCCTCCAACTGAATGTAGGGACTGGGATCTGACGGTAAAGCCACTGGAGCAGGGGTGTGGCAGTCTGTCCTGAGGAGCAGGCATTGTCATAAATCCCATGCGGAAATGTTTCCCCACGTAGCTGCCTTCATTTCCTCTTGCTACTTCTCCACCTATGCTGTAAGAGAAAATACAAATATAAGTAAAAGATCCACTTTTGCCTGAACCGTACCTGGAACTGGGGTCTCAGTTCTGCCTGTGGTGAGCAGATCATGTTTTTGAATTTGAAAACAAGCAGTGCTCTTCTCTGAAAACCAGATGACTACTAGAAAAATCTATTTTTCAAAATAATCTGCCAACAACTGAGATATAGATGCACTGCTATGCACTCAGAATTTTACAAGAAGAAGTCAAGAAAAGCTTTTGTAACTAGAAATTTCCTACAGAAAAAATTTCAAACATTGGAAGTCAGAATGGAGTTTTCAGGAAAACAAGAGACTGTGAGTAGAGCAAAGAATAATACTTTAGAAATACAACATGGTGTATTGATCCACCCTCCCTGACACTTATCTTTGACTACAGATGCTCATGTAGCTTGGGAAACAAGGCTCGTGGGGTCCAATCAATCGTTTCCCTTGAGAATAAAGAATGGTAAAGAAGAAATGTCCTAAAAATTACTTGGATATAAGAAATTCAACATCTCATAAAATCCACATAAATCTGCACCACAAGCAGCTTCAGACTAGTAAATTACAAGTGTAGGGAAAGAAAAGGCCATGAACTGTGGGACATCAGGAAGAAAATAACCTCCAGCTATTCAGAAACACGGGTACAGAAGAAGGAAAGTTCAGTTGGAACAAGTGCTGTCATACCAAGCACTGCATTTTCCTGTGGGTGGCATGACTGAGAGTTTGATATAATTCCTGTTCTACTCATGCTTATCAGTTTTGAAAAACAGCTCTTACTGGTGTTTATACTGCAAACCAATAGCACATTTCAATTCAGGCAAGTAAGTGACTATACAAAGAAACTCAGCAACACACACAGGTCAACGTGGGCCTCTTTGCAAGGGGGTTTGAAATGGTACCACTGTGGGCACATAGAATGTCAGTACAAGAACTGTGAAATATCAGAAAGCTCTAATTAGCTCCTGTTTCCCCTTCACACAGAGGGAAGTTCTGAGCAGCATCAGTATACTTGGAAAGATTCTTGCTCAATGTTGCCTTGGGCTGGTGCAGTTTGTTTGGTGGTGGAACACACCTCCTTTTTTAAAAGACAAGAACATTTCTCAACAGTGTGAAGAGTAAGCAAGGGCATTTCATTTCCTGATACTGTCCTCATCTTCACTGTAGGTAAAACACAAGCTGTATCTAATTGTCCTAAAAGCTTCAGACTGACAGTGGGCAATATACAGATTTGTGCATGATAAATCAGAACCTTTGTTTGCATATTATTCTCCCTGCATTTTTATTCCATTTCCTCTCCAAGTAGAGATGTCCACTTTCAAAACTGGTTGACAACAAGACAGGTCTAACTGCCCATGTGCCCCTTTCTAGGGGCACTGACACCTACCCAGATATGTAAACGTGTGACACACACATGCCACACATATGCACACACTGGTCCATGTTCATAACCAGGTTATTACTAAATTCTAATTGACATCAATTCCAGAGAGATTTTCAGCCAGAAAGATCAAAAGGTAGAACACATTAATCTGAATATTTCTAAAAATCCTGTAGATAGTTTGAATTATTAACTAGGCCTTTACTAATCTTTCATAAATTGTTCTGAAAATAATATAATCCTCTGACACTGGACTACAAAAAGGGCCTGTCATATTATTTAAAGAAGATTACTATCCAAACGTGCTCAAGAATGCAGGTGGGGAGTCTGCTTCCTTTCTTAAGCCCATTGGATAATCACGTTTAGCAAAGAAAATTTCAGTTTGCCATGTCTCCAACATTACAATTTTTGACAGTTTACTCTGTTTAATTACTTCGTTGACTTTGCTGCTTCATTAAGGTGTTTGAACCATAACCCATGTTCTGTTCTGGATGGACTTGCACAAATCCCACTGAGGTATATATTTCAGCCTTTTCCTAAGAATGCATTTATATGAAGCATGGGGTTTTTTTACACTCTTGCATCCTGTATTCCAGAAATTAAAACTTACAAAAAGTACAGCTGATGTCTAAATGCACTATCTCATTAAACAATTAAATCACATCCTCTCTTTTCCTTCCCCTCCCTTAATTTTTCATTCTTTACTGAATTCCAACATCACAGATGAAAACCTCACTTTCTTCCTGCATTTCCTCCAGAACAAAGAGCCTATAGCCAGATAAGAGAGAAGTTGCAAATTCACATGGGAACAGAACTTGCTGTTCAACATCACAGCTGGAGTAGATCTGGTCTTGCTTTCCTACATCCTCTCCTCAGGTACCAGGCAAAACCAGCAGGGCACCATTTTCCCATTTCGGCCAAATCTAAAAGAGAGTCCATTTGTCTTTGAGCACAGGAGCTGACTCAGCTGCTGGTTAAGCACTGTCAACCAAAAGCTGAAGAAGACTAGCCTCTAATCCTTGGTCCTGGTCCCTGGTCAGTGATGAGGAACACATAAGGCTTAGTTTTGTTACTTATGGTGGCAGTAATTCCCCGTATAGGGCAGCGGGTGTTTCCCAGGTGAGCCTGACCAATACATGCCACTACAACCCAGGGTGGGGTGCCAAGTTCACACTTCAGCAATGCAGAACAAAATCCCCAGTGTATAAAGATAAAGGAATAATTCCAGACTCACACCTAGAGCACAAGTTCAAAAGCAGGATGGCAGATTTAAAACGTGGCATCCCCTGCCCTCAGGTCCGTTTGGACTTGTGCAAAGCACAGTGCTACTGCTGTTACCTCAGGAACCCAGACAGAATGAAAGGATTTATTCATACACTTGTCCTGCTTGCAACCACAGGCATTGGCTGGGGCTGTGTGTGTCCCATTACAGCACATTAAGCTGACAAAGATTGACACATACCCTGTTGTGCAGCAATGGCTACAGAGACAGAGAGAGAGAGTAACTGTGTAGGTCTCACTCCATTATTTCTGACAGGAAAGACTCTGTGCTCCTCATTGTACTGATAATGAGTTCTATCTCATTTCAAAACTGTATTATGTGAGTTGCTGGAAGTATTACATAGTTTATTAATATATATGGAAATGCAGATTTGGATTATTCCTCTGGGAAGTTTCAATTTGAACTTGGCCAGGATCAAATGCTTCTCCGACAAAGAATTATGTACAGCATTAAATAACTGTTAAAAATACAAGACATTTGTCTGCAAAGAGAGCCATGGTTATATGACAATAAAATTAATCATATGATCATTCACGTTAAACACACCAAAGCTGACTTTGTGTTGAAAAAGCCCTTCAGTGTTTGCCTAGGTCTAGTGACTGATGCTGCCATGGGTGGAGAAAAGGGCAGTGCCACAATGTGGGTGTCAGACACCTTTAAGTAGATTGTTATGAACCTTCTCCTTTCAGAACCATGTTATAGGACTTCTCCAAAGCCCAACTAACCAGGCCAATGCAGACCATCAAGTGTTACCAGGTTACACACTCTCTTTCTAGGTGCACTGCAAGGGAAGCAAACTTCCCATTCCTTCCCATTCCTTCCCATTCCTCTCTCTCTTCCAGACAGTGATGGAATTAAATCATTGCAACAAATACCAAAACAGCTAGATCTGTCTTAAACCAGTAACAGCAGATTTCATCTTTCATTTCTGAAATATTAATAAGACATCTGATGGATTGATCAGATGAGTGATCAATCCAGTGAGTCTCATTATATCTCCAGTACAGGTTTTTTCTGTCAGCTGCGCTTTTTGAGGTCAGAACTGGACTAGCATTAAACCACACTGGCCTTGCTGCTCCTACAGCAGTGTGCCTGCTGGAACATAGGCTGTGGTCATGGTAGTGCTGGACATATCACAGCTCACTTCTGGTGCTCTGTCTGCTCTGTTCTATCAAGCAGATAGTGGAGTATGGATATAACTACAGCACAGAATAATGGAAGTGTTTACGTCTTTGAAGAACCACAGAGGAGAAAGTCTTTTATATTATTCATTTCATTACACATCACAAGAGTGAAAGTTTCAGAGGAAGACTAAACATTAAAAATGAACAAAGAAAGTACTCTAAATGTGAACAGCATGGGGAAGGTCATGTCCACCTTGCTTTGCCATGAGTCATAACGTTCCTGTTGACTGCGAACATATTTTCAAGTGGTTAAGTTAGAAAACTAAAACAAACTTTCATCACATTGCTGAAAAATATTTGCCAAACAAAAAGTATCCAGAGACTGTCTGCATCAATCAGTGTGGTCTTTTTAGTTTGCATTGTTCCTATTTAATATTGCAAAGAACGATTCTAATTTGCTGTGCAGTTTCATTACTGGATCCAGGCAGAAATTGAATTAATTCCTGGAAAACAAATTAATAGTTGTATGAAAACTTTTGTTTTACTTGGTGCTACTGTTTAACTATAAACAAAATGGAATATTAAATCGCTCAGTGCAGCTGCAAGGAGTAGACATTTTGGGACTAAGACCATAAAGTCAGAATACCCTGGAGATGCATTTTCTTCCCAGCCATCTATCTACTCTTGTTCTTGGTTTTCACGCAAAAATTCTCCTATCCATTTAAATTTACACTGGATTAGTTTCGTGCCTCAGGCACCAAGGACCTCTTCGTAGTTCTCCTCATCTTTGTATGGTTTGCTTTTTTTCTTCCCATGCTTCTTTACAAGAGATTTTCTGCTTTTTACACACAAGTTCAAAAAGGGAGCTACACCTGACTATGAGATTTGGCCTCCTGCACAGGAGGAAGGAGGATGTACTCTGCTGGGGATGTGGCAGCTTTGACGGTATTTTGCTATTTCTTTGCTGTGATACATTCCAGAGACCACAGAAGGTCACCATCCTTCTAAGTTTTGAAATTCTAAGCAACCAAAAGAAACCATTTCAATAACAGCCTCTCACTCTTGTTCCTGCAGACGACTCATCACAGATACTGGTTCGTTTGCTGGCAGAAACTGAGCTGGGAGTATCTGCAGGCTCCTCTATGGGAGTGGGGAGAGCAATGAATTACAGGACAAGTGAAGCACATGGATGGCCAGGCTCCTTCCCTCTGGGGAGCTGCAAGCCCACACAGACCTAACTCCCCATGACATGTTTCTAATCCACCAGCGAAGCCATCTGAGTCAAAGACACAAGAAAAGTCACCAAAAAATTAACTGATAGCATAGGAAGAATTTTCTGTAAACATGAATAATCATCACCAAAACAAAAGCAATAAAAATACTTAACTGAATGATTTTACACGAGCTGGCTTGACTGTGCAAACAGCAGTTTATCCCATGGTGCATTCATGTTTTCTGGGTTAAGGGAGCAGCTACTGCTGTTTTAACCATTTCCTTGCTCTTACAACAGTAAACACCCAGCTGCCCTGCTCATATCAAATTTTCTGCATATGAAGGGCTGAAATGGCTTTGAAATGTCTATTCCCCATCAGAATAAATTATACACACATATACTAAGGATGACACATTTTACTTTGTATCTGAGAAGCACTTTCAAGATTAGCATAAATTATATTTGTAAATTAGAGGTTGGATGCCAAAACAACAGAAGAGATACTATTTTTATCCCCCTAAACATGATTTCAACAGACCATGAAATGTAATACTGAAGAAATAAGGACAGGATCGTAATCATGGATACAGGAACTACACTGTAGGTATGGTTTTACCCAAATCTATACCATTTTTATCACAAAAATTAAGCATGCAAATTACACATGTTTATCTTTATTTTTTTGAATAACACTTCAGAGATCCCCCTTCTTATTCCCAAAGAACATACACACTTTTTTCTTTCCTGCATTACTCCTCTCAAATACTCCAAATGACTCATCATGATCTCAAATCAATATCCAGAGGATAATATGACCATCCTTTTAGATATAGGCTAAAGCATAAATGAGTTGCAACAAAGGTCAGATTTGGAGCCTTTTTGTGTACCTGAAGGAGTGCCTAAAATGAGCAGCCAGCATGTCTCTGCACATCAGACTTCTTCCCCCTACCATATGCCTCTTCTTTTGAGGTAGGAGATCAGGTGCTGCTGAAGAAGTCAGTCCCCTGAGGATATACAGGATACATTAGTGCTGCAAAATGAAATTTATTCTTTTATCCCACCTGTCAAACCCATGGGCCCAGGGTTTGATTCTGCAGACATGCTATGGTGACACTCTTTGAGTACCTGCATTATTGCACTGAAACACCCAGGAAGCTTTGTGGAAACCACTTGTGCCTCATAAATCTTTTGTAAGCAACACTTGCAGATGTGTGTCCATTGCCCATTTTGACACTGGGTTATTTCTTTAGGCACTGGGCTACTGTTGAGAGGCTGCCATCTCCAACAGAACTCACAGAAGATTCTCCAGAAGAAACTGAACCACCACACCACGCATTGTGGCTGCACTCTAAAGTTAACTGAGTCCCCCTGGGGAGCAACAAAAAGACAGCTGTAGTCCCTCTGCAGTGCACAATGGATAATAAAATCAAAACTAACCAAGATTGTCCACAGCAGAAAATGATGCCAGAAAATCTGATTTCAGATGGTGATCTGCTATACTCTGCAGACAACTATTTTTATAATGCAAAAGGTTGAAAATCCTAGCAAGAGTTGGAGTTCTGGGGAAAAAAGAAAAAAAAACAAACCAACAAAAAATCAAAACAAACCCAAAACAGTTTATGGGAAATGCTGATAAATTAAAAACTCTGTGTGCTATTTTTATAACAAATCTAATGTAAGCTAGACAGCTTGGAAAGGAGTAACTGAGAAGTAAGGATTTTTTTGATCCACAGAGAACTCAACTAAGCTGTTTTTTGATTCTGAACAGATGTGCAGGTACCAGTTCTATTTTTCACTGGCATTGCTTCTGTTTATAGCAGACTGTGTTTTAAACCAGGGACTAAGGAGGCCTGCACTGGGCTGAACATCCACAAAGGCCTGACGCTGCTCTCCTCAGAAGGACCAGCTCTCACTGCTGTCTGGGGCACGGGGACTCCAGTGCTGCAGCCCCACATGTGCCTGGTGACCAGCTGATGCACATGGGGATGTCTGTGGGTTGTGAATACACAGCACTGAAGAGGCTGGAGTGAAAAGTGCTCTGCTGTTATATGGCTACAGTTATTTTTAATTTTGCATTGGGAGATGCACAGCTAAAAGCCAGCAAATCAAATCTTATATGTTCAGAGTCACCTAGAATTAGACATGGACCATATGTAATGTTTAAACTGAGTGCAAATGCATGCTTGCATTAATGGAGTGGGGTTTTGCATCCTGTCAGAAACGGGTGGAGCTTGACTAAGGCTGTGTTTTTATCACATTTGCTGGAAAACCACATGGCGCAGACTCCACTCTGCCTGAGCAATTGTGGCTAAGTAAATACTTCAATGAGATACAGGAACAAATTAACATGCAAAATAATTTTTTAGCATTTCTGTAAGAAAATGTTTCGTCAGTTTTGATTCAAAGTTTTAATGGAAAAAAAGCCTGTACAGAGTAAAGAAGGCTTTTTGTGGACCAGATGCTGTGAAAAGTTGAAATCTGAAGAAATGAATGAAATACGCTAAAACTAAGACAGAGACCTGTAAACCAAGTGCTCTGTGTGGGCTGAGATGTTACACTGGGTCTAAGCTTTCCAAGTTCAATCTTATTTCAAACACTGATTGTACAGATGTTCTTCTCAGTCCCTTGATCAAACACTACTCTATATTTCTTTTAAGATCCAGGCTCAATTTGGATTGACAATGAAACGATGGTTTTAAATAAATGCTTCCTCTCATATCTGATGCCAGAATGATTTTTTGCTTTTTCTTTTATACCCCTCTTACATACTCTTTTATATGGTTTTATATATTCTTAGTGTTTTTAGCCTACATATTTGTAACTTTCCAGAGTACTTAGCTGAGACCCACTGTACTGTTAAATCTAGAGACCAAACAGTCTGGAAGCCCCAGACACCAAGGTCCTCTCCAAAGCAGATTTTTGTAAACTAAGATAGGCCCATCCAGGGGGAAGGTTCCTCAGAACAGGCGGTTCACTTGAGCCTCTCATTGGGGGATCTTTGATAAATAGGTTAATTTTGCAAGGCCTATAATTGTGTGCATTTTCAGAGCATTCCACCTGGATGAAGTGCTGTACTCCAGGATCCTGAAATAAATACCAAGGTAAAAACCCTTTTTCCCCATAAACCGTGTTTTGGTTTTAACTTTAAGACCAGGGAAAGGCATCATATCCAGTTGCAAAAAGAAAGGACCCTGAAAGGACTCTTTGATCCTGGCTGGCAGTGAAGAGAAAGCAGCATTTCAGTTTGGAAGAAAACCCCTCAGAAATTTCAGTTTAACATGATCCATAGCAAGACATACAGGTTATTTTTTTCACAACTAGTGTAGATATCACCATCTCTCTGTTCCTTCTGGTGTCTGGAGGAGAAGTTTCAGCTCTTTTGTCAACCACCACTCTGTATTTTAAGTAGACAGCAGTGAGTATCTGCTGTGTGAAATGAAAGAGATTCAAAAAACTAAGTGAAATACTTTTGATTTGGTGTAACAAATTCAGAAAACAGGTAAGGGAATCACTCCACAGATGTGTACGTTGGTGTCCCTCCCTCCTTCCTCCCTGGACAGTCTCAATCTGTTAAATAAACCTACATGAAATCCTGTATATCAGTATCAACAGTTCTTATCATCAGAGTTTGGAGAGGTTTGTTCACTAAGATACAAAATTCTTTTGAAGATCTCCCTGCTTATGTCACTTTTCTATGTGTAACAAAGTGATCATTATTGCCACAACAGAATATTAATGTGCTTTGCATCTAAATTTAGAAATAATAATGTAAAAAACTCTTTTCTATTCTTGATGGATGTCAGTTTCTTAGCCAGGGCTGTCAGAAGCCACTTATTTGTTTAGAGAAATAAATTTAAAAGGACAATTTGTTTTCAGAAAGACAGCTAATTTAATATTGCATGTCAGAGCATGTGAAAAGCAACTGTAGTGGGCATATAGGTGGTCAGGACCTGTGATTTGAGTCAGGAAGCTGAAAGAGGCCAGCCAGCAAAAGCACATCTTTCCCCACTCATGCATGTACCCAGCATGACCCTGAACCCTTTCCACACTGAGGTCTTCCAACGCATTCGTTGCACCTCCGTGCATTCCCTTTAGAAATCAAGGTGAATTGTCCAAATGCAAAGTACAGAAGCTCTTCTCTCCTCTGTATCCATGCACAGAGCTAATGGGCCAGACCCAGGAACTCCAGCAGACTACTAAAAGGTCTTCATGTATACAGAAATTTAACACCAGAGACAACTGGCTGCAATAAAAGCTGCCAATAAACTTCCAAAGCTGCCAAAAATCAGCACATGCTGATTTTCATCACTCTAAAAATTACTGTTTCAAATGGGGATGTTCAGATAATTTTGGGCACTGCTGTGTTGTGGGGTTTTTTTCCTGCAATTGTAGGTTTTGCCAAATTTTTGAGCCATGTCCAACAAACTCTGACAGTGGAGGAGGATGGTACTTAAATGCTCCTTTAAGGACATGTACTTACATTGCCCAAAGGGTCATCACTACAACCTATGAAGCTGCAGTGAAATGGAATTTTGCTAAAGCAACAGCTTGTTTTCCAAGCTGTGAAAGTCTGTGTGAGGATTTGTTAGAGAGTTAAAACATTAAAACAAAGAGCAAACACCCTTGTAACCTGAATTCAATGGTGTAATGGTAAATGAAGTGGGGAATGTGCTAGTTTAGTTCCCTGCATGAGAGGTGATCAGCTCTGTGCCATTCATACTGAAAGTGTGTAAATTCCCTTTATTCCTCAGGCAACTCTTCAAAGCTGTCATTTATTGAGTGTCATGTCTGAAGTGTCTCAGCTTGAAGAAATAGTACTGTGTGTGCAGTGAAGTGGTGAGCTATGGCAGCCAGGGTCACACATAACCTGGACCTAATTTTACATAAAGATGGCAAATGAAAAATAATGTGCTGTTGCTTTCCTTTGTTCTAAGAATTATTGTTAAAATCTGCAAAGCTGCTGGTAATAAGTTATAGTGCATGTACATTCCCAGGCTTCTTAAACCCCTTTGAAAATCTTCAACTTAGGAACAATAACCCTGACATAATATGAACTGTATTTCCCTCTCCCAAAGCTAATTTGCAGGCAGCAGCCTACTTTAAAACAACTGAAAGAGGAAGAAGCTCAGAGGCAGCTTGTGTGTGAGCTCCAAGCACTGCAGCCCTAATCAGTTATCTGCACACCAGGCAGCACACAGAGGATGTCTCTGTCCCTCAGAAGAGCAATTCAGCTATGCTTTTTAATTGTTTATTGATTTTTAAACCAACAAAAATACTGCTCTTTGCTCCAGAATACATGATACCCCTTTCCCTGCCCTGGGGCTCAGTGCCCACACAGGACACAGGAGGCTGCTGCTCTGTCCTTACTGCGCCAGCTACCCCTGAGTTTTCAGTTTTGAGATGTTAGGCCAAAAAACTTCCTTCAAAAAATGGTCTCATGATAAAAGCTTTAAACCAGAGCAGCCTCAATTCAAACATTTTGCCCCATTATGTATAGTACTGGAACAGTAGGCTTTCAAGTCCTACAGAGAGCTCATGACAACACATCTGTTAATAGGTAGTTTCACCTACTTAATAAATGTAGTAATGGACCACTGAGCTTTAAGGAGTAGAATCGGAGAATCATTAAGTTTGGAAAAGATCTTTAAGAGCATCAAATCCAACCATCAACTCAACACCATCCCCATGTTCACCACTAAACCATGTCCTTAGTGCTAGGAAGGATGAACCTTTACTTGACTTGGCACACATGTTTCTGTGAATTTGCATGTGAAATGGTTTTGTATCCTAACTAGAATGGCACACAGAAATGTTCATGTTCCTGGTGATGACCAGCTCATTATTCTGGTCTCTAGGATCTCTATTTTATTTTTGACTCAGTAAGAAGTAAAAGATAACAATTGTTAAATAAGAGCTATCAGCACCTACTTATTTAGCCAGTGGATACACTGCTTTACAACAAAAGCAGATGATTAGAGGTAAGAAAAGATAGAAGCAGCACAATTACATTATTGCATCTTTAAGTGCCTTCTAGAAATTTTGTGGAGGTAAAGGGTAAAATCAGCACATGATGGGTTTTGAGTTAAATTGTTACCTGTTGTCATATTTTCAAGTTTCGCCTTATATCCACAACAAGCTTAAAATGAGAGCCAAGGCATTTTTACAGTCCTGCTATTGAATTCTGGAATGGAAAACCAAATCCAGTCTAAAGTCTCAAGACACTAGAAAAAACTTAGGAAATCAAGACTATGGAGTTCCCAAGATGTTTGTGAGTGATCCAAGATGACATTTTTAATCCACTCTCAGATGTTTAAAAAGGGATATTTCATAGGTGTATCCAGTAAAATTAGAATAGCTTTGATTCAAAACCCAGAAGAGCTTCAAGAGGGCTCTTCACAAAATAATAGTATCAAGGAAAGAAAATATCTCCTAAGGCGAGATTCCCTCCTGTGAAAGCGAAAACAATTGGGTCATCTACTAGATGCTAGCATCTATAATTCTTGATATGCAGGTAAAATACAGATAAAAATAAATGCAAAGTATAAACTTTTGCAATACATTGGAGTTATTTATGAATATACTTAGGAATCTGTGTTTATTGCCCTTGAAGCTGCATGCAGAAACAATTAGAACCCTTTTTAGAAGTGATAGTATGGAGCATGCGGATCTGCAGCTTTGATTTAAAGAGTATGACAGGCAATCAGTGTGTGTCAGAGGAAGCCCACATCAGCAAAGAGACATGATAAAGCCACATTTGAATTTTCTTTTTTAGGACTGAACAGATGAGTGTTTCCTCCATGTTCTGAACACAGTGGGATTGGGAAATAACCTGAATTTCAGGCTAGGAGAAAAGGGATTGCTTCAAATTACAGGAAAATAAACAGTACTGATTTTATTCCTCACTTTCAGCAGAATTGAGTAGTGCATAGTAGAATAAAGAAAGTCAGATGCATTCCTAAGTCTGTTATATATTTCCACTTATGTACACCAGAAGTAGCATAACAACTAGAAATTAACTATTTCCCTGAATTTTTGACTCGAGATAAACATTAAATTTGGCTAATGAACTGAAAAGAAAAAAAAAAAAAGAAAGTCTATGGATTAATATTTTTTAAAATGATTAAATGAAAAAGGAATACAGACAGGAAATGAAAGACTGGATTCTTGTAATAATACTGATGTACAGTGAGAGCTGGGAAGAGTCTGACTGCAAAGTCACAAAACTGTCAAAGATGCAGACTAGTAGGAAGAAAATATCTAAGCTGATCAAATCATTTTGCTTTTGAAACCAGAGGCTCAAACCATTATGTCTCAGGTTGATAAAAAACCACTACAAAATTGAGAAACCTGGGCAGGACTCCCCATCCCCTCTGTCCCATTGCCACGGACAGTCTCCTCACATCCTTTGTCAAAGGCAGGCTCAGATCCGTCCCCTGTGCTTTGTCAGGGCTACAGATCCAGAGAATATAAACAAACGGTTTTCTATGGAAATAAACAAAGGTCAGCTTTTTTCCTCCCCAGTCAAGTCACTCAGCGACTACAGTGAATATGAACTACTGGATGAATGTCAAAGACTGTTCCTGAAGAGGAGCACTCTGTGCCCTCTGCTTCCTGTGAGCCAGACAAGTCTCTGTCCTGCTTTTTAACTGCAAAGTGCAAGGTAATTGAGAGTCAAAACAGAGCCTAAATCGCCAAAAACCCAAAGTTCTTGAGATTCAAGGTCCCCAAAATTTCCTTTAGTGACAGCTGTACACACGTGTGGTGCTCACACATCTCATGCAGAAACCTTCAATCTCAGCTAGTGCTGTTTCCAATGACAATGCTCCAATACGTGATTTAATAATTCCATTGGTATTCTTTGAGAATAATGACCACTGGTGTTTCTTTTTGTTTTGCTGCACTGTCATTTTGCTAGCTTCCATCCCTAATGTGTTGTTTTATTATTCAGGTCCTTGCCCAGTCTGTCTGTTACCTGCTCATTAGAACTCCTGTGGTAGAAAATGTTCCAGCAAGTACCTAATTCTAGTATGTTTCAATTTATTTTCAGGCTGAGTGAGCCTAAAAGCTGAGATTATTAAGGTGAGCTTGCAGTGATGCATTTGATAGACTTGGTATTTTGTTGTATTAAAGCTAAGAGAAATTAGTCCATAAAGTTTTAACTTTAAACTTGGAAGGCCGAACAAAAAAATAAGTAAATCTAGACCCTCAAAGAAGCTTGCCTCCACTGTGGCTTAAAGTGACTAGAAGGTCAATGGCCAACACAACTTAGGGTATTTTCTTGTTATACATATGAGAGGGATATATGGCAATTAGCAATGCAAGCTTGTTCTTATGGCTCTTTCGCAATGGAAACCGACTTTGGAATTCTCCAAAACAGCTTTAAAATCTCCAAAGAGATGTTTTTAGTTTAAATTGCTAATAAAACCACTGAGTGGGTCAGTGAGTTGAACTTACAGCAAGCTCCAGCAGCACTGAATTCTTATATGCAATTTTAGGGCTGAGTTCTGTACAGAATGACTGTTGAGTTCTTACTGCACTGCAGTTATGGCTATAAAATATTAGCGAGGTTAAGTAAATTACAAGATATTACATGATAAAGGCCTCCTATCAGGTAACATCTGGGCCTCCAAACTATTGAGAACAGGCCTTTTTACTTGTCTCCACATTATTTTAAAACCATTTATTTAGTAAGACCTAAATTTAGGAAAAAGAAATAAGAAACAAAATTCTAAGAGTTTAATCATAGCTAAAAGGTTTACAGCGTGCACATTTTCTTAAATTTATTATTAAAAACAGCAGCAAATATCACAATTGACTGTGATATTGAAAGGGCAAGAGAAAATTAAGCAATGCCTCATCTACTACTTCCAACTAAATTTTAAGCACTCTGGGTCTTTTAATATAAATGGCAATTTTATTGCTGGCATTAGAGAAGTAGTTATCCCGATCTCTGAAAATGCCTACCACTTTCTGGGCAAGTCTGTGGAACATGTGTAAATGATCAAGCACAGGCCAGGTCAGCTCAGACACAGAGCAGTTACAGACTGCTGCAGAGCCCTACAGAACTTTAAAGCCACAGGCCAGCAGAGGCTCGGAGCTGAGAGATGCAGAATAAGCCACTGGCCAACATCTCCTACCACAACAGGGTGGTCTCAACAGCCTGTTTCCTCTTCCCCTGCATTGATTTTTTTCTCATTCCCTGAGGCAGGACCAGTGTTCACATATCCAACAGGCAGTACCATCACAGCCAACCCCTGGGAGGCTCTGGTCTCCACAAGTGCTGTAAGAGCTCAGAAGCATCTTGTCAGACCAGCCAGCCTGAGCAGAGGGAGCCTGGCTCTAACCCAGTCATGCCTTAATGAGAATATCATCTGCCTTATTACAAAAGACACCAAATAAAAATGGATATTTAGGACTCATACTGTCATGAGAGGGAAAGCTGCTACTAAATATTAGCTTATCACTAGGTATCCAACCAATTTCACAGAAGAGTAGCAGCATCTCATTAGGTTTACATATATAAACTGTCATCTGTTCACTCCATTTATAAAATGTGGGAAGGCAGCAGGAAACCTAAGGATTCATGAGGAGTTCTTGGAGAGAAACCTCCACTGCTCTCTTTCTCATTTCTCTTTGATTTTAACCTCATCTTTTCACAGTTCTTTCTCCTCCTTACTGTATGCCCCCTGTCACTGCAGAACCACCAGTCACCCTGCGCCCTGCATGTTAGACACTGAGGGATCTCCTGTGCAAATGTTCAGCACCACCACAACTGTCAGCAGCTGTATGCTGGCCCTGACATTTTACAACACTTGATCTTAATCTAGGGACAAGGGGAAAGGAGGGCATGAGGAACAGAGGGGAAAGCAGAGGTCACCCTACAAAGATTGTTTTGACAAAGCAGAACTAGGCTCACAAGTGAAGCTGCAGGGCAACAGGAGAGCAAGGACTTCAGAAAACTCACTGAGTACATGGGATCCAGATATGGGCAGCTGTCTTGTACAGTCATATAGTCTCAGGGACTTACACTGCCTTGGCATCTCCTGATAATTTCCTCTTGGATAGCTGCTATTGCCCCAATTTCAAAGGTTGGCAGACAATGCAGAGCATACAGCTGAGCCAAAATCTGAATTCACATCCCATGATTCCCAAGCTGCAGCCTCAACCCCAGAATGACCCCTTGTCAGGCTTCTGCTTTTCTCCAGGTGCTTAGAGTGTCACCTCTGAAATGCATAGAAATACTGGTCTGAACACAGCCTCAGACCCCCCTCAGGGAGAAGGGGAACCACAAGGCACCACATACCAATTCAGGAAGGAACTGTTGATGTTATGAAGACCCCCCTGTGCACTCTCTTTTGACACAAATGACAATGGCAGTTTCTCAGGAGAAGACCAAGGCTTTGGCCTGAGAGCACAAAAGGGGTTTGCAGCCACAGACCTGGAAAGGAAAGCAGAATAGGTTCTTGGTTTATCTACAACTGCCATCCTATTATTTCCTACCTTGTTTTCCAAAGCACACTAGCAGGAGAAGCAAGTATGTAAAACACAATATCAATACAAAAAAAAGATGAAATAAAATACATAATATTGTAAATATGATATAGCCCTCGGCCAGCAACCTGTGAATGCATTTGACTATTTGGACAATCTGTTCACAAGAGACATTGCAGACAGAAATGCAAGAGTGTGTCCAGTAAACATGGTGAAGTGCCAAGGGGATCAGTAACAAATGGAGGAAAACACGTTATTTTGTTTTCCACAAACCAGATAAACAGGAAGAGGAAGATGAAGAAGAAAAGGAGAAGTGCTGCCCTGAGCATAGTAAGATGCTTCATGGATGGATGCATATTTGCTGCACTGCAGATACACTTACACATAATAAAACTGAATTCATTAATGCTAAATATTTACGCTCAGCTTGTAACTTGTCCAAGAAATCAATTATGATACATCATGTTGACAGAGAGTATAAAACCCTTATAATTTGGATCACTCACATAAGATACTGTGTGAATACATAGTTAACAGTAAAATCCCTAGTACAGTACATTTAATGGGAATAGTCCAATGCTTTCTAATAAAGCAATGCAAAATCTGTTTCATTGTGACACTGCCCTGGTTCCAGCTGGGATGGAGTTAATTCCTTTTCAGTAGCTGTTACAAGCTGTGTTTTGGATTCAGAATGAGAATGGTGTTGATATAAAACTGATGTTTTAGTTCTTTTCAAAGTTGTGTTTAACCTAAGTCAAGGACTTTTTTCCTTATCTCATGCTCAGCCAGTGAGGAGGTACACAAGAAACAAACAAACAAATGAACAAAACCCCAAAAACCTCCCCCAAACCAAATTTTGCATAACTTATTTATTAGATAAGAGCTCTTGGGACTGAACTTTGGTTGTAAAATTTTCCCAGCAGCCTAACGTGTTACAGGTGTCATTTGTGGGAGACTTAAACCACAGAGGTGAGCTGGTAGCAGCAGCACCTTTCACCTTATCATGGCAGGCGAGGTGAAGCTATACAAGAAGAGATTCCTCAGTGCCCACCCTCAGCCTCTTTAGAGTCCACTTGAATCTCTTTGAGAAAGGGTTAAACAGAAATTCCTCAGTTAGAAACAAAGAGTGGAGCTATCAAAAGTCAGACCTCGAGACGAGAGAGTCACAGTTCTCTCTTTCACAAACAACACTCATAAGAGGTTGGCTGTGTGGTCTTTTAAAAGGCAGCATGTTCCCTGCAGAAGTCATTGTCTGTGCAGTGCTGCTGGATATGGCTTCCAGCTCCTACAGCACAGTGGCCTTGGAATCATAGCCTGGTTGAAGCAGAGATTGTAGGTCCTGAAATTACCAATAGCTACTTAAAAGATATGTAGCCTAAAGCACAGTCCCAACATAATGGAGGGAATATGACACAAGCTGATGACAGACACAGGTTTTAGGTGACGTAGCTGTCCAGTTTGGCACTGGGAGTACATTGCTACAGCAACATGACCTACAGAAGTCATGGGCATCCCTTTGGATAACCCTGTATATAAACACATGGTGCCACTGGTAAAACATCAGCTGTCAGGATAAATTGTAAAAGACATAGTATTAAATCAGGCATTTTTAGGGCTCAGATCCAAAGGTACTAATCCTCTCATCAGGATTCAAACTGGCAATATTCCATATAGGAGGACATTTGTTCTCTCTCTGGACTGGATATAAAATTCATCTGTTCAAGAGAACTCTCTTCTCTTCTACTCTCAACTCCACTACTGAGGAAAGGCATAAACCCATGTTTGCCTTCTCCAGAATTACCAGTGATCACGAGTGCAGTGACAATGAAAGGACACTATTTGGGAGGATGTAATGCTCAGATATAACACTTTGTATTGCATTTCATAAAGCCCAGTGATGGTACTAGAACATGCAACATGTTTGACCTACATCAGGATCAAATATCCTCACCTACTGTGTTTTGATACAGGTCCACCTTAGTACATGACTTGATCAGGGCCCTGAGTTCACAAAAAATCCCAAAGTTTTTATTTAGATCTGCTGACATGTCTCTCAATGCTGGCACAAGAATGGTATTCAGAATTTATTTGTTTAGAGTCAGGAAATAATTTCAGTGTTCTAGATACCACATCAGGAAACTGCTGACTTTTTTTGTAGTGACCACCATTCCCTCACAAAACTCATCTACAAAAGCAGTTCTCCAAAACAAAAATTGCCATTCTGCTAAAGATGATCTGATGATTTAAGTCAAACAGCAAGTAAAACAAGTTGGAACTACTTCAGAATATTCAGTCTATGATAATTTCCTTGAATTTCTATTTTGCCATTTAGTTTATTCTTGAGGCTGATCCTAAGAACTTATATCTGTGCTTAGATCGAATTGTACGTCGTTAGTTTGGGCAACCACATATTGTAAAGATCACCATATGTATAAACAACAAAGATGTCTTATGCATTTCTCTTCTCAATTCCTATGCACTAGGATGTTTACAAGATGGCCAGAGCCAAATAAATAATCTTTTTCTCTGTCAGGAATAAAAGTATGATGATTATCTTGAAGGTTCCATTTCACCCTACAACCACGGAACAGGAGTGTGATACTACCTCTGAGGATAAGCAGGTTTAGTATTTATGGAGCATTCATTGATCCAAACACAAATCATAGTTTGGGTTTACAGCATATGTGAAAGGCCAAGAAAGTATTAAATGAAATGTAAGAATTAATGCTACATTATCTCCCAGGTAATTTAATTAATTATTACTTAAAAAAACTTCCAGTTCTATGTTGGTTATCACATGTGGTAACTGAAAAACCTCAGCCTGCTGATTTCTATATGTATAAGAAGAGCCTTTCAAGGCCAAGTTTTTTCTACTAGTATGTGTTAAAGGATCTTATAATGTGTGAAATATAGTTCAGGCAACTCAGTCTGAAAACCAAATCATTTTTGCTACACATACTCACCAGGTCAGGATGGTAAGTTTTTGGATAATAGCTATGCTTTAAAAATAGGTTTCTGTAAGTTAAAATAAAGACAAACCTTGATAAGCTGTGTTTTAGCAAAAGGAGAGAATGCCTTATTTTCTAAGGAGAAAAGCATATGTAGAAGCATAATATAAGTGTTACTTAGCATTAACATCATTACTGGAACTCATGGTCCTAGGATATAGTGTAAAAAGCATCAAAATCCACAGCCTTTATAGCTTTCTGTTCATTAGTTTCAGCTTGAAGAAGTGTCATGGAATTATGATAAAGCAGGTTCTTTATTCTTTTTCTCAAAGTAAGTAATCCCTGTCATTTCAGTTTTTTCTTGTGTTGATTTTAGATGGAGTTACCTTGTCAACAAAGTGTCATAATATTTCTTGAAAGTTCTTAAAATACTTTCTAGATGTGTTCTTTTAAAGCACAATAAGCCATTCCATTGCCTTTGAAGAATTATAATAAATTATTGTAAAGCCCAGCATATCAATGAGGCCTGATAGCATACTGCAGCAATTAGCAAGGGGACGCATCTCATTTAGCCCTCTCCAACAGGAAGGTAATGAGGATGGGTGCAGTAACCCACTCAAGCCAGCAAATATAAGCCACAAGCCCTCACCTTGCTTTTGGACAATGGAGACCCTTTCCTTCCAGCCCGCACCATAGAAAATCAGGAAGAACCAGCCAGGGAGAAACGTCAATGGGACAAGCCAAATGGAGAGCACAGATCTTCAAGGAATGACAAAACTACCTGCTCTGTATGAGCACCTCTATTTCGCTAGTTAAAATTCTCTGAAGTAGTGGGAGCTGCTCAGGGAGCAGAGCTCAGTGCAGCCTGGGAAAGGCAGGGAAAGTGATAAAGAAAATAGGGTTGGCAAAGCTGGTGCTGTAGTGCATGAGGCTGTCTCAGTGAAGGGAAGGGCTGATAGCATCCTTACTCTTTTTATTCAGGTGTAGAAATGTCCCCTGGAAAGGGAAGTTTGCTTTATAACTAGAGGAACCATTGGATCTGTGAACTGCCACCAGCTTTCTGGGATGCAGAAATACATCCTTTGAGCCTTGTCTACTGCTCAGTCTGAGGCCCTCATGCAATCAAGTCCCACAGGTGAGGTGATGACCCTCTTGAGGAGATGGATCATGTAATGAAATAGGAGTTTCCTGTTAGGAATTTCCTAGCTTTGTCTCCCTAAACCAATCTGCAGGGAAATGATGTGCCTAATTTCTGACTCTACAAACACTAGAACAATTCCCTTGTCCTTCATAAAATATCTCTAACTGACCGATGTATAACCTCAGGTAATTAGATTCCTAGATGGCAAATACCCAAGATTCATCTTTAATCTCAAGGGAAAGAATAGTGACAGAGCTTTTAAAAGATTTTCAGGTAATTCATAGAGACATTACATCCCTCATTACAGTCGTCTTAAATGCAGCAGAATTGACTGAGTTGGAGTTTCTGGAATTAAATGAGATACAACCTAAAGCACACTGAACAGCCCTTTCCTAAGTATCTCCCGTTTCCTATTCAGCCTCCTCAGACAGGTGATAAATGCAATCTCTCAATTTATTGGGTCATATTTCATCAAACACAAATGTATGTGTCACTATACATCTGTGGGTACCCTACATGGCCTCTCCAGATTGTACTAATGGGGCTGCAGCACAACAGAACCTGCTCAAGTCTCCATTAAGCGGAACTTGGGACAGCAAGGGATGCTGACACAGGGAAACAGTTTAATCCAGCAATTAATTCAGGGCCTATGTGCAAAAATAAATGATCCATTTCTTCAGAAAACCTCTCTAATTTAATTCTCAGCTAAACAGCAAAGCAGTTTCTATTCATTCCTGATCTCAGAAATCCTGGGGTGAGCAAATCCCTCAGTCAATATCTGAGGTAATTCACCCCGATCAGGGACTTATTCAGACTTGTTTCAGGTCTAAACATTAGAGAATATTCCCAAACAGCAAGATTCCAAGTGGGATGGTCATACCAGAAACCTAATAAGCTGTGTTGCTAAATCAAGAAATCTAAAGTCACTTTTATTTCTTTACTACAGCAATTGCTCTTAAATGTCCCAATATCCATCCTACAGACCATGAAAAAGCAAGAACCCAGAGCTAGTGAAGAGCACAGGAAGCCAGCTACTTGATAGCCTCTGAATTCTAAATTTAAAATCCTCAAAATAAAGAGTAAATAGGTTGTAAACTATTTAACAGCTCAAGGATCAGCCACAGAATTAACCAAACAGTTATAACAAATTTATAAATCTATGAATAAAATCATAAGCCCCCCTTTAGCAATTTATAAAGCAGAAAAACAACATGTCAATTATTTGCTGTAAAAAATGTTTTCTACTTTAGCTTCTACTTAAGTAGCTGCAAAAATAAATAGCTTAACAGCCTGCAACCATGTTAGTTTGGCACAACTGCATTTGAATTTAACCCTTAACAAAAAGAAGTTATGATTTACATTCATTTTCATTTCAGAAAAACAAAAGAATATACTTTTTTTTTTTTCCCTGTCCTTACATTTATAAAGTAAAGGGCATGGACCACACAGAGAACAGCCTACAGCATGTAAATCTGGACTGAGGGAATTGCAGAAATATCTTGGTCGTCCCAAGCTGATCACCAGGAGTCAGTGAGAGTCAACTCAGGATTCAAAAATTCCTGCTTATCAAGGATGAGATGTTCATGAGATGTGACCTATTTCAGAGCTCAGCAAGGTTCAGGTACAAATCTAAACTTTGTCTCAATTGTGAAAACACAGAGTAAAATACTAAATCCAAAGTCATTTCACATCTGGTAAGTTTTGGCCCCACCCATGGAAAGGTTATTCTAAAAACCTCTTGGGACAGAAGTACAAAGCAGAGGCAATACTGCAGGATTGGGTATTTTGATGAAAAGGAAAAATGGGAAAATGGATAGGGAGCAAGTGGGGAATATCATCAAGAAGTAGCTGAGCTCCACTTAAGGAAAAAAACATAGCTGATTTCAAAGAGAAAGATAATGGTAAAATGAACTCTGTGGGGAAACCTGCGAGAAGCTTGATAATTTTAACACTCTTGATGCAGTATTGCTCATTGTGCAGATCAGCTCTAACACTTTCGGCACACAAACTGAACAATTCCAGCTATGAAAAGGAGTAAGCTAATTATACATACATACTTGGATGTAAAATAGGTAGGAGTATGTGATCACTCTTCAGAATATGGTCAGATCTATAGTTCTGGAATTACATAGCTGATTATACTTCTATGCTTTAGATATGCAGCAGAAAACATGTGGACTGATTTTACTTAATCAAACAATTTAAAGTTTGAACTGCTTTCTCATTTAGCTACCAGCATATAATAACCATTAGGACAAGCCATAAAGTTATCATCTTATTTGCATGAATACCATACCAGAGGAAATGAAAACATTCCAGATTTACACAGTCATTGAGAGGAAGATCAAGTCCACAGTGTATAAACATTTAAAAGACCCTAATTAGAATCAAGTATTTTTGACAATTTTATTTCCAGCTAATTAACACTGATGTTTTAGTACTAGGACCTGCACTCTATTCCGCAATAACGATGATTCATATCTACATTCAAATAAATAATTCAGCAAAGAAAGATGCATAGAACTTCTTTTGTTTATACTGCTGTCAGAATGAAATACTTGGGGGAAAAAAAAAGTTAATTGTCATCCACTTTTTACAGGTTGAGACAAGAGTAATTGCTATTTATAGGGAATCAGCCGCCCTGCACACTGGGAATAATTAGACACCAGAGCAGGTTCCTTGCAATCTGACAGTTAAAGGCCAATTTCTGGTGTGTCCAGACATTCCCTCATCTACAATGGGAGAAATGGCTCTCTGTGTACAACTGGGAGACTGCAGCTACAGCAGTGTCACTATGTGACATATTTGGGTGGCAGCTTTTCCCAAGACTCTCTTACAGGGAGGTGGAGGTTCTGCTGGGGGAGATGCCCTGCCCTATACCCTGGGGGGGAACAGGGCGATGCACTTGCACAATCCAGCACCTGAAACCAGAGTCAAGTGCTAGGACTGTGCTTCACCCTGGGGCTTCTACACATTCCTACACAGGGAAAATTGCTGCCAGAATACCCCACACCTGCTGTGAGCATACACGGAATTTGGGGGTACAAACACAACAATATGGGATCAGTGCATCTGGAAATGTGTATTCTCATGTATAAATTCTTCAGTACACATGCAAAGCTGTGAAGGTTAAACGTACAAGCCTCAATATTTAATGCAGAATCTGTAGATGAAGCAGCCTGGAAGTACATTAACCACAGAGAGAGACACTTCACAGCCAAACCCCAGGAATATATTGACAGTAGGAAGCAGAGACCCCTGAAGCACTCTTGTGCACAAAAGAATTACTATACCTAAGGTCATTTTAAGAAAGAAATGATCTCTAGGCATGGCTGCTATCAGAAATGGCACAGAGAATAAAAATAAAAAATCAGAACAATCTAAGATTGCTATGAAGGAGAGGACGGGCTATTCAAAATATGCGAGACCTCCCTTCATCTCTTTGCTTCACCATACACACTGCCTGAGAAGACAGGCTTAATCCTTCATATCATCATTTATAAAAGTATTCATCCTTTGGAGGTTCTTGCCCTTCCACAGCAGGTGCCCAGGCTGTTCAAATGTGTAGTTATGGACACTCAAACCAGAGGACTAAAATGGGATGGATTTAGGGGGTTTGCCCCATTTTGAAGCCACACTGTTGACATGAGGTGCACTGTGGATCAGAAGGTGCTTCAAGAAGCAGCAGGACATTACTTACACATGCTGAGGAGAAGTGGGGCATTACAGTTACCACTGGCTCTGTTTACTAACAAAACCAGTTTAACATGTAACCAGCAGCAGCTGGAAAATGGAACCATATTTTTAACTCCAAATTTCTATCACCGTGTATCAACCATCTCAATGAGTACAAATAATCATAATGTCCTTTTTTGCTCCTCTATAGGTAGCAGTGCACTGATTACTCCCAGAGAAACAATCCAGTACTTGAATACCTGGAGGTGATGTTTCTCTTTCCTTGTCACAGCCCTGCTTTGGGCCAGATTCCCAGCTGGTGTAGGCTAGAGAACTTCACAGGACTAAAAGAATGACACTGAGTTATGGCAGCTAAGGATCTCTGCTCTGTTAAGTATGAGGAGGAAGAAAAAGGCAAATTTATTGGTGCATTTACTTTAAAAGGCCAATTACAATTTTATTAGAGGAAACGCTTCAGCAGTTTTAGTTATTTACAATTTAACAACCATGCTATGAATTAAATTGATATAAACTTTTTTACCCCCCAAAATAATTAACACTATAAACAATAAAAATGAATTGAGTTTGGATCAAGACAGTTTGGAGTAGGCTGGTGGTATTTTCCATTTAGTGAAGCCTTTATTACTACCACTTTAATGACCTGAGCTTAGACATTCTGCTTCCTTCTACCATATGTCACTTTTATTCTGCCCTTCTGGATACATGTGTGGAAAAGAACGGGCGTGATGGATATTGGAAAAGCTAAGTCATTCAATTAATTAAAGCCTTTGTTTTTACATATCTAACATTCATGAAGTGGGAAATAAGAAATTAATTCTAAACCAATAATAAAGAATCAACAGCATTAATTAGACCTTTAATAATGAGTGACAGTAATAACCCCAGAGAATAAATTCCATTTTAACCATGGTAGATAAAAGCTGATGCAATAGATTTGTTGTTTTTGTTCACCAGTAGAGATTCATGTACTTGAGCTGGTATCTCACCTGAGGACAGTAAAGTCTCTGCTGAAGTCTCAGACAAGGTACCAGATTTGCATGCAGTAATTGATTCTGTTGGATGGAAGCAATTCAGCTCCTTCCTTACTCCCAGAGAGCTGACATGAGTAGCCAGAGTCTGATTTCACACCAGTTTAACACATCAGTAATATTTCAGTAGTATAATTCAATCTCAAACTATGCCTTCACTTACACAGATAGCCAGCCAAGGTGAAAAATCAGGCCAAAAAGACAATTCCAGAAGCAAGGTAGCTATTGCCTGGAGACAGAAAGGCACATACCTCCCACGTATCCATGCTGCACAGAGAGGTTCATTTCATCCATTCATGCAGAATAAGCAAACCCACAAATAGAAGAAATGAAGCATTCTGCTTCAGGCTTGAATCCACAGCAAAATTGAGCTAAGGTCCATTCCCTCTGCCACAGGCCTATTAGCAAGCAGCTTCTACTGCCTCAAAGAAAGAGGGAAAGGAGAGATAAGACTACTCCACCACACCCACAGGTAAATGTTGCACCAGCAGGACAGGCAGGACCAGGGCACAGCAGGACAGGAAGAATTGGTTCTGCTCTATCCAGCCAGGTGCTGCTTCTCCTCCCTCCCTTATTTCTGTAGCTGTTACCCCAAGTTGCTAGCCCAGCCTTGTGTTTTGGTAACTCCATCATGGACTGGGAGGGAAGTGAAGGCATCTTGGCCCTGTAGCTGCAGTTCCTCCCCAAGCTTCCCCTGGCAGTGCTGCAAAAAGCAGTCTAATCCCTGCATGGAAGAAGATCTTACAATCCCCAGTTCTCAAGCAAAAGCACATTTATTTTGAGCAGGGTCCAAATGTAGCAGAGCTCCCTCCTTTTCTTGAGAGATCCAGTCAGTCAGTCATTAAAACTGACTGGGCCTGGCTGCTGGATTCTGCTTGCTTGCATTTTACAAAGCAGCCATGGCAGCTCCTCATTTGCCCTTCTGTGCAAATGTTAGCAATTACAGCTCACACGGACATGAAATGTAGGTATGCAGGCTTAATTAGAGCTGAAAAGATTTAAAGACAAATATTTTCCTTAGAGAAAATCCATCTGAAACCATACTTCAGAAACTTGCTTGGACAGGTTCTTTGTGCTAAAAAGAGTTATCCACACTGCACTGTGCTGGGAATGTTTAAGGAGAATAAAAGAATCAAGAGCTCAGAGCAAGCTTTAATTCCAAATGCACCACTGATGTCTATATTCCTGTGATCCCTTGACACATTTCTTTAACCAGCCAGCTGGGACTGCAGCCAGGCCAGCAACATTTAGCTCCAGACTAGAGGAAAAGTTATTTGAACATTCAGCCCTCTGCTGCAGATCAGCAGCACTAATAGTTATGTTATATACAAGAGTGAATTAGAGCTCAAACATTAACGAGCTTTTAGCAGATGTGTTCATTAGACCCTACTGCAGTGAGTCTGAAACCAAGAAAAATGCTGTCACCTGTCTCCTGTGACTTGACTGTTCCAGTCCCACACAGTCTACTGTCATTTAGTGTAAGATGTGAGATATTTTTGAACGCCTTTGATCAGACTTTTTTTTATTTTTTGCAGAAATAGCTGAGAATAAGCAGTGTCTAGTGCCGTGTCATCCTTTCCCCTCACGTACCACTCGCACTGACAGATTCCAGAGAAGAAACTTCCTTGGCTGATGGCAGAAATCCTGTCACTTCATCGAAGCTGGTGGCACAATCTGAGTTTATGTGCTTGAAAATTTGTCTCAGTAAGGATTTATCTACCATGCCAAAATGTGGTCCTGGATAGCCATTTGCCTCCTCTAGCTAAATTAAAAATCCAAAGTTAAATTTGTTTAAAATACTAAAAGAAATTTTATTTTCTTGAGCAGACCCCAAGTGGAAACTTCAGAAGTCTGAATCTTCATAAGCAGATTAACTTTGGCATCTCCCACCATGAAACAGGCATATTTAAATCTAAAAATAGTATGCTAAAGCTGTTTTAAGTTGGATAATTCAGCTGGAGGTGGCTTGCATTTCATCTAGCTCTACCTAATTTGCTGCAGCTAAAACCTATTTGAGACATGCTGAGCAAAACGGACAAGCAAAGCATCCCCTTGTCCACAGCTTAAAACTCCACTTTAAATCATGCAAGTCACTGCACACATCCTGTCCTATATTTAAAAGGTCACATTTGACCAAGCTATCATTAATCACACATCCTCACAATTTAATCAATTGGTAGAGAGATTATATTAGTAGCTTTCTGTAGCAGCATGCAAATCTTTTTGCCCTAGTTCAACTTCTTTCCAACAAAGCGACTCAGTTTCCAACAGAAAGGTGAAAAGCTAATGCTCATCTGTTAGAGGAGACAAGCACAGGAGATGCCTCTTCTTTTTGTTTTCCTGCTCAAAGATCAAGGAGAATGTACATAGGTATGGGGAGGATGATGTTTAATTATACAGTGGATATGGGGAGATAACAATCTCTTTGAAGTGCTTTAAGTTCTGTGCCACTTTCTCGAGTGAAAAAGGAAGGAAGATACTTATCATTTTGAATGATGCCAGCTTAGATGTGGGGGAGGAGACAACGGGGAAGAACGTCACACTAAGGAAAATGTATATTCAAATTGATTAATAAATGTAAACACATAATTAGATTAAACAGCAGGTTAGATTCCTGACAGGTAGATTGTCAGGAGGAGAGAAAAGAAGGAAAGGAAGATCACAAAACCCAAACAAACATTTGCTAAAATACCAGAGTTATTTGGAGCTTGATTCTGTTTCTATTTGTGTAGGTGAGGATCCTTCCATCAACTGGATGCAGCAGGGGCAAGCCCTGCCTTGTTTTCTGCCGTTCTTTGGGTCGGTGTCAATTAGCCAATTCCTACTTTATTCAACTTATGCATAATTAAAATCTAGATTTTAGCCACAAAGTGATTCCTCTTCCTGGTTTAGGATTATGTCAGAAGTTCTTTCATGTTTCAAGGAAATTCTGGCCTGGGGTAGGTAGGGATACCTTCCTGCTACCTGGAGAAAGATTGTTTTTTGGCCAAGGAAACATTTAGGAGTAATCAAGAGGGAATATTCTCTAAATGCCTTGAACTGATCAAATCTGTCAAAATTAAAAGGGATAGATTTTAGATTAATAACTTCTTGAAGAGGAAGACAGAGTACAATGACAGAATTTTTTCCTTCCACTAAAATCCCTTATTAGTGTATTAGTAGGTAGACTATAAATTTAAAACAAATCTTTAGAAAAGAGAAAATCTAGACCAAGAACGCAAAAAATAAATTAAATTAATTCCATTCTCTGTTATTACTGAGGGACCAGAAGTGTCCAGTAGTGAATTTCTCTCTTCAAAAACTCATATTTTTTTAGACATAAGGAAGGCAGAACTTAGTAAAAAATATGGACTGATAACATAAGCAATGTAAGTGTTGCCAATTAAATTATACAGCTGATTATCACCCATTTAAAGCAGAGGGAGAAGGAAATATGATAATTTAAGCACAGTATGTGAGAGGACATATAGACATTTTTGGAGGGCTCCAGATCTGATCACATAATCTTCAGCTAATGCATACAGGAATTTGGCCCTCTCTATGACACCTATATTTATTTAATCTTACATACCAGATGTAAGAGATACATGTAAGCCTGTACATATTTTAAGATGAAATGTTGCTTAATTTTAAAAAAGCTTTTTTATTAAATAATACATAATTTCTATATATATGCCATATGACACGCATGGCTTAATTATCATAGCAGTAACTTCCACTTATCTCTGTGTACTTGCAAATACTCCCTAGAGACAAATAAAAGGACATATGGCATAATGGCATCTCTTCAACTGTAATCATTATTACTGGTACATATTCAAGTCTTGAAGGTGAGCTGAGGGCTTGTAAAAGATGAGCTCTTTAATAAAGGCATTTGCTTTTTTCTTTCAGACCAAATGAGTGCTACAAAAGAGGGTACCTTATTCATTGTGGTCTATATTGTTTTGCAGTGGAGGTGTAGCTTTAGGAAGCACCTAGTTTTGGCAGCAAAACTGGCTTAAGTTCTACCTCCCCTTTTCTTCTTTCATAGCTCAAAAGTCCTTCAGCTGGGTGCATGTTACAGTTTGGGTTAAACACAACATTTTTATTTGGAGGCACAGCAGAAATTTCAGTAAACATACATGTACAAATATGCTCTGTTCCTACCTTGGAAGGTTTACTTTCGAAACTATCTCAACCCATTCCAGCAGAACAGCTGGTTACCTCCTATTTGGAAAACACAGCTTTATTTCTGTGGCTCAGAGACAGGCAAAGCTTATGAAAGCATCTAATAGGCAGTGAAAATTGAGTCCAGATTTAGATCTTCAGTTAAATTTTTTCAAATTTTGAGAGCTGTCTGGATCCAGGGAGTTATGACTGTAGGCCAAACACCAAGGTTCAGTGCCTAAACTCACATATGGAATATGTTTTTAATTTAGAAACTGGGCCAACATCCAATGATGGCAATGAGGACACTCATTTCTACTCTCCTTCCCAGTGAAGAACCAGTGGGTGTAAATGAGGGAACTCATTTCTACCACAAAAATTGCTGCCTGATGCAATGATAGTGGGAGGTCACCATCTTGTGTCTGATACCAAGCAGGGATTGTCATCCCAAAATTACAGCTTTACATGATAGCTGAGTCTCCGGACTTCATCCTAGTAGGTCAGAGGTATCCATACCCCCTGAACAAACCATCCAGACTCCTCCCAACATCACAGATACCACACAGAAACAGACACTGCCTGAGGAATGCAACGTGAGCATCACACATCTCACGGGAATCCTCTAAATTAATTCTAGCATCCAAATACAATCTCAAATAACCAGTGCCTCGGATTTTCTCAGGAGCTGTACTCAATACCCAGGCCTTCAGAAATGCCATTCTAGTGTGAAGCATGAGGCTGGTTTAATCTTCCTAAGAGCTTCTGGATGGTGCAGTTGTACAAATATCAGACAACATTATTATTTATTGCTTTCTAAACAGGAATAATTAGGATGTGTGTGAATGTTTTTCTCATCAAGATGCACATTATTAACTCTGGGACTCCACCCCATGTACCTATATGTATACACAAAAACTGGAGTTTGCTTATCACACCAGATGTCTAAGGCAAAAGACATCTGATGCCCACAATAACCAAAAACATGGGACATTAAACGTGCAGAGGTAAGCAGCAGTTTTAAATCATATTCTACTCCCCCTCCAAATAAACCAGCTCAGTATCACTTTGAATCACCCTAGAGTTAGCAAGCTGTTAACCCGAGCTACTGACAAAAAGGTCTATGGCCTCAAAATTTACATCTCCACAGCTGCTCAAGGAGTACCTTACTAACTCTTTTCATAACTCATCTTCTCTCTAATGAGAACTGAAAACTCAGTGATTCCAGTTGTTTTCCTACAGGTAATGGAATTATATGGCTTCTGAACTTTAGTCTGTCTCAGAATCTTCAATTAAGGAATGCGACTTCCATTTTATATTTAGATATTTTTCCGTGATTTAAAAAAGTATGATAAGAAATAAAGGAAGAAAACCAGTCTGAGATTCCTAAAATGATCAACAATGTCTGGTCCAGCAGCTTTCAGCTTTAGGTGATGAAAAAAACCCCAAGCAGCCTTTCTCAGGAGGTGCAGGGGATGTACCCCACCGGTCCCACTGTGGCTGTAGGCAGGGCACTGCAGTGCTGCTGCCTCCAGTATCCCTCACACAGCTCCGTGGGCACAGCCACCACGAGACATGGTCACTTCTGCAAGGAGGGCACAGTCTGAATATAGGAAGCAGGCAAAGGGGGAGGAGGGGAAGCAAAGGAAAACAGGCTTCTTCAGGTTTCATTTTGTAACAACAGCAGAGAGAAAAGAAAATCCTTCTCTCCAAAGCCCTACTTTGGTAGCTTCTTGTCCTTTAAAGTGCTGCTTATGGCAGGGGAGTTCAAACAAGTCTCTCCAGTCTTCTTCCTCCGGCTAACAGTATACACTCTCCACAACTCCAAGCTCTTGTCTGACTTAGGAGGAACTGAGAATTTATTTACATCAGCTCAAGCCCTCTTATTGGAGACTTTTGAAACATATATATAATGTCCAGGATATCTTTTTTACTGTTATTTATATTCCTGTCACCATCTCCTACTCCTCACCCCTTTTCCCTTCCTCAATATCCAACTCCCCTGGAAATCAGGTTAATTGCAATTTTCACAAGAAGGAAAGCAGCAAAGCAGAGGCAAAAGTTCTATTGCAGGAAGAAAACAAAAAAACCCAAGCAAACAAAAAACCACAAACAAACAAAGAGGAAGAAAAGGCATCCAGTTAGGCATAAAAACATTTCCTGAGAAAATGCATGTAGAACTGGACAACACTTGGTGTTTGGACTTACAATTTTAAGCCCAAGTGAACCACATGTATGTGGGCTTCTGCTTGAAGATGTAAACAGCTCCAGCCCCAGCAACGCTTTTATGTTAAAATCAGCACTGGCAAAGCATGACATAAATATTTTTTGTCTCACACAGGAAATGATTTCATTCACTTTGGGAACTTCTCAATGTTATCTACTACCTTCCAACTTAAAAGTTTTGTATAGTAAGAAAATAGAACCAAACACCACAATCACACACAAAGAATAACAAGCACAAAACAACTCAAGGGTACTCTATAGGCTGAAATTTGTTTGCACAAATTATTCAGTGAGCCCTTATGAATAATGAATGCATTGTGGAAGTCACGACTAGCTTATGAATTATTTATTAACTGAAATATGGGCTGAATTTGTCAGATAACCTTATTTTCCACAAATCATTCAACCATCTCCTACATTAAATGGTACCAACTGGTCTCCAAATAGCCCTACCTGCAAAATAGTTTTCTGTGGCATGAGAGGAGCTTTTTAAATCAAATTTCTGGAGACCTTCCATAATATTGCCTGTCAAAGCTTTGCTCAAAAAACAAGCAATTATACAGAACCAATACTAATGCCATCCTATATTTTAATTACCAAAGGCTATAATGTGACAGCTTGGCACCTATCCTATCAATCCCAAGTCTGAAAAGAGAATATGGGTGGAAATTACCTACCACATAATACTTTAGGAATAGTCCTGCCAATCACAGTGCCTTTAAAAGGAGTCATTATTTTTCAGTTGTCTGGGAGAGAAAGAATATCTAAAACACCCTGGTAAGTGAACGAACATGACCAGAAATTTAAAATATTTAATTTTGAAGTTGTTTAAAGTGCTTGGGAAATTAATTCAAACTTGATATTTTATAACATAGCCTCTTTTTTTGAAGATGTTGCTCTATAGCCTGTTTAACCAAGGAATCTGAAAGCAATTTATCATTGTACATAAAAATCTTCCACACAGGAGGTAGTAGTGGCGCACAGAAATTGTCCTACTGTGTTGGACTTGAAGTCTAGCTAGCCTGCTCTTTGATGGCACCCAAAGTTTACAGAAACTTGCAAAAGACCTGCAGCGAGCATGCAGCCAGACCTCCATCATGCTCACATCAGAGGAGCAAGCTGCCGCTCTTGACCCAAATCCTCCCTGGTGCCAGAGGCACACGGAGGCGTTATCGCTGCATCCCTCCAGATTTCAGGCACTGCTTATCTCCCTCCCTTTCACAGCAGCCACGAGGCAGAATGAAAACTCCTCTCAGCGCCCTCTTTTTCCGAGCATCCCAGAGTCAGATGAAACTTGGTTGAGCGTGAATGAGGGAGCACCCTCTCAACGAGCACGGCGGCTTTACGAGCAAGCCCTGCGAGGCGCAGCCGGCAGCGAGCTGAGCACACCATTGCCCTGAGCACACCATTGCCCTGAGCACACCATTGCCCCGAGCACACCCTTGCCCCAGGCCCGCCACCCCCGCGATGCGCTGAGCGCTCCCCGGCACCAGGCAGTGGCTCGGCTGTCGCACGCGATGGCAGCAGCGCCGGCTGCTCCTTCGCAGCCTGTCACAATGTTGCAAATTAAGGCCAGATTTGGCCTTTTGCAGCATAAAGGTGACTCCAGATCAGAAGGCAAAATATCTTTATTTCATGCATATTTCATGCATCGCAAACAGGCAGACAGGACAAGGAGATCTCTAAACGAGATCCGGCTGCCTCTGACCTGGCTGCTGCTTCAGCCATGGTCAGGAGCTGAGAGACGAGAGTAAGTACAGTTGGTTAGATACAGAGAAAACTGTTAGGATAACAAAGGCAAACAAATACCATTGACATAAATTTTCTCAAAACAGCCGAAACAGTTTACAAAGCTTTCTCAAGGTTTCTCAGCTTCTAGCTGTGGGAAGCGATTCTCTTTCCACAGCTAGAGAAAATTTTAACAAAACCTGAAAATTCTCCTCTGACCAAACTGTCAGCGTCCACCTCACACCTTCAAAGCACGGCCACGGGGAGCAGCTGCCGCCTGCAGCAGCCGAAGAAGAAACAACTTCTCAGGTGGGATTCCATCTCCCTTGGGCTGGAACAGCTCCACGTGGTAGAAAACCGCTAATGATGGCACAGTGCCGAGCTGAGAAAGGCACTGATTGTGCTGTATTTGTTGCTTGCTTATGCAATTGTAAAGGAAGGATTGCTGCAGTAGTGCCAAAAGACCTGGAGTGCTCGTGACCTTTTGTTTTGCTTGCTGCAGTCTCTGGCAGCTTCAGCAGCGTGATGGCTCATGGCAAGCAGCAAGCACTGAACTATTTATTCGGGGTACAAACGAATAATGAACAGGAGCTGAATCAGGACCCCCTACATCAGCATTCTTACCCTAATACTGTCAAAATACAACAATACACAAAAAACCCATGCAGAGATTAAAAAATAGCGTTTCCCCAGTGGTTTATTGCAAATTACGTTCAAGAACAAGTTCATCCCGAATGTTACTCCAGTAAATAAAGGAAGTTGCATTAGATTTTATGCTAGCCTTTGCTGCTTCAGGACAAATTGTGAGTTTGGAAAAGTGGAAGAATATATTGAGTAAATATCTATTTATTAATAGATCCACTTGGAAACTATCTCTGGTTTCTCATCTGGACAGTGAAATCAAAGTGGAAGCAAATTTAACATCTTTTGTAGTGATGAGTGCTTCATTCTCTCTTTCTTTACCATCCCAGTTCAACAGGTATTCTACCATGGCTGAGACGTCGTTATTGCAATAGGATGTGTTATCAGCACGGTAAGGAAATGGTTCACTTGAAGCAATTAGAACTGACATACAAGTCTTCATCATAATTACAAAATTGGGGTGGTTTTTGACCACACAAGCTTTTTTCCAGTGTGGATGTAGTGTGACCTGACCACATACTCATTACACATACCCATTAAAAATCAACAAAAAACCAAATCAAAAACATCAGTCTCCAAGGAAGAGGATAAATACTAAACTGTCTTATCAGTTTCCTCCATGAATAGGCATAAAGACGCTAAAAGAATAGCAACACAGCTGTTATAAGTGGAAATCCCATCTTATGAATAATAGGCACAGACCGTGCCTTGTTGAGAAGACCTCTCTCCTTCTGATGCTTGGAGGCACTTGATAAATAAAAATAAAATATTTTTTTTAAAAAAAATGAAGAGACTGAGAACTAGAACTGTACTCCTAAAATTATTTCTTTTAGGCTGAAAATTGAATGTTTAATCATGTATGCAATGAGATTCTAAAAATGCAGTGGGAGAAAACTGGCTACTTTTAGGATTAAGCTAAGTTTGCTTCTGGATGCTTCACCAGATTATGAGAGATATTTGTTCTAAAAAATGCACAGCTGCATCTCCTGTTTCCCTTCTGTGTTCAGGTGAGTGGGCTCAGAGTGGGCTCAGAGTGCATCCTGTAAAATCCACAGGCTTGAAATGCTTGGATTAGGATGTTCCACTCTTTCCTATGCATACACTGAGAGAAAGATGAAAAGGACTGGAAAAGTGATTTGCATCACTGTCAGCAGAAAGTATTGCAGAGACAAATGAGGACACAGCAGTGGAAGCAAACCAAGTACAAAGCTTCAGGTGAGGCAATCGGAGAGTATGAATCATCTAAGGAACTTTGCCACTGCTTGTCAAACAAATTATTCATCAAATTACATCTGCTGGTCTTTGGTTCTGGTAAATAAATATCCCAAGCTTTAAAAAACTCAATGGTAAGCCAGCAAGATTAGATATCTTTATGTCTTGTGGTCTCATAAACACAATGATGAAACTGAAAATTCTTGAAAATTGAGGATACCACTGAAGAGGCAAAGAATCAATTTTGATTAAACAACCTGAAATTTGTTTTAGTTCAAACTAAAAATAGATCAATGCTTTGACTTCACAGAGAAGGAGAGAAAAAGAGCAGGCAATGCATTTCTTTCTCAAGCTGTCATTTCATGTTCACCCTTCTAAACAAGTTCTACTCACCTCAGCTGTCTTAAGGCTACTGCAGACTTTTAAACCAAAATCCTTGGGGGGTCTGCACCATATGGAGACTGCAACCTCTTGCAAATTCTAAGTTACTTACAGCCATGCAGTAAAAATTCAGGCAATCCTGTTTATCCAGGCACCTTCTGCTACAACTTCAACACCTGGATCATATAGGTGGAGGCATTTACATTGGGACATAGTGTAAAATTTAATCAGAAAATGGCTGAACCTAAGCCCCATCTGTT
This sequence comes from Erpornis zantholeuca, assembly GCA_013400515.1. Classification (NCBI taxonomy): domain Eukaryota; kingdom Metazoa; phylum Chordata; class Aves; order Passeriformes; family Timaliidae; genus Erpornis; species Erpornis zantholeuca. Next base: position 123,054 of record VZTN01011650.1, read on the forward strand.
CAAGGATACAGCTGTGGTTTGCTAAGCCAAAAGATCCCCAACTTGACGAACCAAAAGGTGACTGTTGTGTCCTGTAAAACCTTGCATTGACCAGAACTGCAATGCTCAACACACACCTAAAACTGCCAACACAACAATCAGTTCATCTAAACTTTTCAGGTCTCCTGGAGCATTGGGATTGTCCAAAACCAGCCTGTCTAGGAAAGGCTACATTTGGCAAACAAGGACCTCAATTTTCTTCAAGTGTACATCTGCTCTTCTTCTTTGATCTACATGACAAAAAAATGGGAAAAATAAAAATTCAGCTATGCAAATAATAACAGTAATATTAACAGTCCTGGACTTAGGTCAGGAATGAAGGCAAAGAACCAAAAATTAAATGTATCAAATGAAACAATGTTCAATTTGCTCTTTCAATGAAATTAAAAGGCCTCCCTCAGTGCACAATCTAGCACTATATCTAGTCTTAGATCTTCTTAGAGATCTTACATCTTCTTCTTCTTTTTTTTTTTTCTGACAGTTGACAGAAGGTTTCCACATGCTACAGAGGACACAGGAGAAATTACTTCCAGTTCCTAAACCAAGAAATTGAAAGGGTGAATTGTAGGACTGCAAATTGCTAACACACAAGTATATCTGATCACCCTGTTCCTTTTGTTTTGGCAGAAAACAACTGAGAATTCCAATTCCTCTGCTTCCTCTCTCTGTTCTCCTATTTTTGCTTCACTGTATCTGCTGGTGGAGAGTTTCTTCCAGCAGGCTGACAAGAGTTGTGGAGCAAGTGGCACCTTAAATCAATGCTGGTTCATGAAGCACATGGAAATAAATGTGGATCAGCTTCTTTGGCCTTCAGATGATCTGTCTGTGAGGTGTATCCTACTCAGGCCCCCTTTAATTGTCCCTAGACTGCTCCTTATGCACTTCACTGAAAGCTATACAGGCACATTTTCTTGCTGTCACCAGCACAGAAACCACAGTAAACCCACAAGATGGAACACACATCCAAAGGATTTGGAGACTAACTGCCTTGCAGGGACAGCAGACATGGGTGAGGGTTTAAGTAGGCTGAATGTTTCCAGTAGGTTGGTTGGTTTGGTTGGGTTTTGGTTTTTTTCTATCCCACTCCTACATTTTTACCATATTTAATCTGGAATCTCACCTTATGTGAGAAGATGATGAAAGATTTTGCTGAAAGCTAGGCCATCTGCAGTCTGTACCACTTTTGATAGTGTTTTAGGTCAAGAAACAACTTAAAAGTGATCATATCAACTGAATTCAGCGGTCACAGCTAAAGTTTTTAACATGTAGATATTTCAGCGTGAAGTGGCCTTTATTTTCAGTATTTTAAAACTTCATATAGAAAGAAAAAATTTGGATGTTTCCTTTTAAATTCATTTCACAGGAAAGAAAAAAAACCAACCAAACAAAACCAAACAACACTGAATTTGGTTTTAGCTCAAAAGAAAAATTTGAAAATGGTAGAATTTCCTACAATCTGAAACTTAAAAGTCTACATTTTTAAAAGTATGCACAATGCTTTTTCAATTCATCACAATTATTTTGTATGAGAAAAAACTGTGAAGCTGAGAAAGTGTTTCTCATGGCAGACTTATTCCCTAATGATCTGTAGAGCAAGAAAGCACAAAGACAATAGACGCTGGGCTATTATTTGCTACATTTGGAGGTATTAGACCAGGAGTATTCTAAACATGTGAAATATTTTTATTTTTGCATGATTTATCTTATGTGTTTCCACGCCTTGCTTTGATCTCATCTTCTTCAGACCACCATTCTTGAGCTCTGTTCAGTAATAAGGGAAAATTGTGGGGATCTCTGCCTGCAGATTTCAAAGCAGGCAGCTTCTAACTCTCAGCATGCTCTCACTGGGCTGTTCAGATTAGAAACAGAAAAAGAAACATGCAATATTTCTGCTAGAGCTGACTAGAATACACACAGGCCTAATACACTCTTTAGGTGTGTTAAGGAAGTAGCAGATAGGCTGATAGAACTTTCTAGGGGAGGTGATTCTAGAACAAGAAGCTAAGATAGGAAGCAAAAAATTTTTCCAGTTTAGAATCTGTTCTGATATTTCATCCTCTATCCACAGAAGGAAAGTAAGTGGTCTCGAGATCCTCCTATGGGTGTACCAGTTCTTTAGAAAAAAAGCAGATCTGAATTTCCTTTTCTTTTACTTGGGAGCTCCAATATATTCAAAGGCTAATATACTGAGAGCCATCATATTTTACGTTTCTTTATTTAGGAAAAATCATTGCACAACCTGTATACAAACACTACTGTAAGTAGTCAGAGCTGTGTTCCAATCACCAAAAAAACCACCTCTCACTCCCATACAGAGTATATTGACTTCGTTAAGATAGAACCTGATAGAGCCTCCAACAGACACCTGGACTCACATGCAATGCTTGTTCTAAACACAGTTGATAGGGGTTGAAAAAAAGCTCCTGTTGTCATGTTTTCATTTGTACAAATGCCTTTCCTCAGGAGCTGCTGGCCCACGTCCTGAAACACAGGGCAAGGCGTAGCTATAACACTGAGAAAAGCAGCTCTGCCTTGTGCCCTGGATTCATGCTGTGATGGGATTTGTCCTCTGCCAAAGGACCCCAGCTGTAGAGCTTTCCACCCAGGCCACCTCCTAGAACATTGTCCCTGGCCTCTGCAGTCCCTTGCCTCCCTCCTGTCAGGCTCAGGGAGCAGGAGGCACCACAAACACTATTTATGTGCGTGCTAGTTACTGCATAAGCAGTAAACCCAAGTACCAAGTAACTGTTGTTTGTCCTGACCCATAAAATGTATCCAGGATGATGACTGATAGGGACAGAGAGCACTGAGGCTTGAGCTCAAGTGAACACCTCTGCTGGTCATGCGGAATTTCTCACACCACAGAAACCTCGAGGCAGAATAGTACAACTTTGTGAAATCAAACAGACACAATCAAGCACCAAAAAAGCACAACAAATGTGTCAAGTGTACTAAAGGCCAGCAGGCACACTGACAGCTTTTTCCACCAAAAGCAGAAGCATTTTATTCTGTCTTGGAGAGAGAGATCATGATATAAATGAATATATGGAATGATAAAAGACTTCCTAAGGAGTGATTAAAAAAAAAATTAATGGCAAAGTATTGTTTATTTTCACACAGAAAATGAACTATATTCCAATTAGTCATGGAATTGACCTTGCAGTTGGAGGTTTAGTTAGACTGTACAGCAGGAGCTGTGCTAGAAGCTCATAACAAAATACTAGTTGTTATGCATTATCTCCGGAACTGGACTACTGCAGTTAACATGTAGCCATGTAAATTAACTGTTAATGTGCACTGAACAATTACTTAAGTTTCTTTAATAAAAATATAAACGGCCATATATTAAGACAATTCTTAAGGTCTCTTTTGCAAATAGGTATTGACTAAAATCACTGAACAGCATCACCTTGTGTCAACAACATCACCAGAGTGTGCATCCCAGTCATTTACAAGGCACTTTATTATAGGAGGTCTACAATAAATATGCAGTTCTGATGGCCTTTCCATTAATGATAAAGACTGAAAAAAGCTTTTTCCTTCCCCTTATTTACATGAAAGGGACAAAAAAAGGTTAGAAACAACCAACCTCCCTTTCTGTTTTTATGTCACTGCATTTCATTTGCTCTCAAAGAACACTCCAAAGTAATTCTGAAAAAATGAAAGGAAAGAAAGTAGAAAAATAAAATAGATTCTGTAAAAAGAGGGGGGGAAGTTACCAATTCAATTATTTTAAAAATACAGATTTCAATTATTTTCTCAATAATTAGGCATCCAGAAGTTGAAATGTATAAAGGAATATCATTTATCTTACCCTATTTTTCCTGACTACGTGTTTAGTGTGATGTAGAATAAAAATTGTCATGCAAAACTAAAACAAACCAGAAAGTTTGCGGTAAATCCCTTCGTGGCATGGCCTCTCCTTAATCTCAAAGCTTCTACAGCAAGACACAACACTCAGGGGTGGCAGTGCAGTCACAATAGATGCCCCAGGGACAGAGTTCACTGGCAGCATCTCATTCCTTTCTCTTTCTAGGCAGCCCCTTGGGGAGGGGAGCCAACTGCAGATCACTGGGACCCCACAAAGAGAAGAAGCAACCACCAGAAAGCCCTCTCTGAGCTCCCATGGCCTGAGACAGCCTTCCAGAGCAGTCAGCAGGTGTCAGGAGGAAAACTGGGACTTAATCTTTTAGCTACCAAATACAGACTGCTGCTGTTGAACTGACACCACTGGAAGCCAGAAGAATGACTGTGACACAGGCCAGTGTGCCTGCAGCCCTGCTGTTTCTGATGCACACTTCAAAAGAGGGATTTCATCAGAACTTAACCAAGAATCCTTTTGCAGCCACAAGGATCAGAGAATGAGCCAGAGTGACACTGAGTGGCCAGTGCTGTCTCCCTAAAAGTCCAGTGTGCTTTCCCAAATTGCTGGCTCAGAGGTGAGAGGCTACCAGTCTCTAAAAAGAAGGACTTGCCAGATAAAGTTGTTCTGGGACAATTTTTATGGGGAGACGACCTGCAGTTTGGCATTGCTGAAGCTTGGTAAAAACCATCTATTTTCATGTATCCCAATTAACTTCAGCAAAGCAAAAGATTCACAGCCCCTGCTGGGGCAAGGTGCAGAGGCCAAAGAACAAAGTCCAGGACAACTTGTCCCAGCCTTCCTAGAGCAATTTCCCACATAACAGTAATGCACCCCTATGGACATACTTCTGCATTATCAGAACTACTGATTGAACACAAACTCAGATTTGAGCTTAGGCTGGTCAGAAGCTCTTATTCCTTTAGTAGTGTGGGGAGTTCTTTGATTTTACATCTAGGGTTTCACACTGGCTAAAAATTAATCTTTATTTCCATTAAAGAGAGAGCAATGGAAGAAGTGACTATTCTGAAAACAGGGACAGAAACTTCTGCTTCTCTCTATTTACTGCCCATATTTAATTCATCAGATTTATGCCTTTAAAACCAAGAAAATTAATAGCATAGGATGGCATAAATCTTATATTGTCTTCATGATAGCCATGGTGACAGGGAAATTAATTAATTGTGGCACGAACTTAATTTGCACCCAAAGTTAATTGTAGTACTTATCTCAAAGTGCAAATCAACACAAAACATTTTAGAAAAAGAAACATAAAAAGAGTCCATAACACATGCTGGTCAACCTTACATTAACACCAGCATACATTAATAATGGCATCATAACACTGCAACACCAAACACTTCTACTTTTAAAGAATGTATCCTTTCCAAGCAAGCACAGCTGTTAATTCTCTTGCTAGAAAACCTGCATATTTCAATAAATTCAATTTTTTCACCTTTTTTTTGTATTATCAGTTAAAATGCATGCAATGTAAAGTAGATTTTGGGTATGAGAGGGAAATTAAAATAACTGATATTATTTAGGCAGAAAACAGAGGTCAAAACTCTCATGTCACTTCCAAATGCCCTTAAAGCTGCATTTGACAAGAAAATGCATTCAACTTGTTTCATGCATAGCTTAGAATTCAGGGCAGCCCACAGCTCTCCCCCTTCCAAGTGTTTGGGGATGGTAAACAAATTGGCAGATAATTACATTCCGTCTCTTAGCAACCCTAAATGTCTTGCAATGAAGTTATTGGGCTTTTTTTTCCTGATGTTTTGTGGTAATGATATTATTTCTACAAATTTTAGACCCAGTCTGACAAACCCACTTTGTACAGAACCTCCTGGATCAGAACACAGTTTAATGGAGGCAAAGATCAGCTAGTGAAAGCTACCATCTTGGTTTTAATCTCTTGGGAAGACAATTCACGATAAATATATACTGAGGACAAACAAATGACTAAGTAGGAAGAGGCTAGTCAAAATATTTTGTCACGAGCCTAAATAGCCTTTTCCCCTGCCATAACTGCAAACAAACAATACAGAAACCTGTGGTTTAAACACAAACCTTTAGACAGCAAAGTTCATTAGTTAACTGAATATATGAAATTTGAAATTTTAGAACAGAAAAGAGGTTTGGGTCAGTTCCTCAGGAAAGGAATTCATTGTGGCAATCTTTTTTGAAAATGCAATCCCACTTGTAGGCATGAAGGAATTCTAAAAAGCCAGTTTATGAAAGGGGAAATATTGCTGCCACTCCTCCCCTTCTGCAGACACAGCACAACACAGCAGCAGCAGACTGCTGGGAGCAGTTGTCAAAATCTTCACTACATTTCAGGGGAGTGGAGAGGGCCTTTGTTCAGTGTCTTCCCTGGAAGGACATAATCTCTAAGTTTTCTTTCCCTCTTAATAATAGATCAGAACAGGTATTAATAACAAATACAAGATGCTGAAAAATCAGTACTGTCATAAAATACAATAAAAACAGTAACTTAGCATACCTTGTTCTGCCAAAAGCAGTTTTTATTACACATTCCCTTACATGTCTCCTTATTTAAAGGCTGATTTTGTATTGGAATCTGTGCATGATTACACACTTTGTCACTGTGTCCCTAATAACACAGATAATATTTCTTCTCTGTTTAGTGGTCGATTTAGGTACAAGTACCTCTCTAAATTAATTCCCAAAGCAGGTTATTGTTCTCTTACCATAGATCTTCCCCAAAATGGTAACCAAACAATAAACTCATGTGAAAGAGAAGGAACAAGCAGTCTCTCACTGAACAGTGTTAATTATCAATATTTGGACCTTGACTGATTACTTGGGAAATGAAGATGAAAATCTGACAGCTTGGAACTGGACACTGAAAATAGATTTTCCTCAAGTTCAAAAGCAACACCATAAATCACAAAAATTAACTTCAGCACATGGATTTAAGAGTTGGTCTCTCTATAATGCTTGATAAATTACATCTGCATAGCAGACAGGAGCCTGAATAACTTCAAGGGGTTTTGGCAATAACTAATTAAGACAAATGCAGTATTTCTCAGTGTTTTGCTGTGCAGAGTGTTCTCCATTTTAGTCAGGCACCTGGTGGTGTAGCTGAGCTCACACAAAGTGCTTGCCACAAAAACCTCAGGTTCCAACTAGATGAGAAACAAAAACCGTATCTCTTCAGTCAGGCATCTGACAGAGGAGAGGCAAAGAGAAGGGGAAAGTGATTCCTTTCCATTGTTCTAGTAAAGAATCAGTTTCTCAGGAGCTCCTTTCCAAGTACAAACAGTGCCAGTGTGCGGCAGAGCTGACACTGACAGCAGCATCTGCTGCACCTGCCCTATGGCAGAGCAGTCAGGGCAGCGCTGCACTGCTGCTGCTCTCTCCTCGTGCACATTAAGGTGCAGGCAGACACTTGTCTAACTCCAGCCCCACCTCGTGACTTCTCCTTGCACACCACCACACTTTCCTCTGACACTGCAGCCCTTCAGGTTTCCTAATCAAATGCCACACATAACTCCTCTTAAACAAGCGAAGATAGGGAATACTTGTACCAGTCTACATTTTGTTGGATAAGGAGTCAGAGATCATTATCATCATCACCATCAGGTCTAAGAGGAAGTATATAAAGCAGCAAGGAGCAAAGGTGTTTTGGGAATGCTTTCTTGATAATGGAATGGACAAAGTTTGGTTTTCTTTTTTTTGCTCTGTCTTCATTTACTCTCCTGAAATCTTGTAGAATCTAGGTGACTGCAAAAAACGTTTCCAGAAAAACAATATTTTCACTATAGTTCACTTAACTTCAAAGAACCCCTTAATACATAATTCTTAAAAATAATAATTAAAACCCCCACTGCTTTATCTTCACACATTTTTTTTTTCAAATGAAAGACAGACAGAAGGATAAAAAACTTATGAGCAAAGCCTTTTCAGCATTCATCGATTTTTTTTTAAAGACTCAAACCAGCATCTAAGAGAAGAAAAAGGAACACAGGCAAGATGATGCTGGTGACAACACCTTGATGCTCAAACCCAGCCTCCCTTTAAGGTGCTGCCTGGGCTGGAGCAGTCACATGGCCACTGGTGTGTGTGGGTCTGTGCTCAATAAGCCATGAAATTCTTTGGCTGAGCCAGCGTGTGTCATGTGAGCCAGGGGTTGCCATGGCAAGCACATATGCGGCTCCTGATCCGCTTCAGCACCGAGGCAGTGCAATTCAGATTAGCAATGCATGAATATGATTTCCTAGGGAAAAGAAACTGCACTTTGCCTTGCCTAACAGTCTGGATGTAAAGCTGAAACAATTTAAATTATCTCTGAAATGGTATTTATGATAAACTGCTGAAAACCTTTTAATCTCAGAACAATAGTCATGTAACAAACACTAGCAGTTCAGTCTTTGTTAGCAGCTGCATTTTGGCATAAACTGCAGTACATGAATTTCAGAATATTTTTCCATTTAAATATCAAGAATACTGTATTTCTTCTTCAGCTCTTTAATCACTTACAACTGGAAGGGAGAAGAACGGGAAATGGCTGTTCCAGTGAAATAAAATCATGTCAAACAAACCCTAAAATTCATTCATTGCATTTCTTAGTGTGGCAATACACAGGCTGACATCCAATGCAGGAAATTTCTGTGAAAGGTGTTCCTGACACTGAGGTAGAGTTTTATCATCAGAGTCCTAACATTGGCTACCAAAATTAAGCAGCTTGCTAATACAGCAGGCTAATGAAGGCCTGCATCATACAGGCTGCCGTTCCTAGCTTGGTGATGGAATGCAGCTGGAGCTACTTGGAACCCAAAGCTGGGTTTATTGAGGGGATTCTGTTTCTGTAGGGGCAGCCCTAGGACTGTTCTACCAGACTGAGGTCAATTTCAGCAAAGCACATTGTTCTTTCACTTTCAGGAACCTTACTATGATGCCAGGATCTAAAATAAAATGTTCAAAGACATATGGCATAGCATGGTCCTCAGTGTTTAATACACACACAGGGGATATTCCTGTGTGCCTCTGCTTCCAGAGAAAAGATATTCAAGTCCTGAAATAATTTCAGATAGAGACATTATACAATAATTCATAAGGAGCCTAACCATAAAGAGTGAGTGCCCAAGCCTCTGAGTAATTATGTAAAAGCAGACAGACCTCAATGTAATTGAAATTATTAATAAGAGTCAGTCCTTTTTCTCCATGTTTGTAGAACTGCCTGAAAAGGGATAATTTGTATTGAAAAAGACAATTGATTCTCTCAGTGTTTCCTTCCTGCCAGAAAACAAAATAAAAATTCAATTTTAATTAAAGCTGAATAGATTCCCCACACCCCTACACGAGCTTTCTAACTCTGCCCAGCACCTACAAGGGGTTGTTCTCAAACCCTACAGCACCATTCAACCTCTAATTGCTACCGACTCAGAGCATCTGGAAGCGCAGAGCCCTCTCAGCATGGAAAGATCATTATGTTGTCTTTGTCTTTTCCCCTTATTAGAAGATACTCTGTTGGGGTTTCATGGGTTAACTTCAGATCCTTCTCTTTTCTAAGTTTATGCTTTTTACTGCACTCTTGATGTCCCCCTACACATCTCACTTCCAGCATGTACTATAGGTTATTCTCCAGTAGCAATAAAAGAGAAAATCTCCGTTGTAAAATCACTTGCTGATTTAAAGGAATCAGAATACTAAAATACAAAGTGATGCTCCAGGATTTCTTGTCCATTAAATTGAGCAGCATTTAGCATCGACTGCTGCTATTTTTAATCAGATGTCCAAAAAACTGAAGACCTACATTGCTACTGATCCAATCAAGATGCTTGTCCCACAAAAAATTGCATAACAGATTATATGCTTTTTTACTGAAACTACCTTGAATCTCTCTGCCTATGGAAGATGAATATCAAAATCTAAACATTAAAATATTGGATGAAGTCTCAGGGTGAAAATAACTGATTTTGTGCTACTCAGTTTTGTTAATGACGAAATTGTTGATATCTTTCTCAAATTCATCTCATCACCAAAAATTAGAAAAATGAGATCACCAGTCAGTCTCCTACTAATATGATTTTGGTGTTAGCAGACTAATTTTTAAATTAGTCTTTCTTTGTTTACTTATTCAGACATTTACATTGTGGATGGCTGCAGGATCGTCTCATGTCAGAGTTACAAAGCTGAGCATAAGATAAATAATATCTCACACTCCCCAATACCTCTCTTTCATCCCTGAGCTGTCTCCAAAAAGCAGGATTTTGCTACTCCATAGCTACACACAGAGAAGCAAAACAAACTCCGTGTTTAATTATAGAAGATTATTCTCTAGATGGGCTACATTTTTAAACAATCTTTTTGTTGCAGTACTACAGGACTCAGCAGTTTCCTTTTGTCTTTAAAGATTCAATTAAAAGTATATTTCTGAAATTAAATTACAGCATGAAATTAGCTAAGGGTATGAAATACAGCATTTGCCCTGGCATTCAGGGGAAGGCTGTTCAAAGCAATTCACTTAATGGCTCCAACATGTGATCTCAACTTAATAACTAAAGTGCCCTCAGCTCGCAGAGGATCTACTGGTGAGATATGCCCTGTATAATCCACCAAAAAGAGAAATGGATTAAACCCAGGTAAATCTTATTAATTTATGGAAAACCCTGCAGTTACTCTCATTTTTGATTGTTTAAAATGTTACCATTTTTTCAAGAAGCACACATGTTGGCAGGAATATTTCTGTGGTTTTTAGCTGGCTGTGGCCTTCTCAATCTTGACACATTCCAGAAGCATCTGCTGGAGTCCATTGGAAGTGTTTGTTCCTCTGTAGCTTTCAGAGAGTACTGCTGGATGTAATTAATCACTACCACTGGGGACGCACTTCAGTTTATTCTTTGCTGTACTAATATAGGGAAGGAAATGAGCAGTTCCCTAACTCCTCAGCTGCCCCTTTAGTCACCTGTTGGGTACAATTTCAGCTCAGGCTGTGAGCTGTCTTTGCTCTGTGTGCACCGGGTTAGTGTTTCAGAGGAATCCATTTAGGGTCCTTGGGTACCGTGCAATAAAAACGGAAATGAAAACCATTTCCACTTACAGCCACCCTCTGTGGGACCAAAGCAGCTTCCTCTGCTCATTCCCAGGTTCCTGGCAGCTCACAGGGGGCTGCAGCCTCTTCCCCCAGCCCAGCAGGGCTCTTCCGAGGGCTGAGCTGGGCTCACCCTGCTGGCTCTACTCTTGGTTAAGGCCCTGTTCTCAGGACACTACTCCACACAAAGGCCTTTTTTTTGTTGGTTGGTGTTATGGGGGGTGGGGGGGATTGTGTGGTGGGGGTTTCGTGCATTTATTTGTTTATATATATATTTTTTTAACTGACTTTGTTTAGGATTACAACTCAAATTAGAGTAGAAAGCCAGAAGGAAAAATAAAAGCATTCTCAAATTAACTATAAAACTCACAGCTAATAATGTCTCTGCAATCCATTTCTTCTCTAATCTTTCCTTGATCGTATTTTAATCCAATCACACAGAAACCTAATTGGTGCCCATACGTAGTCCTCTTTTAGTACAAATTTTAGCCACTGATGCAGCATAACTTGACAACAAGATGTCCTTCACTTGACAACAAGATGCCCTTCACCTGATGCTTCTGTTACAGAAGTGGTGTGACATTCTCTTTTTCCAAGGGCACACCCAAGAGCAGACTCTCTATTTTAGGCTAAGAAAATAAACATCCCAATTAAATGATCAAGTATGGTACTATGTTTTCCTGTGGAAGAATAGAAATAGATAAATAAATAAAAGTCTGCATAGTCCGTCAGGAGGGTGCTGAGAAGAACATGCAAAGGGCACAGATGCCTGCCAGCTGGATGGGGCTTAAAACAATCTTTATTAATATTAAATCCAGCCAAATACAGCTGTGATTCATGGCTCTGAAAAGAGCAATGAACTGAGCTATTTTGCTCATAGAAAAAAATTTTTTTCTTCAATTTTATGAAGAGTTATTGTTAAATGATGGATTTTCCTGAAGGTACAGAAATATTCACTCTTACCATTCTAATGCTGGCACAAAGCATCAGGTCTGCGGGTTCTGAGACTGGGGCTGTGTGTTCCCTGTGTCTAGGACTGTGACTAGCTGCAATTTTGCTACAGTGGGTCATGAGACTTCTTTCTACATGTTTTTTGGTACAAGTATCTGTCCTCCAGGTTGCAATATGAACTCTAAATTTGGGTCACAGGCAATTACAGAATTTGTCAGGAGTCAATGAACTTCAGCATGGGGCCCTCCTTGGTTACGGGAAAACTTGAGCCCGAACAGATCAATGCTTTTAATTTGCATATGAGTTGCGCTGTATTACTGAATGAATGTCTCTATTAAAGAAGCCCATCCTAAAATGGTTATGAAAACTTCATCTGGCATGCTTGAGAATAGTCTTCCATATATTTTATCCGGTCTTCATAACAACAGTTATTAAATTCTACTCTACTCTCCCATTTTATAATATACTTGAAGACATTTCCCAACAAAGGGAAACCTTTGACTACACATAATGGCATCACCAGAACTCTACTAGATCATGCAAAATACCTCAATTTCCACAGTTCTACATGCATCTCTCTTGCTAAGAAAGGCTTTTGGGTCAGAAGAAATGTAAGATAGTTTTAACCACATCCTGTAGTAATGAAAAGATAGTGAGAAAAAAAGACTAGAAATACAAGTGGGGTGGGAACAAAGGGCTACAAACTGGCTATTAAGATCCACAGAGCCCCAGCATCTCTCAGCAGTAGTGTGGCAGGGACAGTCTCCTGGAGGTACAGCACACCTCCTCCAGGGTGCCTCACTGTGCTGGGGTGGCTCCAGCCTGGAGTTCGGGGTGGGAATACGTGCCCAGATGGAATTGGAGCAAGGCCAGCTTGGTCATTTACACAAGTGGTCAGGCAGTCCTGTGAATACCGACAGTGTAGAGACATTTCCACTGGATTTTAACATGAATAGGGGTCTGTAACCCCTTTAGAAGCCTTCTGGGCTCTCTATGACCCCATGCTCCTAAACAGAACAAATGAATCCTGAGAAAAAAATGCACCCACCTATATAGTGGGCCAGTATAGGACTGAACAATTTGTAGAACAATGAAGGGAAACAGACCATCTAAACTCCCTGAAAAGAAGTAAAATTTGTAAGCAGAAGCCCTAAAAGGGAAGAGTTTTTGAAAATACATCAAGATTTAGATAGCAAACTGATAATGATTTCTGCTTTATTTCCTTGGTCTTTTGGCTTGTGAGGCTGGGTATCAGCCTCTATTGTAAATTTTAAATGACATTAATCACATGACTGTTCTAAAATAAAACTTCTCAGAATAACAGCAACAGCAATATAAAATAGTTTGCATTATGTCTGTTTATTTTTTGTGGCAATAATACAGGCAGCCATATGGATATGAGCATTTGGAAGGGAGGATTTGTTGGCTAGATCATCACATCTGTTTACTTATAAAAGCAACAGAAATACATTTGGAGGTCACTGACTGCACAACCATTTTACTTACTCTTGATAAAAAAAACTAGCAAAGTTATTCTTTCTACATTGAACCAATTACAAAAGAGACCCCAGGATATTTTCATGAGAAAAAGTTTTTGAGATCATAGAAAAATTAGCCTCTATCACACCTCATCAGCCACTTCCACCATAACAGTGGTATCAGAGCAATAACTTAATCTAGGATGAAATGAGCATGCAACATGTCCAGGAGGAAGATAAAGAAAACAACACTGCCCTAGTTTAACTTCTCCATAACACAAACCCTTTGATCAAAGGAGCACATATCACTGACCTGATATCCAAAAATCACATTCACCAAGTGAACTCAGATTTTAATTAAAACCAAAAACAAACAAAAAAATCCCACAAACAAACAAAAAGCCCCAAACTAAAAACCCCTAAAAACCTCCACAAGTTACACCAACACACTGAACAAAAGACAATGGGTTAACAAGCTTGTAACATATAATATCTCAATAATGCTTTTACAGGTGTTTCAACTGAGGCTCTTGCCATGACCCAAAATATTTATGTGCTTCCTTCACCATTTTTTTGAGGTCAGGCTATAAGAATATTGTAATCTAGCTAGCATAATTATTCCTGTAAATTTAGAAAGGCACAGTTCACTACACAGAATTTCAAATACAGACAAACGTGCAGAAAAAAAGACAAATAGTACTTTAAACATTCCTTCACCTAAACTATTGTTCTGATTTCAAGACATTATTAGAAAAATTAAGTTCATAATGAAATTATTTTACTTAGGTTATTTTTTATTCTGGTAGAAATATTTTGGTAGAAATTCTTCAGCATGTCCCTATAGCCTAAGATTATGCACATTTTCTCAGCTGAACAGAGCTTTTGGCAGTAAATAATCCCATGAATAGGAATCTTTTTATATTTTCTTGCTGTCACCCACGCTTGATAACACAAATTTTAGCAGAAGGACACATAATTTACTTCTTGTTCATCGAAGGAAACTAAGGATAGGAATGACAGAAAACTAGAGAAAGATAATACCTGAATTCAATTACTGCCATGACCGTTAAAAAAAAAAAAAAGGCAAGAGAAAAATGTGATCTTACTTTTGCTGATAGGTTAGTCTTCAATACTTGGTTTGCCAAAGAAAGGAGATGTTATGTTGACAGCTGTTCATTACAATTCCTTCTCTACCACAAGAGCTTAACTCTGCCACTGGCTGGCTGGCCCATTTCTGCTCGCTTTAGCACACAACAGTGCTTCTAAAAGCTCCTCCTCTTAACAGCATCTGTCTGGATACTTCCCTCAACAAGCACAAGCTCTATGGCTTTCTATAGGTCCTGGGAATGAGCTACATGTAAGGGAAAACATTAGAAGTAACTATTTTGATGACTAAATCCAGGATTTGGCAGGCAGAAATTCATGCCCACTGACACAACCAGTTTTAGAGTGGAGTATTCACATCTTCACAGTGTTACAAATGAAAATGATGACTTCCCTGACAGAAACAGTAACTTGAATGATGCATAAAATATAGAACCCAGATCTCTGAAGGCATGCACTTCTTAAAAATATGGCTCTGATTAATGCAACATCTAAGCCTTCAGAGGAGGAGGGTTTGTTATTTGTTTCTTACCAAGCTTTTGCGTTTGTACAATTAAAAAGGGAAAACATTGGTGAAGTGTCCACACAAAACAATAATAAAGTATCTAAACATGTGCATTTCAGTTATGGATGAGTCAGAAAGCAACTGCTCATTCTAACAGATGCCCTATATAAACTCCAAATACTCACCTTTCTCCTGCCACCCACAATAGCTGAGGCAAATTTACCTTCTGTTCCCAGAAATGCTGCATACAGCAGATATTGTATCATTGTACATCTTATAGTATTGCCAGTGAAAATGGTACTGCTCCATAACTTTATTTGCAATTTATAGGCTTTGTGGGCAATATGCCAGTACCTTCTCTTAATCTGGACACAGATGCCTGAATAGACAATGAGCATGTAATGAGACTGGATGAATAAAAGATGGAAGAAAAAATGTCTATACAGTAGGTCCTATATATATGTATTTACTGTGTCTTAGTCTCGGCTACTAATCAGCACATTAACCTTATTTTCTCCGCATGATCGCTAAGTACTGTACTAAAATTAGGTCAGAAATTCAGATCAGATCAGCTGACTCAGCCCAGCAAGATTAGACAAAGACAAGTTGCTTTTTTCTTCCCCCAATCCAATACGCTCTGTTTATCTCCCCCAACGTACAATGGATCCATACATTTTTCCCCACAATTAACCTATCAGAACCAGACACCCTGAGACAGCAATCACACTGGAGGTACATCAGTGCTACTGAAGAAACACAACACAATGTATCCTTTGGAAAGCAAAACATACAATCAAACATATTTTTTAGGTCATTTTTCAGATCTTGTTTCCAAACTGCTCAGACTAATTCATTTCAATGAACTTAAGTCATTCAGCATAGTTATGAGATGATTTAGGTAAATAACAGCTGCTTCTAAATAGATTTGTGTGTGAATACCACCACTTTATTAGACAATATATTACTCATTATTGTGTTGTTAATATACACAAACAGCCTTCTTCTAAGAGAGACCATCTGAACACTAAAATTGAATAGCTTCTAAATAATTCAATAATTGGACTAGCAGGTAATTTTCTGTAAGTGCCAAGGATTTCTGGCTGCTTTATTTTGATTCTCACATGCAAAAGAAGAGTCTGTGGGAACCCCCTCCCCGGCTCAAAAATCTACCTGCAGTTAATGGCAGGGGACAACTCCCTTGTTGCTAAGGAGATTGTTTTCAGCTGTTGGGAGTCTCCAGACTGGGGGCACTGTTACCACTGCACATGTGCACCACTTGCTATCTAGGCCACGCACTCAGGAATTAGGGATAATATAAATACCCACCAAGATAAGGTAAAGACATAAGGAATATAGTACAGAACAAAGAAGAAATCAATGCTCCTACTTTACCTTTCCTGACTGCTGCATTTCAATAGACAATGTGGTCTTGGATGAATCTCTGGAGGTTACTACAGGGAGAAGACTCAATTACAATCAGCCTAAGTGACTTCAGACATCGTGGTTTGTTTAGTCAAATCAGGTATTTTCTCTTGGTCTGCCATTGCTCTTAGTTTTTTCAATCAAAGATTGATCTCAAGTATCTTTTTTAACCTCTCCAAGTTTACATGGGAAAAAGTGAAAAAGAATTAAAGAAAGTGTTTTTCAAGATTTCCTGAGGTGTTTTCCTACTTAGTTTCCTCAGGCAGATATTGTTCCCCCCCACAGGGCTGTTGAGGTAAGCCAGCTGGGGAGGGATCAGAGGGGATCACTACAAACACAGTTTCCCAGAGAAGAGCACTGTATTCAGGAAATGTTGCTGTCTCCAATCCACATGCAAATACATACTGCTTCTCTAATATGCCCACTGTGTTGCTGGTCCTCTTCCTCCTGTCTTTTGGCTCTGTGACTGAGGACAAATACCCTGTTCTCATTGATCTCAGTTGAGTGTGGGCAAGAATTTCATGGTTTGGCTCAGCCCTAAATCATCTGTACTTATCCAGAGCTCTTCATCAAATCACTTTGTCAGGATCAATGAACAAAACCGCACAAACCAACCACAATATCGGAAATACTGTCACAGCTATCCAAATGAGGTAGAGAAGCTTGGATAGAGGACTATAAAAAACCAGGTAGATCCAAAATGTACTCTCATGTCCTAATAAACTTATACATAACAAAAGCTGCTCTGGTACCTAGTGACTGGTACTTTATGATTACCTGTATAAAAGTACATGCAAGCAGGTTAGCCAGAGTACAGCCTAATTAGCTATATTCACCTTAATTGCACATTGTGCTTATCACTCCAATGAAATTACTGACAATCCAAAAAGTTCTACTTCTTGGAACATAAAGCAGCCATATTTTTGCTTTACATTCTTTCATCTCCCTCCTTTTCAAACTCCATGTGCTGCTCTGTTCCTTTTAATGTTCCATCAAAATTATCAGACTACTGAGGCGTTGCTTGAATGTTCACAGCACAGCATGTCTGTTATACCTGGATGTACAGTACCCAAGACATAGCATAAAATTTAATCACTTAAGCTGAAATACAGAAGATTCATGCTGGGGGAAAAAATTCAAAGGACCTCCTACCAGTTTATGCTCAAGCCATCCATTTGCATATAAAAGTTAAGGATTTGGATAGATGATTTACCTGTATTACAGAATTTCACCCTCACCTCAAGAAAAATCAATTTTTTGTATCTGCACATGCGTATGTAATAAATATTTCTATCTATTCCATTCAACCTTCTTCTCCTCTCCAAGAGGCTGCACAGATTTCATTGATATCCATTGGCACAAGAGGCCAGGTCATGCAAGTGCTCCTCTCATTAACTGTCAATTAAAATCAATGGAATTGTTCAAGAAGAGCCATTATAGGGCTCTGCCCATCAGGGGCTTGATCCATTTTCCTGTAAGTGATTGCAATATTGTTACTGACTTCAGAGATCACAGAATTGAAAGAAAAATTTAAATAATAGAGGCCTTTTTTAAAAAAAAAACAACAAACCCCTCAGACACCAGTTAGAAAGCTTGGAAAATTTACCAGATTTAAAACATCGGATCAAGAAGAGTCAAGAGATTTTGACCTGTGAGGCTGTCCCTGTCTTGCTCACACACAAATTTCCCAAAGTACAAACTGTCCATCTAAAAGCACTAAGAGGATGGCAGTCCATTTGTCACTAGATCTACATCTCCTGTTCCAAACCCCCAAACTTTTTGTTACAAATCACACCTGCTCAAACTATGTCTACAGAAGGTAAACCTCAAGCATTAGAAGCCTGACAGAGGCCAATGGTCTGTACTGCTTTTGCCAGAAAGCTGCTTAGAATCAACTGCTCTACACATATTTACCAGATCTGAAACTGAGCCCCTCACTTTTCATTCACTCTGCCAGACCACTCATCTTTTTATCAAAGTATTTACCGTTTTATTGCTTCTTCTTGTTTTCGGCGTTTTTCACTCTTTTCTTTCAAGTAAGCCAGGTTTGTTTCATTCCTCATGCGATCATTCTCTCGAGCAATGTCTGATGCATTCTGTATAACCAAGCCATCATAGGCCTTCATCCCCATATCTTCAATATACTGGAGAAAAGCGCCCAAAGTGACCTCCTCCTGATTAGAACTCATCATCTTGCAGGAGATAATGAACAAAGGAAAGCAACGTTTCCTGCAGGTTGAAAAACACATAATACCTTAATCAGTAGGAAAATAGCTTATGGTTTATGATAGTGAGATTGTGTCAGTTGCAATTAACATCTCCATAAGAGATAATTTTTCAGACTTTACCGTTTAAAGGATAATAAACAAAGCAATTCAGAACACAGAACAACATTCCTCGAGACAAGAGGAGACAAAACCAAGAGTCTCTTCTTCCAGGCAATGCAGATCCATACAATTACACTGTTTAAATCCCAAAAGAGTTTCCTCCCACTCCTTCCCTTTTCCTAGTACCCATCAGTTGCATAAACACTGACAGCCTGAATCTCAGTTTGAATTGAACTGAGATGGCTTCCATCACAGAACAACAGGTCCCTTTTACAGATTAATAAGGTTGCTCCAGAGCAGATTACCAGAAAAAATTCATATTCTGACTGCCAGACAGAATTCCTATTCTGCAGGATATTCTGAAGTTCAGGTGAAAAATATTGTTCCATTTTTTGAAACAAAAAGGCTTTCTTCAGGTTCAAAATTTAGAAAGAAATATTGCTAACTATTTTCCTGTGTTTCTTAGTAATGTGATATGAGCCCAAAAGCCCTGGTCATCTGTTGCCCGATATCTTGCTAGCTCGAAGCTCCAAGAGTGGACAAGAATGCCCAGCTGAGTTGGGACCTTCAGAACTCTAAAGCCCTTGAAGTCGCCAATAATCTGTATTTCTTCCACAGGTATGGTAGACACTTGGATTTACAGTACTTCCAGCTAAGCAGCATGGAGTAGACACACTTAAATACCTGGGTCATTCCTGGGTCTGTGGCAGGCAGCCTAAAAGCTCTACAGAAAGGCCCCATAGATTTTCCACTCATCAGCAGATCTGCTGGGAGTTGCAAGAACTCTGGTGTATAGAACATCAGTAAATACTACAGGACACTAAAGGCAAGGTAGATAAAGATCAAGAGATAGACTGTCTCTGAAGTCTGTGCTAAATAAGACTAGATTAACTACCTATTAAAGAAGTAAAATAAAAGTTTAAAAAAACCTAGAATTTTTCCATCTTATTTTAAATGCTGATTACTATAAGGTCCAGAGGCATTACAAGTTTGAGTGGTGTTACCTGCACAGAGCCCTGTGAGGGATCCTCATCCCACAGCCAGGGGGTTAGTGCAGGAGTCACTGAGTGACTTGCTGGCAGACCTGGCAGCTGAACTCAGCTCTCTAAGGCACATTTGCTTATTCACTGCTACAGCATTCCTCCCTTCCCTGAAGAGGGATGGTGTGGCTTCTCGGAATCAGCCTCACAACCGTGCCAGCACTACAACTAGAAGGGATCTTATTGAATAGGCAATAAGAATCCGATATGCACAAATATTTTAGGGGCAGGGTTCCTGTAGAATCAGTGACAAAAATCCTTCCCCTATTTCCTAATATAATGTTATTTTTCTAACGTTTATTACATAGCTGGAGAAGTAAAATTTTGATCAAGGTGGGCACTGATTATAAATAAATAAATAAATTTAAATGCTCTTAAGGATTCTAGCCCACTTTGGGCCCTGACTGTGAGAAGGCAAGGGATGAAAAGAGTAGAGAAATATTTTTCTGCTTTGAATGTCTTCCCCCGTTTTTGATCAGGGGATCTTTTGAAGTAACAATGGCAACAAGCAGCTGGTTTCAGGCCCTAAATTCCTTAAAAGCACACTGATAATTTCCCCCTGTTCTCTTACATCTGCACATTAAAGTTATATCTGTACAATGGTAACATGACTGTTAAAATCATGAAGACTCAGAGGATGCAAAGGGTCTTCTCCTATTACCTCTCTTTTCTCCCAAGAACAACCTTTTCTATCAACTAAGTCTGAACATGAACATTAGGCTGATGTTGGGGGTCACTGAAGTGATCTTTAAGCATTTTCAGGCATGGATATAAGCATCTCTTACTAATCCCTGCAGAGTAACACCAGTGCAGGAGGTCTTAGTGCAGCCCAAAGTGTCTGTGTGCCATTTCACACAGCTTTGACGCTGGAGCTGGCTGGAATTCCACTGGGCTGGAATAGGCATTCAGCCATTCGATATATTCACCGTAAGTAGCACACTGTCTGCAAAGGAGGGTGTGGGAAAGCTGACAGTGAGCTGAACAGACTCTATGAAAGTTACAATGCTTCAGCAGACATCACTTTGGACTAATTCTTAACCTTGCTGATTAAAAATGTCCAGGTATTAAAGCCCCTTCCTGAGAGTCTCTCTACAAGAAGGCTACAAGATTAAAACCAATACTAACAGCACAGACAGCCCTAATTCCCTTTTCTCTGAACTTCTCAAATGATATCTGCTTTTTGATGGTTAAAGTCTGGGCCATTTCCCCCAGCAGATGGCTATTTTATTGCATTTTCCATTTTAGACTTCTAGTAAAACCTTGTTTCTGCATATGTTGAATTAAATTGAAATAAACCTGCACAACAGAGAAATCTCACCCTAGTGACCTGAATGGCAGTATTGCCATTGATTTCTTCAGTGACCAGGTTTTATTCTTGAAAGATAATAGAAAATTTTATACTGAAGATAACTTCTACAGGCACTTCTCATCCATTTTTCCCAACACTTTACATTGTCTTTTGTGACTATACTGCATATCTTCCCCTCATTTTTCCTTCCTTTTTGGAGGTTAGAAGTGAGCTGACAATTAAGGATAGGCTGAAACCCCTTGTATTATGATGTTTATTTTTTTTAAATAGGAGGATGAAGTCAGTCCAATTACAAAAAGAATTAAATAAAAAGCCCTTATTCTTCTTCATGAACTGAGGAGACTACATGCTGGTTTGTTACTAATGTTTTTTATTACTAAACTCATGCAAAACTTACTATTTACTAAGTAGATAAGATATATTCTTTGTCCTAACAGAGCCCAGTCCCACAGCAGTACTGAGCAACTGCAGCTACTGAACTCCTCCTGTGACTGCTGATCCTTGCATGCGCATGACAATAAATTCTGTTTGGAGTATTCCTGGGGGTAGTTGGGGGACACACAGATATTTCAGAACCTTGAACCTGCTCTTATGTCACTAACTCCAAAAAGCCTCTGTACAAGCAGCAAGCATGTTCTAAATCAAAGCCCTTAGACCTGCTGTGTACACGGTATTTTACAGCCTCACTGCATTTACTAATAGGGCACAGTTGTGCATGCTGTACTTAAACAGGGATTAAAAATGCAAACAGCCAATGCAAAAAGCTTAATTAATTACTGTAAACACTTTTACAGTATTAGTATTCCTTGGGCAGCACACTAGGACCAATTTTACTCACAGGTATTAATGCCACTTCAGAGAATATGTTACCTTAATAAATGTGCTCAATAACTGCAATAGACTGCAATCAACACTTACAGCCCCTGGAGTCCCATGCAGTGCCTGCCTCCCCCTCCTTGGAAAATGGGTGGACAGCACTGATCAACTTTAGATCATAGATTCTGCTGACTGGCAAACTCAGGCAGTGAGCAACTCCTAACCATCTGCCAGGGCAGATACAGGAACAAGCAAGGGTTCTGTTTGAGTACATTCATATTTGATTAAAACTGTGCAAATGCAAATTGTTAAATAAGTCATGTGAGCTGTTGGTGAGGCCCCACAGTCCTGGCATCCCTAACATGCACACTGTGATCACGGATTTTGTTAGCCAGTAACAAGGACTATAGAGAGTCACCTACGTATTTGCAATCAAGTTGCTTTCAGTGCATTTTGTTTTCTGAAATCAAGCAGTCCCAGACAAATATAGCTGGGGGTTGCACCACTTGAGAAATTCTTTAGACACTCCTTTCTTTTCCCTCCTCATTGTGAACAAAAGGAGACAGCAGGACAGAGGAAAAGCCTTAAAATTTAGCTATTGAAGCTAAATACTGAGAACATACTGAGAAGTCAACAAAAATTGTTTGGAGGAACTTGGTTCTGAGTGTTCACTGAACATGAACATCTTTGAAAAATCCATCTAAGCACAAGGATACAAAGAAGGAGTTCTCCATCACGTTCACTTTGCTTCTTAAAGGTCAAACACTTTGAAGCCTCACTGAGAAAAAGCCACAATCACACCCCATCTTGCCCACTGACACCTGCCCCTTCAGGTACCCCCAGATCAGAGGGGCCCTGGCAGACGAGAACAGAGCAGCTCACACTGGCACAGCTCATGCATTCAGCTGTCAGCATGGAAGGAGTAAAGGAAGAAAGATTTTTTTTTCCTTCCCTGCCAATGCATCTGGCTTACTGGCAAGGGCAAGCAGCCTTCTTCCTGGTTTGCCTAGAAATATTTACATAACTAAATTCAAGAGCATTGTATTGATTCAGACACAATTTTTGTGAGACCATAGTGCATCATGTTTTACAGCACTGTTGCACACCTTACTTCTAATCTAACCATTTGCTCTGATGCCACTTATATAGCATTTTTGATCAAACAAACCACCTCCTTTTCATATGATCAGTGTGCAAAAATATTGATTTCAGAATATGAGTAATCGACTGAATACCACAGTATCCAAGCAGTGCTACATGTGAAGATTCAGACATGCCATTCTCCTTCTTATTCACATCAGGATCCCCAAAATATCAGTTGCTTTTCAGCTTGCTTGACAGCCATAAGCTGCAGCTGTGCTGCATTGAAAATTGGCAATGCTGACATTAAACTGAAGGAGCTTTTTGAAGTAATGACAAAGGCACTGATTGCCTTCTTCCAAACCAGTGGGATTTTTTTTTTTCATTTTAACATAGGAGAAAACACTGTGGAAAAGCAAGTGTGGGGTTGCCCAAAGTCCTGAGTCCAACCTCAGATTTATAAAGGCCTACTACACACCCCTCCAGTCCTGCCTGATTCCCTCCCAAATACTGCCTCCTGTCTTTGAAAACACACCTGCTTTCACATTACCTGTTAACTCTCTCCACTAAATTCACTGTATCAGAAGGATTCTGCACAAAACAGGGATGATAACCAGCCAGTCAACCCTCGAGTTTGAGCTGTTGCATTCTAGCTGCTTGCAAGAATAAAAGCAGACAGGCCAGCCATGTCTAATTTTCAGAAACCGCTGACCACAGCAGCACTAATAAGGACCTAATGGTATTGGGTGTATCAAAAAATACTTTCACTGCAATCAAGAAAAATTTAGTGAGGGAAAATTATACTAGGTACTATTTTGCAGAACTCTGTCTCCTATCATAACTGTGCCTTATGTTAAGTGAGATTTGAAATACCCAAGCAGGAGAATGTGATGAGACAAATTGCTAAGATATGCTTTTTAGAGTTGCATTCCCTGCTCATTCTTAACAATAAAATTACATTTCTGCTTTGACACACAGTGATGCATTAAATTCCAATGTCAAAGAGGAAAGACCTGAAATCAGCTGCAAGTTTCCTACTGCATAGCATTTGACAACTATATATGCAGATATTTAAAGAAAAAGAACCAAGGAACCACTACTTTCATTTGGAAGTACAAAATATACTTTATATTCTGGATTACAGATTATGTACCTGGTGCTCATTATGTTGCACAGCATGAGCTCTAGCACCTGGGTGAAATCACCAAAGCTAAAGAGTGCTGAGCCCTTCACTTAAAGAGGTTAAAAGTGTCTCCTTCAGTAGACTGAGAATGCTACTGCATGGTTTTAAAGAAATAATCCATTTCTACAGATGTCCTACCCTTCATAGGAGAAAGCTATATTCCCTATAGTTTAAGAACTAAAAAAATTACCCTGAGCCCTGAATTTTGGCTCCCTTGCAGGTGCCTTTTGAAAAGGAAAAAGGTCTTTGCTAACAATGACTCCTCTATGACTCCAGGATGCAAAAAGCTGTTGTTTACTTTGAAATACAGCAACACTTTTATCACTTTTGTTCCCAGAGGAAAATAAGGCTTCCTCCTAACTGCACGGATGCTGGACAATTGCAAACCTAGATTCAGAATGGCCAGCACTTAAGTGCAATTATGACTTTTTATCATCCTAGTATTATGCAGAGGACTTATAAACAACAAGAAGAAATAAAACCACACAACAAGCAGACATATACACACATTCTGTATGCAAGGAGGAGTGCATTTGAACTCAGAAGAAATCACAAGCTTCTTGCTGATGGACTTATTTTTTTCCTCCTCTTTAAGAAAATTAAATGGAGATTTCACTACCATCAACATCATGATAAGATGCTGTAAAATATTAATGGTGCAGTGGGTCCAATAAGTAACTATCATAGATGTTAGAAATTATTTCAATTAATTCATCAGAAAATATAAAATAATGGTTTTAATTATTTAACACTGCTATTTACAAACAAAAAATTCAGCTGCCAAACATCTTTTTTACAAGCACAGTCAACATGTGAAGTACATAAAACCAGTCAAATAGACTTCAGCTTTTAGTTTAGCAATGCCTTAATAACACCTTCTAAAAATACATGCAACCTCATCGCTATGCATTCTGACAATTCATTATTTCAATTTGTAAGGTTATCTTTTTCATTCTAATTAGCATCATATTTTATTGCTCATATTGCATGCTCGTATGATGTAGTAAAATATGTACGTACCAAAATTCAAGTCCACGGGGACCACTAAGTGCAATAATCAAAGGTGACTTTTGCCTGTAAAAGCCCTTTCCTGTGGTTATCTCAGTGCAGTCGGAAGGGATATTTCAGCACCATAAGAAACAGATTTTCGTTAGGCTCAGTTTTTTTCTTCAGTTAAAGTGCATTAAATCTTGTTGGCAGAACTGCCCAGATTGTAGAATTCGACATCACTATAAGTCAATGTGTTATGTTACAGGTCTTCTTAACGTATGATTAAAATGGCATGGAAAGTTTGGCTTAAAAAAAAATGCAGTGGAAAGAAAAGACAGGTGCTTGCTTCTTTAAATCCACATTCAGAGAGGAGAGGGTAGGGATAATGGGAGGGTATAAACAACACCCTGCTTTGAGGTCCAGCAGAGAAGAAACTGGAGGATTTTTACCCACTTTACAACACAGACGATTACAGCACCATTATATGCACTAACACAGAGATTTCTAAGGTGCCTCATTTGAATATGTTCTGTGGAGACAAAAAGAAAGGAATATAAGGAACAGCAAATATCCTATCCAAATGTCTTCTTGCAGCAGGAAAGACGCTTGCTCGCTCATTGCCACTTACAGAAGGTCTGAAACAGTCTGGCTCGTGGCATCGTCTCTGTCTCTCCCCCGTGACTACCGGCAGGCTTGCTCTCTCCAGCTGCCCGGGTCCGTGGATGCTGCTGTTGATTAATCAGGGATTCTCAAACAAAGAGCAAGCCTACCTTCGGGTGCCAGCAGGGCCGTGGGGCTCCTCTCCCGCTGCGATCCGGCTGCTGCCAGCATCCTAGCACCTCGGACAGCTCCGCCGCGCCGNAGGCAACAGTCTCGCCCTTATCTCCACTGCACTGAAGTCTGATTAGCAAATAATCCAGTGGGAGGAAAAAAAAAATCTGCATGAGCAGCACTGTACATCACATGGAGTCTATAGGTAGGAAAGAATATGAAACAACGCCCTTTCCCCCTCCTTCTCCCTTCCCCCCCAAAAAAAAAATTGTTCTTCCACAGAGAATATGTAAGTTAACCTTTAGCCCATGTTATGGCTCAAGGAAATGAGCAGCCACTTAAAAGGAACACCTAAGCCTCAGTTTGATACCTCGTATTGATGTATCTTTTGCACTCACCCTCACTGAAAAGCAGTGCAAGGCACACAATTACTGCTGACGCAGATGAGAATGCTGCTTGGGGAAGGAGGGGAGGAGCTTCTCAGCCCATCAAAACAACCTCCCACCACCTGCTCCCATTGCACGAGAACAAAACTACGCAGCTCGGACAGACTGAGCGTGACATTTATGCCTTTTTCCTTATATTGACATGCACACTCTGGAAAGAAGCATTCTGTTTGAAAAGCATTCAGGGTGAAACTACACAGTTTTATGCTCATCCAGAATTTGTGTAATGGTTTGGAAGAAAACATTTCCTTTCTTCTGAACCGGATCAATCTCTGTTATAGCTCCTCCTTGCAGAGTATGTGCAGTTTTGCTTTCTCTCCCCCAAACCTGCAGCCTGGACACAAAGCAAAAACGTTCATTCCCTGCACCAAAGCCAGGGAAAGGAGTGATGGCTGAATGTGCACAGATTGCATTACCCCTTTGTCAAATGACATTTCATTCTTTCTTCCTTCTTAAGTTATAGGCATATTTTTCTCTAGCATAAATCTTGATTCTGATATTACAGTAACAGTTGAATTTATTCCTAAAACTAATAACAGAAATTATGTTCATGGAATGAAATCCTTTTAAAGTAATGCATTTTCACATGAAAAGCTGTGCTGGTACACAAATACAACCTCACCTACAGAGCATGGGATAACTTCCTGCAGGTTTACTACGCCAAAACTGGAATATGAACATTATCCCACGTTCAACAGCACTTCAGATAGCCAACTAGACACATTGAAGAACATAGTGATCACCTTCATGCATTGGAACCACAGCCTGAAAAAAGCCTGATCCTAAAGCTCT
Source organism: Erpornis zantholeuca (assembly GCA_013400515.1). Classification (NCBI taxonomy): domain Eukaryota; kingdom Metazoa; phylum Chordata; class Aves; order Passeriformes; family Timaliidae; genus Erpornis; species Erpornis zantholeuca. The sequence goes on from VZTN01011650.1 coordinate 150,226, forward strand.
CTCATATTCCCTGGTAATTCATTCCATGCTCTCTGTAATAGTGTACGTCCCAGCATACCTCTTGCAACGCTCTGAAATAGGACAGTGAATTTTCCTCATGATATCTCCAAAACACCATTTCAAAAGGATGCTTTAAGAAGGGTTACAAAGCCAGAAGAACAGGGTTTTAAGATATGGAGGGCTTTTCTTTGTGTCAGGGAAAAAGATCTGGGAGGGAAGTACCTACAGTGTAGAACTGGAGGCAGTCCTGTGAAGAGAATTCCTTCCCTAGCCCAGAGGCTAGCCCCCAGCCCTGCTTCTGATTTTTCCTTCCTTGAAGGATACCTCAAGAGCAGCTGTGGCCATATGGTAATTGGGAAACACTTTAATTTTCATCAGCTGGAGATTCCTGTCACATAATAGCCTCTTATTCCCAATACCTCTCCAAAATTAAAGATCTTCTCTATCTCTACCCTAAGTCATGCACTGAAAACAGAGAAATTGAACAGTCAAACTTCTTTCCAAGTTACTTTAACAAAGACATAACTATAACGTCATTAAAATTTAATAAGCAATTTGAAGAACTACTAATCTTAATCTCAAAGTGCGAAGCACTTGGCTGCATCTTCACTACATGGTTCATCCCAGTAACTGAACTCTCTCAGATACAATCCTCTCCCTGACTACCTATGTTATTGCACCTTTTGGGAGTTTCCACATCTTCTCATTCTTGAAGAAGGGTTCCTGGGAATCATGTGTCCATCAGCTGTGGAAGGAAATGCCCATTTTTCTTTCCAGTAGGATTGTGGGAAGGGCACTGGAGTTATGACCCCTGCAAGGCTGGCAGTTCCATTCCTACTTATCACACACAAAAGCCTGTAATTTAGTTCACAGTCTAGGAAAAAGCACCTACAGAATTGATCATGGCACTCCCTGCATTAATGACAGAAGGGCTGGATCAAAAATCAGGTAACAAGTTTTGTGTTGTTCATTGTTTCTTCCACAAGTTTCTACAGAAGAGTGCTATTCACCTTTAAACACCTTTAATGACAACTCTAATGAACCCACAACTGGCTTTCACTCCTTGGTTATAGAAGCCCAATCAGCACAAATATATGCACCTCCACAAATTACTACCCGTGTTCTCATGTTGCAAATGCCTACACCTGCCTTCCCGGCCTCCAAACAGCCAGAAGTGGAGAACCACACATTCCTCACAGTAGCTGCCAATCCTCTCTCCCTGTCTCCTTTGCTCCACATCCTTCTCAGAGTTTACAACCACTCAATTCCATCAGGTGTAATTACTTGCATTTGCTTTGAATTTCTGAAGCTTGTGCAAGGCTTTACTATATACCTTAAATATTAACCCATTTTATTTATGTATGCATATGTTCATGCTCACACATATGTAACAAATATACATACAGAGAGAGACGTGGCTTGAGCTGTGGTTGACATTTGCAAACCAGGAAAAGAGAATATGAACACTGTGCTGTGGAACTGTTCACTGGCAACTACTCCGGATAGTTGTGGGATAGCCCAGTCTCTGCCTGGCCATGCTGGCAGTGGGCTGCAGTACAGAGCATGTAATGAGGAGACAGCAGACCTCTGCAGGAGGCTTCTTTGCCCAGGGCGTGACGAGTCCTTTCAGGCTCAGTGACAGGCTCAGGACTTGCAAGGTCTCAAGACTGCAGGCAGAGCAGAGACAAAGGGCTTTCAAGAGGAAGAGAATATTCATTTAAGATGCTAACAGACCACTTAGTGACAGAAAGGCAGTCTGCCTGTTCCTGAAGTAAGGGAAGCTTGAGGATAAATGGATTAGAGTCAGCGCCAGTGACTCAGTCTCTGCTTGGCTGGTGAATGGAGAAGGAAAGCTCTCCAAGAAAAGCAAATTCCATGTTTCCAGGCCTGAACTTAGTAACAGCTGACTTGGTACAGAGACTGTTGTGTAATTATTTACATTTATGAGGACCGAAAAGGACAGGTTTTTTGTCTTTGAATGCACCACCCCCAGGTCACCTGAAGCTTCTCCAGAGAAGGCAGTTCCATGACAGATTTCTATATCTGACCAACAGACCATAGATGAGGAGTTCTAGGAACGGAGACCCAAAAAGTTCTAAAAAAATCTGAAATAAAACCCAGAAACTGAGGACTTAAACCTAGAAATTCCTGACACATAACCTAGGGGACCATGATGGGAAAATACATCCCTGCATCCAAACCCTAGATCCCAGTGAATGGGAAGAGAGAGGCTATTGAACAAGACCTGTCCATGCAGCAATCAAATGAGACAGGGTTCCTATCAGACAGGTTTTGCCAAGACCAAAGCCAGAATCATCACAGTGGAAGCTAAGTCAGTTTACCCACACTTACAAATATGAAGCCATCAAGATGCTGACTTTAGCTTAGTTTAGCTGAGGAATTTGATAAACAGCCAAACTTAGTTTTCTTCTTTCTCCTTTACAATACCTCCTGAGCTTCAATTGCTTTTTCCTGTCTCCTGTGTGCTTAGTCCTGATTCTCAGGTTTTGCTGCTGCCAGTCTGCAGTTGCTCTAGCCCCTTCATGCCCCTCACAGTATGGATTCCTTGCCCAATCCTAGGCCACATCGCTTAACCCAGGCCTCGCTACTATCCTTGACTTTTCCAGCAGTGACTTTTATATTTTCTTGGTTCCAACACCTAGCACAGGGTTCTAATCAGTCCCAGCTATTATTAAGTGTCTTAATTTCCCAGTAAAAGCATAGTTTCTTCACTACAGCTATCATGCCTATGTGGGAGGCAAGTGAAATTTTCAGTGACCGTCTTACCTACACTTCATTCTAAGTGTCTGTTTAGCAATCACTGTGATGTGCCTTTAGCACCAATTGAAAAATGTGCTTAAATTTTTATTTGGATTTAAACCTGAGTTAATAAGTATTTCTGAATGGAAATAGGTTAATTTGAGGAAAATGCATAGAAAAAAACTACACCCAAACCCAAGCACAGTGCTTAACATAACCTTGACCTTAAACATCCATGCTCTTTGTACCCACCTACCATCATGCTAAGCAAAGGGAAAACTTAAGGATCTATTTGCAATTAATTTTCAACAGGACTTGCGGAAATACTAAATTGAGCCTTCAAGGCCACTTTTCCAAAATTATTTTTTCCATACCCCAGATAAACTTTAACATTCATACTTTTCCCCCTCAAGCATTCTTAAAACCCTTGAAGTTCTGCAATTGCTCCCTCTCCCCCTCTCTTTCTCCTCACACATACACTGCTGCCATGACAAGTAAAACTACTGACACAATAAGAGTAAAGGAAGTTCTTGGTGCTCCATCTTGGCATTTGTTTCAGCTATTTCACATCCCTCTGTGGTATTTTTTCACTTCCCTAGAGCACACTGACTCTACCCCTCCCAGCGACAGACTATCCACCACTGTCATGTACATTTCTCTCTTCAGAGCTCTGAGGAGGGTTCTTCTAAAGGTAAAACAGTAGAGGGGTCCCTACTCATGTAAAAAGCCAATTAAAGTTAAATGCTTAACTGCCATCTGTGCCTTTAAGAAAAATCTCTTAATTTTCCCCAGTGATCAGTTTTTTTCACATGGGACCAATTTTGCTGTTATTGCTTAGGCAAAATTCCCATTGAAGTCCATGGGGAACTTTGCCTGAATACAAAATACAGAGCAAAACCTTGTGCTTATTTGCATAGACCACAAATCACAAAGATCACATCTTGATGCAAGTGATTTATCCTACATGACAGCTAGTGCAACTAGTCTATTTTTAACCATGTTTTTTTTGTAAAAAATTTCATGATATTTTCCATTCAAAAAAGAGTCAATTGATTCTTTTTTCTTAAACTGGATTAGATTGAAAGATTCTGGCTGCTTTCCAAACCCATTAATTACTAAATGGTACATTTTCCTCAGAAATGTTAAGCTATAAGTAGTTCTTCTGGAGCCAGTTAGCTCCTAGCTAAAATCAATTAAAGCTGGTAAAGATACATTCTATGGTCAGGTCCCAAATACAGACATCTGTATTTATAGCATAGTGGATGCTGGTAAAATCCCCCAATACAGATGCAGTTGCACTGGCAAAACTGAGCTTTCACTGTTCAGCTCATACAGGGGGCAGTAGGTTTATTATTCCAGGATAAACCCAGCTGTGCCAGTAGAGTTGCACTCACACGATGCTCCACTTCTGCTCTGGTAGCCTCAGTTTTCTAGCCCCAAAGAGGCAGTCTTTCTCCTGTGGAGTACAAAGGCCAGGCAGTTTAAGCTTGTTTGTCACCTCCCCACCCTGCTGCTCATTCCCATTTGTGAGGCCTTGCAGGGAACTGGGTCATGGAAATTATCCAGAACAGAAATAATTTTGGGTGAGAATGAGGGAGACTCCAAAAAAAAACAAAGAGGGTGGTGTTCCTTTCAACCAAATCACTTCCTTGCACTACACAATGCAGAGGGCACTTCACAGCGTGAGAACAGTGCCCCTGCCAAGGTGGTCTCTGACTTTTAGTGGACTGAAAACTCCCCATGCTACAAACACTACCAGTGTGCTGAAGCTTCACTGGGAATGACTCCAGTGCCCAGGCGGCACACATGCCAGAGCTGGTGCACTGGGACTCGGCCTGCTGAAGCCTACAGTAACAAAGAAAATCCTGCAGGCAGTCAGGGAGCTGACAGGCAGTGGTCCCTGCCCAGAAACTCCAAAAATCTGGCAAGTACATGCAACCACCCAGCTGCCTTAAAGCAGGCAGGAAAGGTTATGCATACAGCACACAAATGTGACCACACATGTAAGTTGCAAAGTGCTTTACCAGAGCACTTGGCAATCTCCGGCATTCCAAATTTGTGTAAGCCAGCACTGCAGTTAAAAGAACAGAACCAAGAATACAGTTCTGCTTCCCTCCCACCCCCAGCTCTTCCTTTGGCCTGATTCTGGCACAAATGTCACTTGGCCGTGTGGTGAAGCAGATTGGGAAGCTGATCAAGCTGAGAACTAGCCTGGGATTTTGGCACCGCATACATGTTGTTATTTGTGAAAGGACCACCCTGCCTATGCAGTCAGTGGGCAGCAGAGACCCAATCCAGCTCAGCAGATGGAAGCCAGGCCAGTTGGGTCACATTCAGGAACATCCAACTCCTTGCTTTCATCCAAGCTGGTCAGAGTCTCAGGTGTGAACATGGAGCTCTAGTGAGCCCCACACCATCTCTGAACTCTGAAACAAGTGTTCAGGGATCCCACAGAGCACAAAATCTGTAAAAGCAAATGATAATGAAGTCTAGAGCAAGACGTCTTGGAATAAGAGTTGGGAAATTCTCTAAAAACTTGAAGTTTCCTATCTGCACTTATTGGTAAAATCTGCAATTTTTTTTCACAGTGCTATAGACAAAGCAGTCCCATAAATCCATTAGGAAACAGGAAAAGATTTGGAAAGTCAGCTTTATTCACTTCCACAAAAAAAGTACCTGAACCAGTAAATAAAAGCACAGTAAATATTGGAAGACTGGAAAGACTCAAAGAAGAAATTGCAGTTTGTACTTTAGGACTGACAAATTGGCAAATTCCTCTATTAAAACTTAGTTGTGCTATGTACATTAAGATGGTATTTATGAGTAAATTGCTGCTGTTGGGTAAATTCTTTAGGGCATTAACTTTTCAAAGAAAGTAAAAGATGCTATTTGTTTAATGAAATATACTTAAGACCTATCAGCCATGCAATTATATCATGTATTTTTCAAATGTGTTTGCTTTCAGTACTTAATAAAAATCCACATGAAAGATTTTTTGCTACATACTTCAGAACAAGACAGGAGGGCAAGTGAAATATGAATGAAAAATGTGTTAGACCTCTAGAGAAAGCATGCACAGCTCAGAGAAAAAAAGAAAAATTTGCGAATGCTGGGAAGATGACTTCAAGCCAAAGAAGCAATGGCCACAGCAGAAGAGATGGAGGGCATGCATATGTGCTTTGTTCTTGATTTGCTTTTCCTAATGGTCTCATCAACTCTTAAGACAAAGAAAATTACCTCTTGGAGGTCCTCAGGCAGGAAGGCTGGGTACCTCACCCTGGTCCCATCACCAAAGCAGCAAGTCCCACTCAGAGGCAGTAACAGTGTAAGGAACTGGGCAGGCTCAGAGCTTCCTGATGGTGCATGGGCAGCCAGGGTGTGCAGATGATCAGCCTCTGGGGCCCAGTTCAAGCATGGAGATGGATGCTGGCTGGTGTGCAGTCAGAAGTCACTGCCCACAGCTTGCCCTGGTGACTTGTGGCTGGGCTCCCCCAGCCTCTGATAGCTGCTCCTGACCTAAACCCTGCACAATAGTCCAAACTTAACGAGCACCAGGAAAAGATCTTATTGTCAGGACCGGCTGGTGACAAGGTGAAAGGTGGCGGGGCAGCCTGTTGAATCAGCTGACCAGTTCCTCTGGTCACAGACCAACCAAGATCCTGTGAAGGCAACAGGAGAAAAAACTCAATTTGTTCCCATCAGCACAGTGAGATGGGAACCATAAGCCTCATTTTAGGTGTCTGAGTGCCTAGACATGGGCCATGTAAACAGTAGCTTCTCTCTCATGTTCAGAAAATTCTGTCTCCACAGAGAAAAGTGTTGAAGTTTGCAAAATGTAAGTCACAGTGAACACTTTGACCCATGTGAGCTATTTTTTCACACTCGGATATAAAACAATTAAAATCAAAAAATCAAATTCTTCCAATTACTAAGGAAACAGTAATTTCCTGCAGGCCCTCCCTTAATAAATCCTTAGGAAAATCAGTTTTCTCCTCAGCTATAGCTGGATAATCATCATATGTCAGTTAATATATTTCTGGTTTTCCCTCCTGCATATTTTCTTGGACAAAATATTATGATCCTTCATATTCTCTCGGTATAAAAACCATTCCTATAACTGGATGAGCTCAAATTGCCACCACTCAGGAAGAAAGGAATGCAAATGAGGAATACCAATTAACCCCTTTACAATTAAAAATATCTCTCTCTATTATATCACCCATTAGTGATACTCTAGTTAATGGTCTGTCGACATTTCCATTAGACCTTTTCCCCCTGCTCCCACACAGAACTAAATCCTGGCTAATCACCTTGAATATACCTCTATGGATTTACACAATACGTAGACACAGCTCCAATGAGGCAAAATATAGATTTCTCTGTTATCTTGAGCCATTAGATTCTCCTAAGCACCTGTTTTCTAATGTATCATGCTAAATACTGTCTACTCCAAATACACTGAATAATTTTGTAGGATTTTTATTTCCAGTGTTACAAATATTTAATGTACAAAAAGCTTGAAGTAATGGCACAGACCTGTCCTAAATATACACCATGAAAATTGTGGACTGAAGCTCAGTTCACAGCAGACTACTTTTGCCCAATATACTTCACATTATACCATCCTTTTTTACACTAGATATGAGACAGTGTGTTACATTTGGTGCCACACACTGTAATACCTAGAAATGACAGGGTGAATTAAGGACAAAGCTCCAGCCTTAATAGCTTAAGATCCCCTGGCATCCTTATGGTCAAACCACATTCTCCACACTTCTGTAATGTATTTGTGTGTGTGCATCAAATTCATTACAAATGTATCACATTCATATATATTGCATTTCTCAGTCCTTTCAACTCTCAAAATACACTGAAGCATTTTATAGTACGCTCATGATCAACCACATTCAGTTCAAGAGCTGGCATACTGGGGAGGATAAGAACTCTGTGCCTGATAGGCAGATGGACAAAGGGAGAGGTATACAGCATGACTCCAAAGCTAAAGTTTAACCCTTGTTTTCACACGAGATTTCTCATTAAATTCATGATGGTATTGTTTGGTGTCTATATGCATCTTGGCACTATTTTTAGTTTAGAGCTCGCACACAGCCATTCAGCTCTGCCAGATTTTCCTGGCTTGTTTATAATCCCCAAATAGGGGATCTATAGCTCTGATGAAAACTAATTAAATACCTCTTGTACACAGACTACCCTTCAGAAACAAAACCTGCACTCTTGCTCACCACAGTTAAGTGTTTAATACAGTGTGACTGGTTTTGTTTGGAATTACTGTTTGCAAACTAATTAGGCTAAATGAAAATGACTCATATTTTATATATTACAGCTGATAAAATACTGATTGGAAAAACTCTGTGTATAAGCATGCAAACCAATGCCACCACACACAAGTGCCAGAAATACTGCTCCCTGGCAGCCAGGCAAGGATGTCCTTCATTTTAGAGACTATTTGAATTTACAAAACCCTGGATTCATGAGGCTACTTAAGACCATTTGTACATATGTTATACCAATTTTGCTCATCTATATTTAAAAATCCCATTGCTTGCAACATATATTGAATATTAAAGTGCTTATCATCTAAACTGGACCAAGTACTTGCTAAACTAATCACATGCAGAAAACATTAAGCAAATGTGAATGGAAGTTGCAGTTCACATCTTCCAATGTAAAACTCCTGTAAGACAATGCTCTCAGATTCCTGGTAAATGGGCCTGGCACCACTAAAGGCTAAGCACAGAATTACGTCTTTGAAAAAATTACCTGTCTATAGAACAGCCCTGAAACACCAACTTTTTTGCCTGGTCATATCAATAAGAAATTATTTATTTTTTCATAAATACTCAGCATTACACATAATATCAAGAATGGGTGTTCAGCATAGGTGCAAGGTAAATACCAGAAATAAACAGGAATAACCTTGACTGCCTTAAGTTTATATGTTTAAGGGCCAGTTACTCTGTCATTTCTGTAAATATTTAGGAGTAACAACCTACCAAATAACTAAAACACAGGCTGGGGAAGACAGAGGGACAGGTAGAAAAAAAAGAAAAAAATACATTTATCTTGGCTCCATCACGCACAGAGCCAGCGATAAACTCTGAGTGTGACTGAGACTTTTCCCCCTGCTATCATTTTATTTTCTGTGAGAGTTGATGAATAAACCACAGGTGGTACTAAGAATAAAAATTTGATGCAAGTACTGTTACCTACCCTGGTACAAAGAAACTGCAACACCACCTTACTGGTGAGAACAAATCAAAGGGTAAGTGAATGTCAAGGGGGCACTAAGCAGAACCAATGCGAAATTCCATATGAGAAAATTCTTCAGAGAGAAATGGCCTCACTCTTTCTTTTTAAATGAAAAAGAAAAGATAAAAGAGAAGAGATCGACATTTCCAGAACAAGTGTGCTAGCAGGCAGAAAATGAAATGCAGCCTTGACTCAGTTTTCCCACCTTTTTTGATATAAAACTTATAAAAGGAAAGAGGAAATGAAGCTTCTGCCTTGAAGGGGAGAGGGCTGAGAAAGCACAACTGGAGGTTTTGTTGACTTGAGAAAGAACAAACCCCATAGCAAAAGATAACCTGTTACCCAAAGACAGTAATGAGACATTTTAAAGAATACATATTAACCTTAAATAATTAGTCCTTTCTTGATTATTCCCTGGGAAAGAGGTTCAAAAGGAAACACATGAAGTAAACTTGTGGCTTGCCTGAACTTATTTCAAGTTTCTGAGATCTAAAATAGAATCTGTTTTGAAAGTCAGACAGTCACCACAACGAAAGAAATTACAAATCAGTGCATTTCCCCAAAACCACCTTGGCTTCTATGAATCAGCATTTTCTAATTGAAAAACCAGATCCAGCTTAAATGAGGCAGAGGAAATCAGGAATCTCTCTTGAGCATGAGATGTCTTGCTCTTGTCCGAGGCACATCTTTCAATAAAGCCAGTGAGTGTGGAACAGTGGGTGGAAGTTAAAGGCATTTCTGAGCTTTTTCATTCTCAGGCACCATTAACTATCACAGCTCAAAAATTAGACTGTGATAATTAGCATTTTATTATCTAAATTAAACATTCAAAATACCCTCAAAACAGATGGCATTGCATGCCTCTACCTATAGATCTACCCAGATCAATTCTGATTCAACTCTTTTCTTCAGGGAAATTTCCTCCTAACTTACACACTTCACAGGAATGTAATGATAATGCTTTTTCCTTCATTATCAGGAGAATTCCATATTACTACTATTTCAAGGCTTTCTAGTGGCCAAAGCTTGAACAAAACTTGTTCTGCCAGAAACAAAGAAAAAAAGAAGTGGGTGGAGAGGGTGAGGAAGAAAATTTGTTTTTACTCTAACCCAAGAACAGCAACAACAGCATAGCTCCTAAAAACATTGCATTACATAGGTGTCCTGTATTCCAGTTACTCAAACTGTAACATGCAGTTACAATCAGCTATGCAAACAAAGTGGCAGTGGGCACTAAATTTGCCTTTGTCTGAATATCTTCTTCCTACCCAAGATGAACCTTAGTGTGGAGCAGACCTAATGCCTCCTTATTTCTCTCACTACATCCCTGTCCACCATGACTCACACAAACTTGTCCCTTCAGCACACTCTTGGGGTAACAGGTGTTGGTGGAAGGAAAGGGTTAGACTGAAAGCAACAGCAGCATGCCTGGACAGTACCCGAGACAGAATTGGATGAACAACTTTCTGTGTCATCATAGAACAGCACACCATCTCCACTAGTCCATGAAGAAACCTGGAACAGAACACACTTTGTGCTCTCCTAGCCATGGCTTTGAAGAGAGCAATAGAAGGTGTCAAGAGGACTGATTTGAGGAACAGTGATTAAGACTGTGCATTGTAACCAAGGGGGTCTCTTGGGAGTAGAGATGTATATATGGATGCTTCCGAATAAAAGCTTATATTTGCTTGCATCTCTGCTGGTGGCTCTTGTCCCTTCATATATCACAGCATGCCACACAGAAATATTATATAGAATTTTTATTCCTGCTCTCCAGATTGTTAAAATCAATGCTAAATAAATAGCACAAAATTAACCATGCTACATACTCACAGTATTGGCAATTTTCAGCAAATTTCAATGACAAAAACCTTCATGATCCATATAAAAGAACAGAAATAGGTCCACTGAGTTGCATAGCTCCGACATGGTTTTTGCATGTCTAAAAATACACAGGCTAAGAAAGCTTCAAGGAAAGTCTTCAGATCTCTGCAATCTTGTGCTCATTGTTCACTGAGCTTTGCTTTTTATATTTGTCACAAATGTGCATTTTCCATGAACACAGAAAAATCCCAGGCCAATATCTGGGAAGAGATAAAAAGAAGGCAGCTTATGATGTTGTGTCATCTCTACTCACACACTACTCAAAATGGGCACAGTCAAGAAAAAAGCACAAGCATGAGAGTTTCCTCTTTCCATTATTAACACACTTCTCTAAGTTGAAGTGCGTTAGCAACCTCAGATAGTTAATTCTTAATCTTTAGCAAAAAAGGCCTTGAAGTTTCTAATTTCCATAATTTAAACAAATCTGAGGACTCTTCTCTGGTAGGATTTTTTTCCTCTTAATCATTCCTATGACTCACAAATAGCTTACAAAACTGTAAAAGGTGATGTGAACTCTGCCATAATAGGCACTCCAGAATGAAAGTGGCATTACTGCTTCTTATCTTGCACTTCTCATTATTCATCTGTTTCATGCCTCTTCATTGCCAAGATAGTCTAACATTTCTGGTGCTTCATATTTCACTGAGGTTTAATTGCAAATAGCTTCAAGGAGGAAATAAAGAAGGCAGTAAAGACAGATATGGGCTAAGAGATTTTGGCTTAAAGAGTAAATGTTGTCACTGTACAATTTAAGACAAATTAACTGGGAGGGTGACACAAAGGATTGAAAACAGACTCGACTGTAGGGATACATGGAATCAACAGACTGGCTTTCACATTAAATAAGATAGAGTCACTGAATACATTTCCATCTGCTAAAGTGGAAGAGTCTTACAAGTATAAATGAGAATCTCAGAGGGTTCCTCAACAACAGTCTCAACTAATGAAGGAAGGAACACAATAAAGAACTCTGCATCTAGATTAAACTTGAGCCATGGGGATTAACTGGAAGTTCCATTATGGATTAATACAGAAATTCTAACAGTCGGGTCAAGAAAGCCCGTTCTTTTCTACCACTGGTCAGTATGATGTAATCAAATGCTTCTCTTGACCTCTTAAAAAGCAGTGTACAGGGGTGTTTGAGGTGAAGTTACTGCCATGCTCTGCCCTATAAGCATAGGAAGCAGCCTGCAGTCTAACAGGACTGCCCCAAATCAACTCATATGGATCATGATAGCACTGACTCGCTGAAGAGAACAGAAATTCCTTCCCTGCTATGGATTCCTCACTAAGCTTGCATCTCTCTGAACAATAATGTACAATTTGGACATGCATTATAAGATCTTAAACTTCTTATGGGCATGCAGGCATATGAAAATCACCCTGCAGACATCCTGATAGGGATGTGACACGCCACTTTGCACTGCAGCACAAAGCAGAGTTTTGTGCAAAATCCTGGGAGCTTGTCTTAAGAGAATTTTGTCTCTGATCAGCCTGACCACCTTGCCCAGCTGTCAGGAAGACCCATCCATTGCCTTAACTGCATATTCTGTGAGGAGCAGCAGTGTGCATATTGGAATAAATCTCTGGATGTGACCCTCCACTGCTGAGTTTCTCCTTCATGTACAAAATAAATCAAAACATCAGCAACAGTGGGACATTCCTAGCAATGACTGGTTTCATGGAGATTTCTCATCCCTGCTGTGGAACAGAGTGCAGAGTCTTAGAAGAAAGACTACCAATAGGAAAGTGAGGAGGGGAGTGTGCCTGCTGGACATGGATTTTGGTCAGGTCTCTTGTGACAGGCTGCATAGGAAGAACACAGTCAAGGAAACTCCAGCATCAAAAAGGACGAGGCTGCTGGACACAGTGCTACAACTTGTGCAGAGTACAAACATTCACACTGAAGTGTAGTACCATCACTGCTAACATTAGGACTACAACGATTCCTGTGGGAGTTGATCTACTCTGAGTTTGTCTCACCAGACACCTGCTTTTAGTGGATTCAAGAAAGGCACTTCAGAACTGCAACTTGCCATTTCAGAAACAAGACATTAGCTGTGGGACAAAATTACCCCAAATCATTGTCTTCACCCAAAGGGTTTTAAATTCCTTGGACAAAGAGGAATTTATTATTTGGAGTAGAGTTACTCAGAGGGCACGTAGTCTAATTATGTGTGGAACTTCAAGTATATGCAGCACAGTTTCCCCTAACCTATGATAACATCTCCAATGACAGCTTTTGTTTAAGTCATCTGCTGTTGTCTCAGCAGCAGAACCCAGTATTTTCAATTTCATTTTTATATATTCAGGAATTGTACATGGCTTCTGCAGCTGCAGTTTTTGAGTAATGAGAATAGATCAAAATGTTTGGTGGCTGAATGAATTTACAAATATTAAACACTACTAATATTTGAACAGTCAAAATATTTTGTGTCAGTTCATCTATAATTCTGCTATTCATTAATATTTCAGACATTACTTAGGTTTTCTGTAGGTCAGATATCTGACTTTGCACTAAGTGTTTCTGTCACTCAGGTGCCAGATACAAACTTAAACTGCACTCTTTATTCATTTATTGGGCAAGCAGTATTTGTGACTATAGAACAGTGCTGTAAAACTCTGCTGGCTATTGCTGCTGTGTGAGTCAACTGGCACAGGTTAAGAACTAAGAGCAAGTGAAAACTCTGTGCTTATCTAAAACTTATTTCAAATTCGAACTATTTTGAATAACCTTTATCTACTTGAAGCATAAACCTAAAGCTGTTAGATGGGCGTATTTCTTTCCTAATATTTTCTCAGAGTGGTGAGTCATCCTTGTACTGAAGAACAGGAATCAGATCTTGCATGTCTTCACAGAGATTTAGAAATTTTACAATAAACCTTAATCCATTTTTCGCTCTCCAAATCTTCCTTCAGAGCAGCATCTGGTATTACTGTAATATATAACTGCTCTAAAAATACAGTGCTGTAGGCAGCAACTTTGACAGTGAAGACCTGATGGAACACCACCAGCCCAGCCCCCACCACGTCTCATTTCTTTTCGTGCCTTCTTTGCTCCCTACAGCAACGAGAGTAAGGTAGATAGAACTGCACACACCCACAGCCTTCAGTAGATACACAGGGACTTGCCACAATGGTATTTACACTGCCTCACATGCCACAAAATTTCATAGCACTCCTGGACAAATGGGCCATCAAAAGATGAAGGTTATAAAAGAGCCTGAAAGAGATTTTCCAAGGAGACACACAACAGTAATCCATGGCAATTTTAATTTATGCTATGGAGTTTTCTTACCACATTTTGAATCTCAAATGCCAGCAGTTTGGTTCTTCAAATTCAGTTATTAGTCTCAAGACAGGAAGGAGTGACAGTAGCAAAGTGACCCTGAAAGCAAGCCCAGGCTAGGAATGCACAAAAACCAGCTCAATCAAGCTGAGACAGAGATAGGAAAAAAGGAAACAGGTCTGACTGGAGTGAACTCTTCAGCTTTCTCACACAACTGAGAGAAACACAAACCATACCCATTTTCATCAAGGGCCTTTTGAACCAAGATGGTAGAAAAAAACCCAGCAGGTTCCATTTAGGCACAATCCACATCACTGGATATGCGACAGACACATTTTCCAAAGTTGCATTATCAGTGCCACTAATTGGTGCTACCCTAGCCTTCAATTACTGTCTTCGAATGTGTGTCCTGACTATTAAAACTAGAAAGTACAGGAAATATTAAAAGGAAATTTTTCCACCAAAGCAGGAGGGTGTCAATGCACTAACAATACAATGGCTGCTCTTTTATGTATCAGATGAAAAATGCTGAATACCTGCAGGGAATTTCTTAGATTGCTCCAGGAGTTGGCTGGGCTTCTGTAGAAGAACTGAGTTTTCATATGTTTCCACCATACTTTTCAGTTATTGGTGGTATCTGCTTATCTACACACAAGTTTTCCTGAACTGTTGCTCATTTTACACAGCAGGGCTCCAGGCAACAAGGACATCACCACTACAGACAAAGCTTAAAGATTTTCAGTATCAGTGAAACTTCGTGCAACAGCAGTGTTATCAGGAAAAGCTGAGACATGTTCAAAAGGTTCCTAATAATATCTCTGTCCATGGGCAGAGCTTCAAAAAACCCAAACAAACCTGCCAGACTTCAGGTTAGGACATCTGGAAAAAACCTGACCTCGAATCTTTGATTTGGGGCTAGAACCAATGAGCACTAAAACTTCCTTAACCACATATTTGCTCAACTTTGATCTACTGAAAAATATGCAAAGTTCAAATTTTCCAGTGCAAAAGCAATAGAGAAGAGAGTCTGGCTGACAAACAAAGGACTACAGCTAAGTGTATTTAAGACACATATGTATAGCTGAATATTTTATTTTTATTTCAAACGCCAATATTCAGCCATCTGGCTTTCCTTGAGGTTTTTGTTTGTGGCTCCTTTTTCTTAACAGCCAATTTTCAATAGCAAGGCATTAAAAATATAAAAGAAAACCAAGTTCTTTAGTCTGAACCACTACAGGCTACCAATCACCACTTCATTGTTAAACCTACATGAAACATAATATCATGAAAGTTTCTATTTTCTAAAAGTCCTTTATTATCTAAAATATTAATTCCCTCTATATCCTACTATGTGTTAGTCTTAATGGCCATATGGCTGGCCATTTATAATTAACAGCTTTTATCTAAACAAATACAGTGCTTTGAATATTTAATAGATTTGTTCATTAAGAACCCTCAACAAAAGGCAAAAATAGCTCTTTCCACAAAAAAAGAGGGAAGGATATGAACTCCATGAGGTGCCTGCAGGCAGGAAGCAGCATGTTATGTGTGGTATTGACCATTTCCACTGAACAAACACTCCATACCTGCACAGAAACTTCAGTGCAAAGCACATAAAACAGCAGATTAATTAAAAGGAGTTCCAGAGGACAAACAAACCACATATGCACAGCTTGTATGGTGCAGAAGGTCTGATAGCTTGAATTAGCCTTGGGGATACCTGCACCAGAACTTTACAGCACTACACTGAGAGACCTCAGGTTTTATCTGACTATACAATCTAACCATGTGCTTTCTGGTGTTGCTATAAAAAGTGTAAAAGGCAGAGAATTACATTAATTCCTCCAATCTTCTCACCCTGGCACAGCACTGTGGGTATTTCCAATGGGACAGTGCATGTTAGCGCTGCCTCATCATGGCAGGGGCTCTCAGTTTTCTCTATCCACCCTGCCACAATGTTTTGTGCTGTACTAACAACCAAATTCCTGTTAGATTTCCACATCCACTCATTATTTCCTTTCCTTGTTTATATAAATTACAATGGCTTGTTATTTGTCAGGATTCATATCTGTGAATTTAATGGAACTGCATTTCTCAAAATCACCCACACTGTCAACAGCTCTAATTTGTTTATGTCAAATCAGTTTTCCCCCCACCCCTCCCCAATTACCCTTCTGTTTCATACCATTTATATTAGCTTGTCAGCTGGGATTTTATTTATTTATTTGCTTTGGAAGGTTTGCTTCTGTGAAACCCTGATGGCAAAAGAACCACACAACTCAAGGGACAAGTAAGAAGATATAAATGCTCTCCAAACCAAGCAGTTACTTCCAATTCAGTTCTGGTCAAGTGCAACAGATATTCCAGACAGTTTCTTGCATTTTCCCATGGTTTGGGATTTTTTTGCAGTTTTTGTCCTTTTTAAAAATTATTGTCATTGTTATTATAGTTTTAGCTCTGCAGATAGCTCTTTCTTACTATTTTAGTAGCCACTACCTTAGAAAATGCCTAAGAAATATTAAGAGAAAACATAGACACTTAAAGATTTGATTAACTCTTTCAAACACCAGCATTGTAATAACAGAGAAGTCTGGCAAGGCACCTGATCTCCCATAGCAATTTAAGCACTAGGACTGCAAATTTTTTCTCAAAAAGGTACCGTGTGGGAGGACAAAAAAAATAGAAATACTCTTTCAGTAACTACATCCATATAGAAGTTTGAGGTTAACACAAAGATATAAAAGCATGTATAAATTTTAATATGTACTGAGAAGAAATTAAAAACACTATGGTGTTATATACAGTGCCTGCATAGTGCTTGGTGCTGCAGAAACCCAAAGTCACAGTTGACCTTGATTGTTTAGAAAGGATTGAAATAATCTGCAACATAGCAAGACAAAACTCACTGCATGAAAAACTAGATGAACACTCAAAAAGGATTTATTTTTGTTCAGATTTAACATGAGTTTCTGCAAATACCTAAGGCTTGGATGATTTAGAAGAGATTGTGGTGCAAGGGAAAAACTCCAGTATTTTTCTCAGCTGGATTCTTAATCCTTAAAACCAAATAATTGACCCAGAAGGTGTTCTGGTGATTGTGCAGTGTTCAAAATTTCCAAGGGAAAAATACATCCAAGCCATGCTTTTGAAGGGGCTTTGTTCATCACACATCCTCCTCCTCCATGGAGCAGCAGAGGCTGCATCTCTCCTGTGCTGTGGCCTTGCCCCATCTCCAGCCCATAAAAAATGTGCTGACAGCACTCTGTGACAAAGGCATGGAGCATCTGGGCTCTGCAGGCAGCCACAAACCCTGCTCTCTCCTCTCCACCCATTTCTGTGCTGCACCAGTTTA
Organism: Erpornis zantholeuca; assembly: GCA_013400515.1. Lineage (NCBI taxonomy): Eukaryota > Metazoa > Chordata > Aves > Passeriformes > Timaliidae > Erpornis > Erpornis zantholeuca. Next base: position 167,781 of record VZTN01011650.1, read on the forward strand.
ATCAAGCAATAAGCTACTTCTGTCAGGGCTCTTAGCAGCAGCCTGGCACACCATCTCATTTGCTGACCAACCTGCTTTTTACACCTTTAACAATAGCTCAGCATTGTAAATGCTCAACACATCATGCATTTCTATTGTGGTATTTCTGATTTCCCTTTTATTTTAGGTACTGACTTTTTCTAGTTGTGGCATGATTTACATGCTGGCAAAGCCTGAAAAAAAATTATCAATAGGAAGTATTTCTGGATGTTATGGCAGAGCTGTGTTTAAAAAGGGAACAAATGTTCTATATTTCAGTTATGCTGAAAACAATAAACTCCATTTAGTTCTGTTCAAACATTTACTGGGATTTGTGTAGTTTTACTTTCTGTAAATTTTCTCCTAAAAAAACCCCCTAGATTTCACAGCAACAATATTAGTACAACTACTGTGTCACCAATATCAAAAGAAGTTGCTATTTTAGGAGTTCATAGATCTTTCTTCAGCTTGAAAAAAATAAAAATGCCTTTGGCTAAATATAGCTCTTAAGATTTCAGCATTTATGTAGGGAAAGAAGGGACTTTGAAATTCTGGAGCATCTGAAGTGAGCATCCTTACTTTCCAGATTACAGCAGGACAGGGCTTATGCTCATATTTGGTAAGTTGAAAAAACCTGCCATAAAGATAACAACAAATATATAGGATCAACAACATGCCTTCAGCTGCACATAAGTATAACATGCACTAATTTTACAAACAATTTGAAGCTAATTGAAGCTCTGAATTAGAAATACTCCAAGTACCTCAACAAGAGTTGCAATCATCATTACTCTCCTTGCAGCACACTGAGATGGGACTGATCCCATCTGCTCAGCCAATGGAGCCAGAAATTAAAGCTGAAATAATGCAAAATCTGAACTGTTTTTTTTTCTGCTTGTGTCAAGGATCTAACCTTTGGGACAAAACCTTGAGTCATTCTTGATCTTAAAGTCTTTAATAAAGTTAGAGCTAAGATTCAAAAACCTACATGAACAATTGAGCTAGACATTGAGACCATCACTTTGAAAGACTCCATATGCTACATGATTCACTGAATATAAACCTAGAAAAGCTGTGTCATCCACTGCCCTGCTTCAAGTCAAGAAAGATATATAATCCAACCCACATTGGTGCTATTAACCTATCAATAAAGGCTTCCAGTGATGGAAAACAGACCATCTTCTTGTGAAAATTTTCCAGCCTGGAAATGCAGCTAACAGCCCCTTAGTCTGCTCTCAGTGGGAGACAGAGAATATCAGTTCATCTTTCTGTACACAACAAATTTTCACATATTCTAAATTAATCATCTCAAATTCTCCTCATAGATGGTGTTATCTAAGAGAACAAGGATAAAGCAGAGAGCTACAGATTTTGTTTATATCTTTCTCAAAACGTGGCTCCTAGAAGAGAACTTCCAGGACTGTAATAATGTTTTACATAGGATGAGTCTATTCATTCACCCAAGAGCAGTTTGGTTGCTTTTTTCAAGCAGCAGGAGGGTACTGAAGATTTATGTTCATACTGTGGTCTTCTAGCAAGTATTTTCAGCAATACTGCTGCCTACCCACTTTTCCCTCCTGTTATACTTGATGATTAATCTGCCTTTTCCTTCTTACACACAGCATCACCTGGGTGAGCTTGGGTGAATCTGGAGGATGTGTCATCATTACTCACTGCTTCGCTTTAAGTGTTGTGTGGGAAATTGCAATTCTTGTAAGTAGGTCTTTTATAAAAATAGCCTACTTTATATCAGAACCCAGTGGTCCAGACAACAAGTAAACAGCAATAAGAGTTGTTGCCACAATATCTTTACTACTAATTTACTTTAGCCTTAGTAGTGAGTTTTCCTTTGTTATCACTGTTCGATTAATATTAAGCACCAATTAAGCCTCAGTTCTTCACCAACAGAGGCCTGAGAAGATGGTGAGGACACATTACAGTGGTAAGGCCAGAGCTTGCTAAGACTACAAACCATATCCTGGGATAATTACTAAAAAGGAAATGATGCATTCGTTTACTGTCACTTCTGCTCATCAGAGGGAAGTAACCCTGGGTATATACTGTTCAAAATGAGACCAAAGCCCTTTGGAGTCAATCAGTTATATTTGTGTATATAACAAGACTAGTTAAGTCAATAAACTGGCATCCATGCAGAAGCCTCAAACATAAAAAACTTTGATTTTTCCATAGGGCAAGACCCAAAATCATACAAGATTTACGAGAGAAAAAACTTGCCTCATGCACACTGCCTTGATAAGAGCTCGACACCGCAGCAGTGAAGTCCTGAAGACGATGAACTACAAGGAGGTGAAAGTAACAGCCCAGAGATGAGACCTCAAACCTCTCACTGAAAACATTCCCCTTTCAACCCATTAAATGTCTTTCAAGACAAACTCAAAAGTGACTGGAAATTATATTAAATACAGCACTTCACTGGCTTCTACCAATTACAGACCTAGGATGACTTTAACCAAGAAAAGATACTGGCACAACATCAGCCACTTTTGGCCAAAGCCATAAAGCAGTGTATTTTCCTCCTCTTCCCCTCCCTCAACAAATACAGAAAAATAAATCACTGCTCTGGAGATGGATTTTGATCTCAAGAACATTGATAGTGACACAGATGTTGAAATTTCATGTCTTTATAGTGCCCTTTAACAAAGAAGACACAAGGAGGTATCTCTAGCTTATTCAGATGAGAGAATGGGATTTAGAGCTCTTGAGAACATGCAAGGATGCTATTCACACTTGACTGCAGTTGCTGAGTTTTACATCCTTGCAGCATCATTACAGATTTGGAAAGACCCAGTCTATTACATTTCCCATGATATTGTTAGCTTACATGGAGTCAAATAGGACCATAAAACAGGATGATCTGGTTCCTCATAGCAGAGAAAAGACAGCAGAGGTAGAAATATTGTTTTTGTTGCCGATAATATGGCACTTCTATTGGCAGTGACCAATTAAGGTATGTAGTACAGTTGGCAGATAACATTTCAGCCCATGCTGGTTACATATCCCTGTACCTGCAGTCAGGGCTGATTCTGAATTGTGTATGCAATTGTTTGTTTTACAAGAACACAGTCACCCAAAATACCCAAGCTGATTTCTACTCTCACAAACACCACCAGAATAGCAGTCTGGATATTTGCTTATCTTGCTGCTCTGTGAAAATTTATAACTAGATTTACACTCATGGTTGAGATTCAAACACACTCCAGTGTTACCCCAGGAACTTTATTGATTTCTGGTGTAGTTTCATTGAGTAGAGGGGCTTTTCAAATACCAACAATCAAAGAAATCAGGGCAGAACAGTACTTTTGAGCATTTATCTTTTAAAGTAAACAAGAAGTTGTAAATAGTAACAAGTTGTATAGTTTGAAACATTATTTCTTCTTCATTTAGCAGACAAAGCACTCGCCTGAAACATCTAAAAGTTACATCTTGGTTCCAGCCAAGACCATTGTTTTCACTCACTAAATGCAGTGTACTGCATTAGGCAATTTCTTGCCCATCAGTGTATAATCTAACACAGGGCCCCTTGAAAACATTATATTTGATAACTATCATAAGGTTTGCCTAAACTGCCTCAGATAAGGTATCTGCTTCCACCAGGTTAGTTAGTTATGCTAACACCATGTGGCAGTACTTACTAAGAAGATGAATTTGTGAAAGGTTCTACAGAAATTTTGAGGACATAATAGCTATTTCATCTTGACTTGAGATTAGCACAATTCTCCACCAACTGCTGAAAAGCATAGATGTATAAATACATTAAAGCCAACAATTTCTAGCTCCCCTTTCTATTTAAAACTTACTTAATTAAGGCATTTATATCTCCAAAAATTACTGCAAAGTGATTGACCTAGAGGTTGCTCTGAACCTTACAAATGAAAGACTTTACAGGACATTCTTCTTAGCAGCCGTTTTCCAATTTCATTTGGTTTAAAAACCTTTTTAAAACACATTTTTTTTCCATCATTATTGCTAAGCGAAACTGCTTTAGTTGGCCAGAATTGGAAAACATTTTACTATCTCCCAATGAATCAGTTCCTGAAAGCTGAGTAGCTTCTACTTCATAACAGCTCTAAGCATTCAGTTATCAGCAGTGACTCCCAAATTATCATGCTGGACACTTACAACAAAGCAAAATTTACTTTAAAGCAAACAATTGCAAATGCAGCATGCTTTGGATCCTCTGATGCCAGTTTAAGTATTATTGCCTATTAGGAACAACAACAGCACAGCTGAAGCGATTAATAGAAATGAGCACAAGTCACAGTTTTAATTGCAGCCTTAGAGCCATACTCATTAGAGATGAACACATTCCCTCCACGTTGCAAGCAGAATGCCTGCATACACGATTTCAGACGCACTACACATCTGCTCAGAATAGGACTCCTGTCTTCCCACACCCATCTGATGTCTATGATGAGGACAAGAATCCTTCTCCCCTAACCTTACCAGCTATATAATATAGAGCAGTGAGAACCTTAAAAAAAATTGCACTTTGATATGTCCTTAAACAAGCCTTTAGAAGAGGATCTTAAGTAATGTACACAGATACATGGAAATGTATTGAGTTGATATTCTTGCTATATCTCTCTCATTGTAAGAAATTGTATTTCCAGTGTCAGATTTAAGAAAATTGCACCTGCCATGCAAAAACTGTCTCAAAATCTTAATACTATCCCCTTGGATATACAAGACACTAGATGATGTTATTTCCTGCACTGGTAGAGGTCAGCTATTGCATAGGAGTCATTTACATCTCTGGAGGAAAAACAGTGCTTGTCGAGCTCATAACACCACCCTGTTAATGCCAGTTCACATAGCCTTCAAAGGTACAACATCTTGTAGTTTTCCTTAGAAGCCCCAAAGCAGAGTCCTGGAACTACAGATGGGAACCGAGAGGTTAACTGGGCAGCAAAACTCCAGGGAAGGCTGTATAAGCTTGAAAAGGATCCAGTAAAGGATCAGAGCAAATGAAGTGAGAAAGCAGGATTTGGTTCATTTGAAGCTAAATATATCAGTCCATGACATCTGTGTGAAAAGGAAAAGGTTAAAAATGCAGATCTAGAATGCTCGCTACTGTGAGCTTCTAAATGTCCATAAACAAATTCCAACCTTCCAGGCACTGAACTTTAGGGAGGATCACTCACAGTGGATTCAGGGAAAATAACATTCTCTTCAAACAAGAAGAGATCAAACTCTGGGGATGCCAACATACAGGCAGAGAAGAGGACTGAAAGCAGCACAGGGCAGATTCATTCCACCCATCAAGACTTTTAAAAGCCAGGATGAAACTCAAGTGTCCAAGAGTTCAATTTCCCCATTTATCACCACTCTACAAAAATCAAGTATTTCAAACAATCAGAGAGCTACAAGAGAGTCCAACATAAAACAATTACATCGTTTGAGAGGAAGAATTATCCAAAGAAAAAAACAATCATTGCAAGGCATTTTTAATAAATATACATAATCATAGGATCATTCAAGTTGGGAAAGACCCTTAAGTTCATGAAATCCAACCATTAACCTGGTACTGCCAAGCCCACCACTAAACCATGTCCCCAGGTATCACATCTACATGTGTTTTAAACACCTCCAAGTGTTTAAATACTTGGATGGTGTTTCTAATACTTGACAACTCCTTCCAGAAAATTTTTTCTTGTATCAATTCTAAACCATGCCCGGTGCAACTATATAATTCTATAGCATCTTCTACACTTGAACTCTGAAAAGGGGTTCCTCTTGATGATTTATTTTTAATTTTCTACTGAAAGACATGGCTAGATATCTTGTTAGGGTCAGTGCAGTCTGGTGAATCCTTATATTAACAATTACAGTACATTGCATTAGCATGTCAACCACATAAAGTATACCTTAAGGTTAATAGAGTATGGTTTGTCATTTATTAATTAGATGACACGGTGAATATTTTTATTCCTTCAGAATGAACTCTACTTTCCTCATTTGAAATCCAATACAAACATGAAAGGAAAATAAAAACTGCAGAAGAAATATGCAACATATGCTGAAATTAGATTTGGCTGCACTACCAAAACATTTCAATGACATGCAATTTACTGGAGACAACAACTGCCAATTTCACCTAGTGAAAATAATTCTCTTCCTGTTCCTCATCAGCTGACAGCTGTATTGGCTTCACAGCTCCTGCCTATGTCTTGCCCTTGGCTCCAACCTCATCAACTTTTAAATGGTGGTCTCTGAGGAAACAAAGATGTTTTCAGTTCTGAGCTCCAGCTCTTCATCTACATTTATCCTTAATGCATCTCAGCTTGAACTGCTGAACCAGGGAATTATGCCAACAGCAATGGCACCATACACAAAATGGCAGAAATAGCCTCCAGCCCAAAAACCAAACCCGCTTTGCTCCCTTTGCCTGTCTGGGTTCCAAGACCACAAAAAACCAAAAAAAAACACCCCGAAAAACCACCCCAAATGAAAAAACCCAAAGCACCTTAAACGAGTATGGCAACTTTTCTTTCCATGTTATGGGCCATACATTAAGAGCACTAATCTATAGATCATCAATAATGATATTTAAAATGCCTTTTTTCCTGATGATTTTCCAACAATTAACAGTGTCCAGTTTATCCATACTTTATGTTTTTGGAGTTTTTTAGGCATTATTACAATTGATTCTAGAGCAAGAAGAATTGCGAAGGTTCCTGGTGCTCACCTCTAGAAAGTACATCATAAACCTCAAGCTTACACAGCCACAGCTTAGAAACAGCCTCCTCTGAGAAGTCAGACTTCCTTTTCTTCTCACTGCAAAACTTCAGCCTCACTCCCACACAAAGCCTGCCCACCTCCTGCGAAGATATAAAGAAACCATAAGGGTGTGGTCCTAATTACAAATGTGACACAGCTGAACCAACCCCAGAAGAAGCCCTCTGCAGCATTTCACCTTCCCTTCACGTTCATTTTTGATGTAGCCTCCCAGCCCTGAGACTTTGGCCTTGACATGAAGCATCAAACATTAAGTCTCTGACACAGCACGAAATGCAGCAACAGAAATTTCCAAACAATGAAGTCAGAGAAAAGGCAAGAGAAAGGAATTCACACAGTTAGAATCTGTTCTCCAAGATGCTCCTGTGTCAGCTTCCAGAAGGTGATCTACATTTAGAGAGGTGGGATGGCCAGGCCCCCTGCTGCTCCCCAAATAGCCCATTTAGGCATTTCCCTCCTGCTCCCATCCAAATGCAATGCACAAATGCATGCTCACCAGCATGGCACTCTCCAGATGGCATGTCTGCTCTAAACTTTTGTATTGGAAGGGCAATATCCTCATTAAACCTGCATGACCTACAGCACTGGTGTCTTACTCCAGTCTGGATTTCTGCTCCCTTTCCATCAAGGTTTACCTGGTATTATCAGCTGGCAACATCTACTGTGTTTTTATATATATATATATAATGTAGTAACACATAGCATCACAGTCTTTGAGAAATATTGGAAAGAAGAAGGGTAGGGTACCAAAGGGAGACAAACCACACATTAAAAATGGTGTTTACAACGAGTAATTCACAGACCTGAGGCAAAGGACACACAGCATTGTGTTCACAACTACTGAAAAAGAAGCAATCTTTTCACTAAACATCTCCATGAAGGCCTCAGTTCAGTATGATAAATACAGGATTAGAAGCAGTTTGTTTAAGTGTTAGCTGAATTAGAGCATAGAAACATCTATCTTGAGTCCTTCCCAGGCCAGTCACCACCAGGGATGTTGTTGCAGTGCAAGAGTTTGTGTTTGTAAGAGGCTAGGGAGACCTTACAGAGACCTCTACATAAAAAAAATAATTCCAAATCAAATGTAGGCACTGTGGTCTTCTATTACATTATTTATAAGAATACCAAACCCCTAATTCTAGTACAAACTCACCTTAAAGTTGATTATCTGGCATCATTCACAGGGTGAAAGAAATTCCCTTTTTAGTCAATCATCTGCCCATCAGAATCAGAGATAAGAAGAAAAAAAAAAAGCTAGACATTTCTCTTACAAGTTTTGTTCTGTAAAGGTATCACTTTTCTAAATGTAAGATGCATCAATTATTATAAAGTAAATTTTGAGGGAGGCAGACAGCACACCAGTGCCAGCAAACACTGGCTGGAGGACACCATCCACCTGCCTGTGTCTCCTCTGCCCCAAGCATGTGCCGTTGATGCAGGCCCAGGTGTTTGCTGTGTGGGATCCTCCCAGGTGGATCTTGTCTGAGCCCAATAAAAAGCCACTGGCTTCTACAGGAGCACAGCTGTATGTGTTTTGAGCTCTGGCTCAGCCTGGATGGCCCTGTTCCTGCCTAGAGACTGGGCTGGGAGAGGCTTTGTCCTGGGTGCAGTGTGAGGTACAGGTAATGGGGTGGCCACTGCCCTGTGTGGCCCTGTGAGGGTTGTCTCTTTGTGAGCAGGTCCACATCCAGCATGAGCTCTCACTGAGAAGTAGAAAGCACATTGAGGAATTGGGGAGACAATCTTTATGGAGCTGTTGTGACTTGTATTAAGCTAAGCAGCCTGGAAGAAATGTGGAAGCTCTGGGGTATGTACACCATTCCTTCCAGTTCAATATCCCTGCCTCTGTGAAATGTGTAGGAACAGAGTGGAAACACAAATCCTGGAAGTACAGCTGCTTAGCAGTGCAGAGCAGGCCCTGGAAAACAAGGAAAGCGATTGCTAGAAGACACCTGGAAGCAGGCACCTTATTTCAGAAGGTGCAGTTACCTGGGTTTACAGGCAGCTGAGTCCGTGTGCCTCTTTCTTTCTAAAAAACTGGGGCCGTTTGTGAGGCGTGCGTTCGTGTGGGCCCATCAGCCTTGGTCGGGCTGCACGAAGGAGCAATGGTGCTGGCGAGGTGCTGGCGGGCATGTCCAGCTCTGTACGAAGGAGTCATAGTGCTGGTGAGGTGCTGGTGGCTGTGTCCGGCTCTGTACGAAGGAGCAATGGTGCTGGTGAGGCGCTGGCGGCCGTGTCCAGCTCTGTACGAAGGAGCCATAGTGCTGGTGAGGTGCTGGCGGCCATGTCTGGCTCTGTACGAAGGAGCCGTGGTGCCGGTGAGGTGCTGGTGGCCGTGTCCAGCTCTGTACAAAGGAGCCATGGTGCTGGTGAGGCGCTGGCGGCCATGTCCGGCTCTGTACGAATGAGCCATAGTGCTGGTGAGGCGCTGGCGGCCATGTCTGGCTCTGTGGGGCAGCTGGGGGTGCTGTGGGTTTCCCAGCCCCAAGGCCTGGCTTCGCGTGCCTCTTCTGCAGCCCTGGAGTTGCTGGGCCATGTGCTGCTGCTGGGGATTCCTGCCCACACGGCCTCAGCCCCGTGTTATGGGATCACAGCTTGATCCTCATGGCTGCGGGCTGTCGTACCAGTCGGCTGCTGCTCTTAGAGCGACTGCAAGCCTTCCTCTGGCGCAGAGGAGGGGGGAATGAACAGGTGGTGAATGTCCCAAGAGTGAATGCAAAGAACAATTGGCTTGTGACAGCCCCTCACTTACTGCTGAAAATTGAGTTGCTTAATGAGTGTTATTCCACTAAGGGTTTTTTTCTGCTTCATTTATTGGGACCATTTGAGGATAATCATTGACAAAAGAATGTGGGTTAGGGCTGTGCAATTGTTTTCATAGCTCCCTCTGCCCAGTATTGCAATAACTGCTCTTTTATGTATTTTTATACTTTTTTTGGTGGCATAATGGATGATTCTGACCTCCTTTTTCTCAGAACCCCACTTGCCTCTGGCTTCTCCACAGAGGTTAAAATGGAGAAGATTAGCCTTGTTTTCTGCTTCAGAGGTAACGTTGCTTTCCTGTAAGCAGCTGTAGGCTGGACTGTAGAGTCAGTATTTCAATGTGTTTAAAAATGCAGAAGCTTCAATAAATGCAGCTGAAAGGTTTGGTAGCCATGAATGAAAAGGAACAAGGTTTTTACTGGGTTGCCCCTCCTCAGGGACACTGAAAATGTGGAGCGCTAGAATAAGTACAAAATGTAGAGTGGTTTATGGCTCTGGAGCATGTATTAATAAGAAACTATAGCAGGAATGATTAAGTATAAATAACAAATATAGCATACCAGGAACCCCAAGAACAGTGTTTTCAATATGGTAACAAAAAATACCCCAACAGCTCCACACCCCCACCATTATTATGGACAACAGGAATTCCTGCTGATCCAAACGAGTTTGGGTAGCCTAAGATGCAATGGTCAAGACTCTTAGGGTTAAAGACAAGTTGGCTTCCTTTCTGTTGATAAAGTGTGAGTTGCTTCAACTGGAGTTATGAAGAGAATAATCTTACTATTCCTTTAATGACCAGAGTGATAGGCTTGTCAAAGTATTTGACACATAATAAATTACCAGAAGAGTCTGGATATTTATATAGTCAGTAACTTTCTTTTACAAGTGTATAAATGCAAAGCACTTACATGGCATATCTTCAGTTGTTATTTATATAGAGAAGACCTCTTAGAGAAAGCATGAGGAAAAAGCCCTCATGCTCCATATAGACCAGATAAATTATTTTATTAGGCTTGTAATTCATTCTCTGAAACTGTAACTTTACCTTTGTTAAGAGATAAAACTATCGTGGGCATTGCAATCTGCAAAATTCCTTCCTCTGCCTCCTATTCAGTGCTCTTGCAGTTAGGCAGGTTCTTGGAAAAGACTCTTTTGTGAAAGGGTCTTGGGGTTGAATAATTTATCTCAAAGATGTGTGAAACTGCAGTAGAACACTTTAATGAGACATTTTGGCTCGTGTCTGTCCATGCTGCTTGAAAATTGGCTGCTCAGGTTTTATGACTTGTGGGGACATATTGCAGCCTGTCTTGTGAGAACATTCTTTGTAATTTTTAAAATTAATTTAAGACTTAAAATGTAATAGGGTTATAGCTACAAACAGTGGGATTTTCAAGCCTCTGAGGGAAATAAGGAACCCAGAAATGCATGAAGCAGGTCTGATTTTATTCTTATAGGGGACTTAAAGAAAAATTGTGTTTTCATTAGAGTACTGCAGATTTTATTCAATATCCATTTCTTTTTCTATGAAATAAAACCAGAAACTGATAAACACTGTTTTCAATGGTGTGGTTTTGAAACATCTGCTTAGCCAAGACCTCTTTTGACTTTTAGGTGCATAGAAGATTGAGTTCTGTGTGATTCATAATGAGTCAGGCTGAAAAGAGTCTTAAAGTTCTAGAACAAGTCTCCAAAAGGCTGACATACATGAAAATTTTTCTCTTTCACAACAGCATTCTGAACAGCATGGCTTGAAAAGAGCAGTGTGTTCTGACCTGCTCTAGTCTGTAACAGCTCAATCATACTTTCCCTCTCTGTGCTTTTCCTACAATTTACAATGATAATTTTCATTCCTTTGTCTGTCTTTGGCCTTTTTGTTGTGGCTTGCAGCAGGAGCCCTGCTTGTGCATAGTGCATCTTTGTTTTACTACAGGCCTGGTCAAAGACTTTTGGGAAATCATTGTATGCCTCTAGCTCTGTTTCCTATTCTGCAAAAGGGTGAAAGTGCTATTTCATTGTAAAAACTTGTGCAATCTACTTGTGAGAAGCCAGCAGTAGTAAATGCCTTTTGATTTCTAAAAAATCGTGACACCACCAACTTCCTTTGTGTATTGCAGGTCATGAGTTACTTGTGTGGGTAAACATAGTGTTGATTTGAGTTTCTGAGAATTTACATAATATCGTATTTTTTTCTCAATATATATAATTGTAATTTATATCTTATGTCTCTTAAAAGAAATTGAGACACTCTATTATTTTTTGTCACGTGGGGGTTATTGCTGCAGTTGTTTGCTGTTATGACCTGAAAATTCATTAAAAATGCTCTTTTCATTATTGGGTGCATAAGAAAATGTTATTTTTTTTTTTATTCTGTAACAGGAACTGAAGTCGATTTTAAAGGTGTTTCTTTTTCTTTGTGCTTCATATATGTGTTCTGGATTTTGAGGTTGGGGGCTTTTGTAATTCAGTTTCATGAATGCAAAGAGCAAGAGATTTGGGGTGGTATGGGCAGGAAAGCTCTCCTGAATGCCAAAGAAAGAGCATTATTTTGCTAGTTTGTGATATTAAAAGTTCTTCTCAGCCTAGTTCAATTAGACTGAAATGACTGTATTTTAGCTGCTTCCCCAGAAACCATATTTTTAGTGGTTCTAAATTTTACCTGCTGTTTCAAATGTTTGTTCTCATTTCACTAGTTCTATTTATGTTCAATTAAATTTTTTCTCCATGGCCGTGTTTATTTTAAATAATTCATTAAGGCACTCTTGTTGCTCTTTACCCTTCATTTGATCAAGCTGCATATATTTATTATATTTATTGCAGTTTATTTTTCTTCATTGGAATTGAGGTGTGATTTTTCTACACAGGGATATATCCATGTTTTTCAGTGCCTGTCAGTATTCCCTTAACACACCATAAGCTTGCTGAGTTCTTTGGGAGACTGAGCCTCTAAGTTCAGCAGCGCTGAGCTGCATTATGCTTGTAGAGATCATTTTCTAGCTGCTTAATAAATTTTTATTTGGCAAGTTTTATTTGCTGTTGTGTGTCATGTTCCACTCAAAGGGAAATTAACCCTTCACTCATTTCTGTTAATTTTAGGAAAGCTTTCTCTGCCTGACTGTTGTGTTGGGGAAGCGATGGCCGTGATGATGTGACATTGTCAGTCTTGTCAGATCTGGGTCATGTGGAGCAGGGTTTGTGTGCTTGCCTGGTGGTAGTGACTGGGTTTTGCCTGTGTAGCCCAAAATCGTGTCTGCCTTTGCTTGAGTGGATACTCCTGCATGCTCTTGATTAACTCGTGGCCTGAGTCCGCACTCAGCCCTTGTTCAGTCTCATCATCAGTAAACACTCCAAATCCTTGTCCCACTTCTATACTGACAGGCAGGTTTTCAAGTGCAATAGTAGGTTTTTGTCCCAGGGAACCCAAATGTGATATTTTTCTGCCTGCTTAACATTTCTGTTTGTGCCCCATGTAAATTCTGCCTTCCCTTTTCTCCTCTACTCCCTTTACTGCTGAATGATTCTCAGCTCTTGTGTGCTCTTTAAGCACAACTTTAGAAATTTTTAGAAGTGTCTCAGAGGCCAAAAAAGGAACAATGATTTATTTACATATTTGTATTTTTCCCTGTGGATATTCTCTAAGCAGTGGATTCAAGACAAAGCAGTAAGTGTGGGAATGGACCATTTAGGCAGGCACTGACATGAAAGGCAGAAATAAATGGGGGAGGAGAAAGTGCCTACTGCCCACTTTTTGCTATAATATACCTATTTGTGTGACCAGTGTTTGTCAAAGATTGCATTTCTTCCATAGTGAATATCAACAATTTTATTAAAAGTCATATCTTCTATGTATTTTTTTTACTTTTGTGTTTGATGCCTATTTTGGTTTTGTGTAATAGGATTTTTTTTTAAGCAGGCATTAACAACTTATGTGTGGACCAAACAGTTAAGCTTAAAAAAAGGCTTGGTCACAATAGCTCTGCTGCAGCCTATTAAAACACTGTCTTCTCTGAGTATCATCTTCTATTCTTCTTAGGATATTTAGATTATTTTAAAGCTAGTGATTTTGGAAAAGCTGCCCAGGTTACAGAGCTAAAGGAACTGTATATTTCATAGAATTTTTTAGTTCATTTATTTTCACTGCTCTGGTCTTTTCAGTAACTGGAGCATAAAGAATCATACTTTACCTTAATGCATCAGAGGGAATACTTTTAATTTATCTCCATTTTGTCGAAAGACAGTGATGAAAAATTGAAAGGCATTCATTTTTCTGGGGAATAAATCCTCACAAAATATTATGAAGAAATCATTTGGGGTTCAGCTAGTCAAAATATTCTTGAAGGAAGGCAGAACACCCTTCACCGAGAAACTTATTTCTGGTTAGGACTTTGTATTCCCCTTTTTCTTTTTTTTTTTTAAGATCCTTAATCAGCTTTTGCTCAGAAGTCCTCATGATCACAAAGTCTGTTTGGGGAAAACTGTGAATGAAATGTCACATCTACTCATGCTGTTGTAACAGCAAAATATGATCAATACTCTTTTTCCTACAGCTAGCGTTGAGTAATCCATAATTGTGAGTCATTTCTAAAGTTGCATTTTCTTCCTGTCAGAAAGCAAAAAACCCCAAAGGAGCAATGACTGCTGAATCATTAAATGATTTTTAGAGATATTTAACTTTCAGGACAGAGGTATGCCTTAATGAAAAGGTCTTGTGACTTTCAAATTATTTAAATCTTTGTCCCATGATTGTAGTGTACATATATGTGTCATAATTACTGTTGAAGACATGCTTGTCTCCAATAAGAATGAGTTTTTTAGAAGCCATGGCTTCTAAAAAAAAGCCTTCCCAGTTTCAGTATAATCACAGCAATCCCCAGCATGGCAAATACTGATGCAGCAAGGATTTGGGTTGAATTTTGCTGTACCCCACTGTATTTAGGTTTAGAACATTTTTCAGATATGTTCCTGGTGAATGGAGGCTTCTGTCCAGCTGAAACTGGTCCACTGGAAGGCTCCAAATTTTGCATTACCAGTTACAATGCAAAACTGCCCTTAGAGATAAGTTTTGTATAATTATGTACATTTGACCATCCCTGGAATTATGTAATTCAACACCAAACCTACAGGCTGGGAAATGTCACTGGCTTGATGGCTCACTCCTCTCCAGGAAGCAGGAGTTAGTTTCTTATACTGTTTGGGCAGCAGAAAACTGCCTGCATCCCTCTCAATTGTCTGCCTGGGGAACTGAGATGAGTTAAGATGTGTTTCCAGCAAGTTTTGCCTTTGAAATCCCATTATGGCCATCAAGAAGGTTGGGATTTAATCGTTAAACAGAGTATTGTCATTATGGTGTTTCTGAAGCACAACAGTGTGTGCTTGTCAAGCATTCGTGATCTATCCTCGTGAAGAAGAATTTTGGGGACAATGATTAATGATGTGTTAGGATGAAATTGGACAGAAAGATTAAGTGTGTATAAAATAACTAAAGAGCAAAAAAGAAAAGCCTCTGACTGTTGATTAAAGATATTTGCAAGCTCAAGAGAGCATGAAAGAGAATTAGTTGTTTAAAATATCAAGATATTTTACTGTGTGTTGGGAAGAGGACTGTGGAAATGGAATCAGTTTTCCATGAACCCTTATGCAGAGACAAATATTTTTCTCTTCACGTGTCAGCAGAAATGCTGTAGTTCTTTAGGGAAACTTTTATCTTTCCTCATTTTTTCACCTGAAAGAAGCCATTTTGCAGTTTGATCTTTGTGCATCTAGGATATAGCACTGTCTCTTTCTGCCTTCTGAGGTGGAAACGGTGGCAGAGTAGATTAACAGCAATGTATTATGATGCTGATGATCTTTTCCACACTACCATATTTTTTTCCCTTCCATAGGTGAGAGGAAAGGTAACACATCACAGGCTTTGGTATATTTTAAAAATAAGAATCAGGGCAGAGGTGCTCATGCACAGAGAGATAGAGCAATTCTGCTGTGATTTCTGTGAAGTTCTGTGATATCTGAGTCAAAGTCATAAAGTGTTCGAGTGACTGCTGGTTCAACAAAATTTTGACATTTTACAGGAAGAGCAGACCAAAACTGATCACTTTGGAATAATTTTTTGTCATTTAAATACATGTGATTTCAAATTTTTCATCTTGTTCGAGGTAAAACTTTTATGATTGACAAAAATGGAAGTATCCCTTCATTGTCTTGCTTACTACTGTCCCAGTAGAAGGTTTATGTGTCTTTGGGCCTCTCTGTAAATTGGTGTTTGAGCAGTTAAAACTCAAACCAATAACTGGCAAAATCTGATTCATCTGCTCTATTTTTTTCCTGTTTACAATTTTTCAAGGCAGCCAGAGAATTTCATTCAGCACTGCATACAACTGAGGAGCTCCCTCCCTGATTGCTTGTTACATTCTCCCAAGGGTGATGGAAATCAGCAGAGGGGAGGGATAGCGCTCTCTGCTTGTTCCAAGAGGTGGAATTGGTGTACTTGGTGAAAAGCAGGGATGGGAGCACAGTGAGCTCTCCTCTGTCAAACTGGAACTCATGGAAAACAAAGGGCAGCTTTAAGAGAGCATAGAGGTGGTTTATTTCGTTTCTTAGAGTAGAAGTGTCCAGATAAAAACATATGTTTCCTGACTTCCCCACCATCTGTTCTAACCTTTGTGTGTATGTCTTGTGTCTGTAGGGAATAAAAGTGCTAACTTCCAATCTATGTACCTAGCAGCTCTGCATATGGTGTCAAACTGACACCTTTAGACTTGAAACCTGGTTAGAGGAAATGAGGTGACAAATGTTCCACCCTATTATAAGAGAAATGCTTTTGTTTTCATTCCTGGGAAGTTTTCCAGGCCTTCGCCATGAGCTTTTGGCAGGGTAGATAATGAGTAATTACTTACTGATTTACTTCATTAAACTGCGGAGCTCATAAGAAAAATAATATGATTTTGGGAATTTGGAGAAGTCCCAACAGTTACACTGAAGTGCACCATCTAATTCTATGGTGTAACAATGATCCTGAAAGATCTGAAATCAGGAACTAAATTTCCTGGATTAGCAAAACTGGCATACATGTGAAAGCTCTTTCAGGCCAGAACATGAGAGCATTTTGAATCATCTTCAAGTGATGTTTAGATTCAGCAACTGCTGATAAGCTCTAAGGAGCTGACAAAATATGTTCATTATAAGCTACTAAAACCTGACACAGAAGTTAGAGTGAAGTGTTAACACCATTTAAAATGGTGTAAAGTCTGATCTAGTTCTGTTATTTTGAAGGTAGAACACAAGCTTTCTCCAGCAGAACACAACCTTTCTCCTGAGATGTACAGCAGGACTTGAAGATGTGTTTGGCTTTTTTGGAAGATAAGAAATTTCATTATTAATCTTGAAGGGTTGATTGCTTTGCATGGAACATCAGACATAATGGGTAGCAAGTCCAACCTGACTTTGCCTCCATCCCCTTCAATGACCAAATTATTTGATTCCTTTAAAAATATGAGAAAAACTGTGCCCAGGCTATCAATAGTTCTTATAAAATGAGATTCTCTTGTTCATTACTCAGAGAAGTTATGACATTTGCCTTTATTTTCATATTTGTACTGTTTGAATACTAAACATATATGCTCAAAATCATTTTTATGTACCTTATAGAAATAAATAGTTTGTAAATGAAATGATGACTATATCAATCTTCTATGACAACTGAGTCATTTCCAGCTGTTTGAAGTGAGAATTGACACTAAAATCCAAGGATGATTTAAGGGAAATGACAAACAGTCTTGCCATAGTAAAGTACTGTGTATTTTAAGATGTGGGTAATGTAGACAAGTGCTTAGCTGCACAATTTTGATTTAACATTAGGAACTTAAAGGCATCTTTACAAAGTCAGTACCTGAGACAAGTTGTTTTGTGTGAATGTGACCAACCCTTATTTTTGTACTACTTATAAATATTCATGCTTTGTATGAGTATGAAATATCCATAATCCATGTAGAAATTTATGAACTCAAGAGAAGAACAAGTGAGTCTGAAAATGGAGCTCGAGCCCAGGAGTGCTGGTCCTGTGCCTACAAGGGTAGTCACAACAGTGGGAAGGAAGGAGTCAGTCTTGGAGGATTCAGACTGGGTAAATCTCCAAGTTGTTCTCCTCAGTGTGTTTGGCTTCAGAAAACACCTTCTTGGTAGTGCTGGCAAATGGGGAATAAAATACATAATTTTGCTCTATAGGCAAGCAGTGAGTTCGGGTTGCTTTCCTTTGTGTTTTTGTGGATGTTTATTTTTGCAGCTGGTCATCTGTTCATCCAGTGAGTTCAGGTATCCCTTTGGGTTCCTCACACTTGTGCTATCTTATCAGATATCAAATCTTGTATTCTCTTATCCGATTGGGTACATCATTTCCTCAGAGCTGCACTCAGGCTTCACATGGGAGTCCAGTGCCTCTGATAGGGAAGAAAAGGAGGAAAGAAGAGCTGCCTTTGGAATCTTTGTGTACTAAAAGCAGCACAGTCATTGTTTCTCACTGGGTTGCTTGGATACAGTGCATAGAAAGTGCTGTTGTACCTGAGCACCTCATCTATCTTTGCTTGTTGGAACTTGGCAGTGTCTAAAAGATCCAACTCTTTTTTGCACAAGTATTAGTTTTGGGTAACTTGTCTGAGGACAGGGATGTTACCTGATAAGAGAATCAAGACCAAGCTGCCCTGCTGGATTCACATGTCCTCTCTCTCTTTTTGGAGCTCCTCCATCCACTGTGACCTATTTCTGTCTGTAATGTCAGGGTCTGACTTTGTCTCAGAGCAAGGTACTTTGCAGTTGTGAACTCAGTCCTGATTTTTTATTTGTTCTCAAGTTGTCACTTGTTTGTGCACTGCTTACAGAGTAAGATTTGACCTTGAGAAATGAGAGAGAGAAGGGGCAGCAGGATAAGGAATCAAAGAGCCTTAGAAGATAGGAACTAGAGCAAACTCTTCAGCCTAATCACTACAGCAAGAGATTTGAGGACAGGGTACCAAGGAATGCAGAAGAGAGACTTGGTTTCTCAGGAGACTGCTTTGTAACTCACAAAATATTGAATTTATGGTTAAAATTCAGCCTTTGAGTCTGAAAACAGGAAAGTCAAGGAAAGAGTCACATTGTATTTCCCTGTAGTTTAGAGTGAGAATGCCCAACCTACAGCCTCTGATCCAAAGTTGGCCACCAGCCCAATTAATTTGGCTGGATATTTGCCACCCTTTTCCCCCAGGTTTTTTGATGTGAACATGAAATTGTTCCAGGCCTTGATTCCTGTTGCCTTCTTTCTTGACTCTTCCTTACTACTTAACTCCAAGAGTTCCTGGGGTGGCTTGGTCACTGATCCACAGTTCTTGGAGAGTTTTCCAGGACTGGGCCCTGGAAAGAGTGAATTTCTGGAGTATAACTTTACTTTTTCTTGCTTTATTTTTGATGTAGGCAATAGCATTTTGACAAGTTACCTGTACTTGAAATTGCTGTTTGTTATGTAAAGATTATGCCCACCCATGGCATTTGTTTGAATTCTGTTTTATTTCTGGTTACAATGTTTATGCCAGTCTAATTAAATGCTGTTTTTCTGATGGAAAACTGACTGTTGCATCATTGGAGCCAAATAATTAGATTGGCTGATGATCTATGACAACAGTTTCTTTGGTTTTGCATTTGTAACTTGTTTTTGGGATGTAAAACTTCATTCCAGATCTGTCAACAACTGAAAGCTTAACTGCAGTCAGTGACAACTCCTGCATGTATGTGGGAGATGGTGGGAATGAGTCCTGAGGGTCTGGAGCACTTCATGGGTGAGGTTTTGAAAAATGTTGAGCTGCTATTGTTCGATTTTACCCATGCAAAAACAGCTGGTGTTTCTTTCTTCCCCTGTTTCTATTCTTTCCACTTCAAAATTAAACAGTAATATTTTATTAAATGAAATCTAATTACTCTGGCTGAATGCATACCCTTTATTTTATTGAAAAGAAGAAAAACTATGAAAGAAAAGTAATTATGTGAGTAATGTAATTATGTGCCTTGTGAGTGCTGCTGCTTCTTTCAAAGCCTGGGTGCTCTTCCTATTGTATTTTTTTTTCTCCTATAATTCTTCTTTCTGTCTGAGCTGGACTTGAGTCAAGACTGAAGGTAAAGAGAAAAGTTTGTGCAGATTCTAGGGCTTGGTTCTCAAGGTGTACAATAACCAGCACAACTCAAATCTTCCCTCTACACCAAGCAGGAAGCCTAAAGAGCTCAAGTGCGCTGCAGTGAAGCCATGCTGCAAAGCAGATGCTCTGGCCCATCTGCTGTGTTTTCCTAGTGGCACAAGGCATTTGGCACAGGCCCCCTTGCACCATGTGGAAGGCCCTGGCCTCTCCAGCCTGGAGTGAGCCAGCTGCAGTGCAGGGAGGGCAGCATCGATCATGGGCCACGTGCTGCTGGCCGTGCTCACCGTGCGGAGGGGCTGTGAGTCAGACCCTGTCCTCACAGGAGATTTGCTAAGGGCCAAACATTGATCCTTCTTTCTGCCTTCTGCTTTGTCCATTAGCTGACACCTGGCTCTCGCTATCCCAGGGCTATCCCAGGTTTTCTTTAAGTGTGCAAGATCCAGAAGTGCCAGGCAGGTTCTGTGCAGGGGCTTCTGTCTTTTTTGATTTGTAAAAGGAATGACCTGGAGGAAAGCAGGCTTCTCATAACCTAATGTATGTCCATATCCATTCTGAGGAGTGCTTGTTGGCAATTTTGACAGTATTTATTGCTCTTTGTTCCATCTTAATACACAATATTATCAAATAATTGTTTCACTGTTCAAATTCCTTTTCAAAACTGGGAGAAAGGGACCACTGGTTTCAGTGAGGTATTTTGTAGCAGAAAGTCATGTGGGTAATGGGGTATCCTGTCTGGTGGAATCTTCAGTCCAAGAGAAATTTGGGTGTCGGTTTCAGTATACAAGTTTATTGTATACTTTTATTTTTAAATTAGACTTTCTTGCATAAAAATGGATGTGTCTTGTGTATAGGCTTCCCTGCTGATGTTTTCAGTAGCATCGAGATGATACAAGTTGATAACTTGGCTTAGGTAGGAATACTGTTCAGCAAGGGATTAGTCATGTTTGATACTGTCACCAAGTATGTACAGAAGGTACAGGCATCAGGGTTTTTACCTGTCTTAAAAAGTGTTCTCAGTCTAACAGAGATGTGATACTGCACTGGAAGGCTCTGCCTTAATCATTGAAATTGGTGAATCTTTTCACTGGTTTTTAGGAGGATTCAGAGGAGATCCTATCTTTACTGGTTTCAGGTGCAATACTTTAACACAGGTGCACTTTCAAGTCCATCACTTTTTGCCTTAGAATTGAGAATGGATCAAAGAAAATGTCTAAGCTACAGTGTACGATGACCAGTCCTAGAGAGCTACATTATTTATATCATCTTTTATATAGTGTGCTGTAGCTAGGGAAGTCAAGGATGTACAAGAAAAAAAAAAATTTCAAATAACTTTAATATGGGTTTTTAAAATTTCTTATTTGTCTTCATTACAAATAAACAATATACAGTTACATTCATTTTATTATTAGGGTCTTTTTTAAGGAAACATAGCAATGATGATTTAAATTTTATTACCTAAAATTATTGTTAGAATCTAAATCTTTAACCAAACTTTTCCTCGAGTAAGTAAGTGGTCACTTCAGATAAAGCAAAGAAATCAGCTAGTAAAAGGAACAGAAGTGGATTACTTTGGGAATTTTTTTCCTTGAAGTACCATTTTAAAAAATTACATACTCAAAAGCTTTCTAAGAATCATTAAATATTTAAAGTTAGTTCATTAGGAGTAAAAAAAAAAAAAAAATTTAAGTCTTTAAATCCTTTCATCTCTTCTGATGTGAACTTGAGTGTTTAATCATAGAAGCCCTTGGGTGCCTGTTGCTGCTGCACCTGTCAGCTTTCTTTACCAGTGTAGAAAGCACAGTAAATAAGGCTAATTTTTCTTTTTAGGTTCTAGGAAAAACTAAAATAGAAGAGAGGAATAGAGGAAAGGAGGAGAGGGCTGGCTCCACAAGGAATGTGAAGTCTTGTAAAATAGAGGACTTGGAGGTGTCAGGAAGTGATAACCCACCAGTATGGATTGTGCTCAGGCTGGGCAAATGGGAGTCAAACACTGGCTGGTACTTGGATGTGACAGCCCTAAAAGGTGCAAGGCTTTGCTGTAGGAAAGCTGTAACTTTTAGAAGCCTGTTGCTGTGTAATCCTTACAAATGCACTGTTCCCACTGGCTTCTGCAAGCCCCACACGCCTGGCAGTCCTGCACTGCACGGCTGCAGTGGTGCAGAAATCCCCTTACCGTGTCTGGGTGTGCCTTCCGTGGCTTTGCTTGCTCTGTGCCTGGGGCTGGCAGCTCGTCCTCTCAGCAGGACCTGCTTTCTGCCGTCCTGCCCCAGCATGGTGATTAACTGGCTCGCTCCAGAGTGTCACAGTGGATAGGCTTCCCATTAAGGACTGACTGTTAAACACTAAGTTAAATTGCTGCTCTGACCTTGCTGTGAAAAGCCACAGGGGTAGCCCTGGCACAGCTTTGTGTGTCAGGATTTGTCTCTTCACAGTGAAAGGTATCAACACAAGTATGTCAGAAGGGTGGAAACCAGGAGTCAGGTGTACAGAATCCCTTTGCCTTTTTTCCTGAAAGAATCTTAGTTTCTCCCCAAAATGCTGGGGAGAGTAAAAAGCAAATTTAAAAGAAGTGAAATGATTCCTTCCCTACATAAGTTTTCTCCTTGTCTCCTCTAGTAGAGACAGCTGAACAAACTGTGTGTATGTGCTTCCAAGCCTTCCCAAAAGTGCATCTATGTATATTATTCAGCCTTCTCTATTTCCTCACCTGAGGGGGTTGTTTTGTTTTGGTCTTTTTTTTTTTTTTAAATTTCCCATGCTAGTTTTTTTCATCAGAAATACCTCTTCTATTTTTGGATGAGGTTTTTTAGATATATAGCTGTATGATATGTAAAATGTGGTCAAATCATAATGACAGCTAATAAAAAAATTATCCTAGAGGTTTTTGCTAGGTACTGAGGATAAAATCACAATGGAGTGAGACTTTAAGTGAAAGCTGACATAAAAGGGAGGCAAGCTCAGGAACTGCAATAAGAAAACAGAATATTTCAATTCAGAAAATTCTCTTTTGGAAATTTTTCAAATTTCCAAAGTTTCTGTTAGGGAAGATTTCTGTCTGTATTCCTGCAGCAGTGTCACAGCAGAGTGGCTAGAAAGATACATACTGTTTGTATGGAAATTTATTTAATAATTCTTCCAGCCAGACAACCTGACTTCTGTAGAGGTTTCCAGGAATCCAGAGTACAATTGCCTTTCCTTTTCAGTGGATATCACTTTCAAGCTGGTCCTTGGAGCAGTCATTTCACAATGTGTCCTGTCAAACCTAACATGCAGAGCTGCCTTTCCTGAAGCAGAAGTATACAGTCATGTGTGTTTAAACTTTGCTGCTCAGAACACCTTGATATGTGCCATACGGGATGGGGGAAGGGCAATAAACAACAGCAGAAAAGGAAGAAAACAGGCCTAAAACTGCTTTGACTACACAAACTGCGGGAGAAAAGCTGGCATATGAAAAGATTTCCCCACTACTGCTTGCTGAAGTAAAGAGAGCAGTGGTGACAGAAACTGTATAATTTGTGTTTTCCTCATTATCTGCTCCTGTTTCTGACTAGAACATCCTCAAACTGCATAGTAGGCAAAACCCCTGTTGTGTGCCAGGCACTTGGAGCTGCTAATGAATGCTGATATAGGAGAAGTGCTCCAGTAATTTTTTCATGTAAATGGGATCGACAGTAGGTCAGAGACAAACATGAAAAGGAAGGCAGACATTTAAAGAGAATAATTTAGTGAGATAATTTATATAATCTTTTATTCCTTTCAAACACTAAAAGAAAAGCCTCTGAAAAATATAAATGAGCAAGGAGACTGCAACAGACTGTCTGGGAAAGCTACAAGGCTCGTTATAAGAAGGTGACATTTGAATCAATTAGATAACCATCACATGTGATAGCCAGGCTTTCAGCTGAGTTTCAGTGGACAAGTGCACTGCTTTGTCTGCCCCTTTCCTTCCCCTGTCCTCCAAGCTAATATGTGAGAGGGGAAAATAAGGTTTGGAGCATGTCACTCTCACTCAAGCCTGCCACAGGAAGGTGATATGAATTGTGTACTATGAGCCCTGTCTTAAGTCAATAACTACTGAGATCCTCATCTGGTACAGATTACTTAACCCCAGGGAGGTCATCACAACATCACTGAGAGTGGGCAGCCTTGTCCTGTCTAATGCTCACTGATGGGTAGAACAGGTTTTTAGCCTCTGGTTTGTCATTCACTAGATGATTTCTGAGATCACCTTCTGCCCTGTAGCTTTGTTCCCCAGTGTGCAGTAGCTAAAGGAGCCCAAAGGTGGGCCACAGGACCAAAGGAAGGATATACCTGGGTAAATCAGTTTTAAAGCCAAGTTTTTTCTTCCTCTCTAATATTATTTATGCTGAAAAACATGATTGTTTTTTCTAAGAGTTTGCTTTCTTAGCCCTATAGAGAAAGAAATATCATTGCAGTATTATTTTAACATTTTGCAACATTTTCTGTTAGTGTGTTCATTGCACCAGTCTTTTTCTGTGTACTTTAAGCATTGCACACAGTAGCTAATGGTTAGTATTTAGCGCTTCAAAGTATACAAGTCTCCTTGAAAATGGGAAGGTGACTAGTTCTGTGATTGTGTCTCTACAAAATTCAAAGTTATTCTGATTAGAATTTTTTAATGATCAGAATAATTGCCTTTAGCTGCTTTATACTTAATGTCTATGTTCTGCATCAATATGCAGGTGAACTAAGAGCATAACTCCCTGATGCTTTGAAATGATTGCAGCCCTTAATGTTTAAGAGCCTGTTTCTGAGAGATACTGAGTGCCTTTGCTGTTGTTGAAGTGTGTGTGTTCAAAGAGCTGGGGGATTCTCAAGGAACTGCCTTGGAATCTCACTGAACCAGAATCTGAAAATGTTCAGAATAAGCCCCAGAAGAAAGCAGTCAGGACACGACCTGTGTGAGCCCTGCAGGGGCCAGTTTGTTATGGATTCTATGAAATAAGTACCTGGACAGAAAGCTGAAATCAAATCAATCTATGAACATTTGATTTAAAATTCTAGTGCCCCCGAGGATTGCAGCTTTCCCCCTAGGAGAATGTTCTTTTTTCCCTTCTTCACAAACTTCTTGTCTCACTGAATGTTTTGTGATACCAGTTCCATTTATATTCTCATCCTGCCTCAGTTTCTGTGGAGATAGCCCTGAGGGACAGGTCAGTCCCTTGGGATCACAGAGACTTCACTCCAAAACCTTGTTTGCCCTGGTTGCACTGATTCTTTGACCCTAGGTTGCCAAAACCCAAGAGGAAGGGCTGAGATCTTGAGGCTGTTTCAGCTATCCAGTGGATGTCATGCTGAGTTTCCTGGTGGATAAAAATGAGCCTTCATTGAGTATGGAGATAAATCTCCCATCTTGAGCTGCATCTGGAGCTGTTCTTTCTCTGGGTTAATATTTATTTGTGTGAAGTAGTAGAGTCCTGCCAGAAGAGAATAAGAGTAGTTAATGGGATGAGTGGATAATTACTGAGACATGCAAAAAAGATCTAGTTTTCCAGCCAGACTCAGCCAGAACAATGTGGGTTAAATAGAAACTGCATGATTCTCTAGTGTCTAGATGTACTGGCGGTCCTGGATTTAATATCCTATCATGGCTAAGGACCTATTTCCCCTAAAATTTTATTAAAATCAATACTTCCATGAAATGCTTTCATTTCTACTCATCAGCTTTTTCTCATGGGAGAAAATGCCTTGTCAGACCACTGACCATTAGTTCTGCTCATCAAGCTGAATTTGTAAGCCTTGTTCAGGGTTTGGATCTTAATGAAGGTGATAGCTGAATTGCTTAGGTTTTCACAGGACCAGCAGATTTTTTTCTTATGCTTGATGGCTCTGATGCTGAAACCATCAGGGCACTGTAATAAATCAATGCTTTCTTTTCATTTTGTGCAACTCATCCAAATAAAAAGCCCTGGGTGTTTTTATAGGTTCTCTCATGACCAGTTAAAGTGACATTCACAATGGGGTATGAATGCCATTCTCTTCTCTTATCTGTATCAATAAAACCCCTTCGTTAGGCTGGTACAAATGTGTGCAGGCTGAATAGCTGCATTGACCACACAGTTAAAGGCTATGTCTGAGCTGAGTGTCTGCTGCATCTCCAAATGATTTGAAAGTTGGGAGAACATTTCCGGTAAAAATTCAATATATATGTATGTATATTTGCTATGTGTATTGTGTTCACTTTTGGCTACTTCTGAAGCCAGGATTTTGACCTAGAGGAACTGAGGCAGTTTTATAGTCTAATATTCTGGGGGTGATTATGTCGGTCAGCTCTCAGGAATAAGGTCCTGGAAGTCAGCTGTGGGATGGACATGGACTGAGAAGCTGAAAACAGAAAATTATGGAGACCTAACTACTGCAGACTCTCCTTTCTGTCATGAGCAGGATTACCAAACCACCTATTTTTTATAGTTCCTCAGTGCACATGCTGGAGAAAACCTAAAATCAACTGTCTTTATTACAGTGTCACCTACTGAGCATGTTAAAAGAACTCGTAAAATGAAAATGTCCCAGGTTATAAAAGGGCACAGCTTTAGTGGTGTCAAGAGATTTCTAGTGATTTACAAGAGCTGCAATCTGGTACTCAAAAAAAAATAGTGGGAAAAAATTCTTCTCTGGCAGATAGCAGCTTGGTCTGTCCTCTAATGAATTACACAGCATGCAAGACAGATAATTTGCCAAAACTTAGATAATATTGAAATTACAATTGTTATAACTGAGTGGGGTATGGTACTAATATAAGTCTAATTTTATAGAATTTCTTCCTAACCTTGGAGTATAGATTAATGCAAAAGAAAAACAAAACTGAGGCCACAAACTTCTTCATATATTTGAACTTACCAAAAGTAGGTTTTTTTAAAGAGTATATAAGGTCTGGAACACTAATTTAAAATTGTTGTTTCTGAAATAGGGGGTTTTGGGTTGGTGGGATTTTTTTCATAAAAAAGCTGAAGAATCTTGTTCAGAAGTGAATAAGAAACTTCTCATAAATAACTGAGTTCTATCTGTTAATAATGAATGAGAGCTGAAACTAGGTTGTATCTGTGTTATGCAGATGGGATGGTTTAGCCATTTTTATTAAAAGTCAAAACGCGTGAATTACAAATATATGCAGAGACAATCTCACAAAGGATATTAAAAATCCTTGTGAATGTTTCTGGCATAAGAAAACTTTAAAATACCCCTGCCTTCTCTCTGAGTTATAACTACAGTTGGACTTTAAAGTAATGAATATCTGAGTGAATGATCTGGCTTTGCATTCAGAGAAAGAGAATAGAAGAATAAGAGGTGAATATTAGATTGTGATTATTTACTATTTCACAGAATTGAAGACAAAGTAATGAACAATGGTATGACTCGTTATCAGATTTACCTGCCTAAAGAAAATGCTTCTTATGCACACCAGGTAATTAAATCTTGGAGCTTGTTGCCATAGTAGAGATGAGATATGAGTTAAAAAGAAAAAAATAAATTAGAAGTCGGTAGACTTCAGTCATCATGGTGCAGAGCGGAAATCTCCTTTCCAGTGGATGGCAAAACCTCTCTGAAGAGGAAGAGGCCACACTTTGTACTGGGCTCTTCTGCTGTTTTTGAAGTCTACACCTGACAGCTGTTGGAGGTAGGATGTTGAATTTGAAGAACCTTCAGTCTTATAAGCCATAAGAACTTGTTTAAAGTATCCTGGGGACCTGGAAATAAGAGAAAATTATTCAATCTGCATTAAGAATGATCCTGTATGTGTCTGTATGATGAGTATGGAGATAGAGCAGTCCATGAGTGGGTGCAGAGCCTATAGAAAGGGAAAAGGGTATTTCAGTGCTTGCAGCTCATGCAGTCCCTGAGGGCACCTGGGCTGTGTCTCAGCTCTGGGATGGGAGCAGAGCAAGTGGTGGTTCTGCTGTACACATGTATTTTCTGCTGCAGAAATCCCATGTGCAGAGTTGGTGGTGGTGCCCTGTTAATTTCCAAGTAGGGTACTCAGAGGACAAGAATGCCCTCTCTGCAGTGTGAGACAGCCTGGCCACGTGTCCAGGAGCCAGGACTGCTACACTGCAGTGAAGTGCTTCTCCTTACTGTTGCTTTAATCTCACTATACAGCAGCGGCAGCTTGGCACAGTGGGAGGACAAAGGCTGGCTCTGTTTGTGACTGCTACTCCCTTGCTGAATGGATTTGAGTAACTCTGCTTGGCACTTCCAATTTCTTTCCGTGTTTTCCTGCTTTGGCTATTCAGGGTAAGCAAGATTTGTCAAGTCCCTTTCTAGAAGACACAAGCTTGCATTAAGAAAGCTCTTTTGTTTTTAACTTTCAACACAGCTCACTAGTTTAGGCTTGGTACAATGGCCATATCACAATGGCAGTGTGATATGTGTTCAGTAACTTCCATCTGAAAAACACCACCTGGATATGCACTTACACAGGAGGCTCTTTAGGACAGAGTTACTTTTTCCATTACATTTTTGTGCAGTACCTCATGGCTGCATCCTGCATGCACTGCTATTTATGTGTAATAAATTATAAAAATTAAGAATAATTAATATTTTTAAAGGGAAACCCACTGTTTCATCTTACTATCCAGTTTTTTATTTCCCAGCCCAGGCAGTAGATGTGCTACAATATACTAACTTCGTGTGAAATCTTTACTAAATTTCCATTCCAAGAATTAGTCTAATTGCAAATGTGGAGCTCTCTGTGGAATTATAATATATCTAATCTTAACAGGCATTGCAAAAGATAGCAATGCCATAGATGTTATTCTTAGGCACATGGCCTAAAATTTTATGAAATTTTAGAGATGTTATCAAACATCGGCGGAATTTTACAGGTGACAGTAGTGGGTATGTTCATTTCCCAGCATATTTGTGGGACTAAATCTGACAACTGCTCAAAGTGTCTAGCTTGATCAGCCATTTAATTTTTTTCCCATATCACCCTGGCTCTTCCCAATTTTGATGATGGTTTCAGGGATTTCAGTCTCTCTGTATTATCTTTGCTAAAGATAGATTTTCACAAGCTAAAGTGGGGAACTGTATAATTTTTCCTCCTTTACTAATGGAAACTATTTAGCTGAGATGTTTACATCATGAGCTGGAGGCCAAAGCAGAGCTCACTACTTGCTGTAATTGCTAACTTTGTGGCCAGGTTATTGTGTGCAGCTGTAAAATAGAGGATCCCCATCTTTCCTGACCCTGATTTCATGGGACAGTTTAGAGTTAGACATACATGTCCCTGGTCTGCAGCAGAAATCAGTAGTGTCATACTTTGTTCTTGGTGTTTTTGCAGAGCACAACAATGGACCTGGCCTAAAATTGAGTGTGGGTGAATTTAGACTCCAGTACTGGCTCATAGATTAGGGAAAGAATCACACTGCGGTGAGGGAGATTTTTTGGTAATTCACTTTGGTGCTTGCTCTCAGTCTTTTAAGGACCAGAAGTAGTTCTGGCTTTTAAAATCCAAAACCTTGGAGGTTTGGTGGATTTATTGTTGTTTAAACTGAATATGCAGGCGAAAGCCCTCAATCTGCACAGCCTTGGAATTTTAATCTGAGGCTACGAATTTTCATTTTCAGCTGGTTTTTGCCATTTCCTAGAAGTGGCAGAAATTGCAGCTTTTTCTAGGGATTAGAAAGGAAAACTAGTGCAGTGATTTTCTTTAAGAGGAATGTTTTTACTGCACCCTTTACTAATCTGAAGGGTTCTGCCTGCAACCAGCCTGATGTTTCAACTCTCCTCTTTTTTGAACAAAAGCAGTCTTTAAATTGTGCCTGAGCTTTAAAGCACCAAAACAATGTTCTGATCAATGCTATGCAAGCCAAAACCCAAGGTAGTTGTGGCTTGCAGAGTGTCGTATCTTTGCTGACAGAAATGGGTATTAACTTTCTCCAGGACAGACTTGATTTTATGTGTCTTTTATGTATATAGATTTGTTATGTTGGACCATTAAGGATTTGAAAAAAATTAGTGTAGTTGTTCCTGTTAGGCTGTCACTGAAAACAATGAGGACTGTTGAAGTGTTGCTTATTTTAATTTTTTTGATCTCAGTGTCTTCAAATATAGTAACTTTTTCTTCTCTGAAAGCCAAATCTATAATTATATTTAGTAATGAAATATGACAAGCTTTCCAGAACAGTTTGTATTTTCAAAACCTGCAGCTCATGTAGAATCTCCTTTGAAGAGCTGTTGCATATGCCACTAGGGTATACAGGGTTTATGCATCTCTACAACTTTTCCTGGCTTCCTAAGGCTGGGAAATAACCTTTGTGATGTAAGGTATTATATACTCTCATGTTTTATGCCATGCTGTCAGTGACTATGCATAGCTGCTGCCTGCTGCCATTGCTGGCACAGTAAATTGGGTCCATGGTGGATAATTTTGTTATTAGTGCATGAATGTGCATACACACATTTATTCAGTTGCTTTTCACATGCCAGTGGATGTATACACACAGAGAGAAACTGGGGTGTTTGTCACCATGAAGTCACATGAAAAACAAGTGAGGTTATGATTGCTATAAATCTGCAGACTCAATCTGTATTGCTACTGTTTATTGCTATAAAGTTGCATTAACTATGTTTTTGTTATAAATCTTCGTGATTTCTTTTTCAAGTGCTTCCATTGTGTATTTTAAGAGGTAATAATGTAATCTTTACACTATATTAACTTTCCCAGAGTATTTCTTCAGAAAAAACTGTTATTAGGGAACTTTCAAAGTGTTAATTCCTTTTCTGCCTCAAAAAATCTGACACTTAAGACAACAATCAAGAAATTCAAACTGTAATTCATGAGTCATGTTCAAATCCTATTAGTTCCTATATATTTGATTTACTGATTTGAAGTTTCTCACATTTTCCATTTAATTATATGAGATGCCAGAAAATTTTGTTGTGGAAAAGCCAATAACTTCAAGCTTTATTCAGTGAAAAATATAGTCTATCCTGTTGCATAATCCCATAGACCTGAATTAATCCCAGCTATGGAAAATGAAATGGGGGAGTCTACTTTGATAATTTTGAATATTAACAATTAGCAAATCTTGTAGAAATTCTTTTGAGGTGATAAGGATTTTGTTGAATCCACTTCGGTAAGAATGAACAGATAAAACTGAGATATGATTACAGAACATCTCCTCAGACATCTTAATACTCCTTTTTTTCTGTGTGGAAAATCGATGTCCTGTTCTTGTGTCACCGTAACAAAACTTCTCTATTCTGAGATATCCTCTAAAGTGATAAAACTGTGAGGCTGTAAAAGAAGTTCTTGCCCCATGTTCCAGTTTATTGATGTTTCATTTGTCCTATTAGAGATTTTCAGGTGGGTCACAGAATTCAAGCAAAACCATTGAAAAAATGTTGATGTAGCTTGTTTGCTGAAGGTTTGTGAGTGGGAATGAGCAGATGGAAGCAGAGAAATACCCAAAGTGGCTTTTCAATTGGATATTCACAGGTTGGGACCACACCCTCGAGGCATTCTGATGGTCACCAAGTGAGCTTAGGCTGGTGCTGTTAACTCTCATGGCAGCCTTCAAATCAATGGCAAATACCTTTGCTGTGTTTTGTTTGAGAGTCTGATTTGGACTCTGAGCCTTTGTCTCTGGATCTCTATCTGTATTTCTGAGCAAGATGGAGCTGCATAACTGATGTCAGTGGATTTAACCTCAGTTGTTTTAATGACTGGATGGTAATAAAAAGTCCTGCCATATAAGGTAACAGTAACATTATTTAAGCTAGATATGTACAATGTTGTGAACATATGATGGCAACTTAAATAAAAAAAAGCCAAAGGGGCAGTGTGTAAATGCAACACATGGAATAAAAAAAGCTTGTATTTTGAGAGTCATAACTGGGTTAAAGTGAAAAGAAATGCCCTTCATCCTTTTGGGCTTCAATATATTTGGACATAGAGGGATACATATTTTATGCTGCTAGGTTATGCACAGTCTGCTGTTAGCATTTTTACACCACTCCATCATTTTCATGATGAACATGTGTGAATGTGACTTCACCATATACTGTATTCTTTGCTGGTAGAAAATATCAGATTGATTAATGGGGCTTTTTAACAAAAAAGAATATTACAGCTGGCTTTCTGACTATCTTCTTTAAATTACTTCTCAACATATCTTGCCTCATTATCTAGTTTATTATTATTTTCACAGGCACAGCATGCCTTTTAGAAATACTTAAAGATCTCGAGAGATGGGAAGTAACAGTGCATCCTTGGATAAGCTATCCATAAGATAGCCTGCTTCACTGACCTGCTTTGAAATGGCTTCTCATTTTATTTGCCTTAAACTTATTTGTCTTAGCTCTGCCTTAACATTTATTAGATGAAATTACGAACATGGCAGAGTCTCATTGGGTTTTTTCAGTTTTAAAACATTTTCAGTAAAAGCAATTGTAACTTCAAAAATTTCCAAATGGAAAGCAAGACAAATTAAAAGTCAAAACCTCTTATTCAATGGATGTTTTTTTTTAACCCAGGGGATGGCTTTGAATTACAGTAAAATAGAGAATTACTACAATTCCCACATTTCCCATAATTTGTTTTCATTTCCTGGTTCACTCATATGGCAATATTCACAATAGCTGCTAGATCTCTAGTAACTCAGTAAAAATGAGATTTTCATGTTTCTCAGGTGACAGAGAAACATGATTGGTGCTTGGAACCCACAAATCAGAAAAACTGACTGGTGCTTGGGACCATGAAAATATCTCTTATGAGGGCATAGATGGATCAGACATATCCCATTGGTAAAGAATCACAGCCAGGGTTGCAAGAGGTTTTTTTGGTTTTTCCTATGTTCCACAGTAAAAGCTGCTTTCCTCAAACAATAGATGAGGAACCCTATGAAATGAGGAAATACTTAAATCTCTGTGTTTTGTGTATTTCTGCTTTGCAGCATTGCTTCTGCCTAGAGTCATTCCTAACCAATCTTAGATTGCTTCCTTCTGCTGATTCACTAGGTTTGTGCATTGTCCAATATCCTGATCCCACTAAAGATTTTTCCTTTTATTTAATGAAATTTTCATTGTTAGACCCAAAGAAGTTTATTGTGATTAGTACTGCAAAGTCTATGCATGGTCAGAATGGGGGAATCCAAGTCATGGTAGCTGACCAGGAGCGAGCAATCCTTCCCTTCTGGTCAATACAACTCCTGCAGGCATTGACTGTTTGCTCAAGCTCTGAATTTGTGCACTTTTGGATTTGAATATAATGGTTCCTTGATGGCAAAAGGGATCACCTCTAAAAGCTAGGATCACTTTTGCCAGTCTGTATCATCAAACAAGTATTTGGGGAAGGAAAAAAAGAGCTCTGGCTGCTTTGAAAAGTCACAAAGCAAAAAATGTCAAAACAGTGTGGCTGAAGTGCACTTTAATGAATGTGAATAATACAAAACCTATTTCTGTAGACAGGCTTTTCAGCTGAAAAGGCTCTTCAGTCTACTGTGTTTCATTTTGTTAGCTTATCACTGACATTTTAACCAATCCTTCCCAGTGTCCATCTGGTGGTCCATCTGTCTTCAGTATCTACAGTTCACTGTGTGACAAATGACGTATACACTATTAAAGAATAACAATTAGCTACAACATTAAACCTAAAGGTTACACAAATTGCATACTTCTGTTAACAAACAGTGTCACACTAAGGCATGAAGAATTTGGCAAGTCAGACAGTAAAAGTACACTTCATATCACAGAGCAAAACATATTTAGGTCAAATTATTTGCTGTGATTTTTTTTTCTTACCCCTCGGGTCTTCTGAATAACAGATGCTGGCTGTACAGTGTTTTGATTATGCAGAACCTTTTTAATGCAGTAATCTTCACTATAAAGGTCAGATTTACATGCAAAGAAAAATACTCAAATTATTCATCAACCAAATATTTGTCATTCACCATACATTACTTCAGGATAATCACCTTGAAGCAGGGACCCTTCTCATTTAAAAAAGCATAGCAAATTTCTAGTAACAGATGCAGTGTGAGCTTAATGCTTGTTCTACCTTCTCTCCCTGATACAGAGAGGCTGTGTATGGACTGTGTCAAATTACCTGTGGCCAAAAGAGGAAAGAGTTAACAACTGAACTTGGTTCATTTGACTCCTGAATCTCTCTGCAGAGTGTGAATAGACACACCTATGCACAGAGAGGAAGTCTGCAGTATTCCATGTATCAGCCAAATGGTGGAGAAATTGCCCAGGGTAGGCTTCTAGCAAAAGGTAGTGTTAGAAGAATGGGGACATAAGGTTAATAAAGAAAACTGGTGAAAGTGGCAGGGCAGCCTTTTAACACAACAGTGTCTTTGCATCAGCGTGGTTCAGTAATTCATCAAATCTCTTCCTGTCATTTCATGCCAAAAAGTGGCATCCATCCAAATTCCTGGCATGCTAATGTTGCATTCTGGAAAGTGCAGCTTTCCCACCTGTTGGCTCCCTCTAAAGAATCTTGAATGCTTACTGAGTACTTCTGACCTGGTAAAATGTAACTGGACTTTGCAAGTATAGCCCCACTGTAATAGATCTTGGGAACCAGGTTGAGAGAAGACATCAAATCCATATTCTTGCAGTGTTTGGGGTGTTTTTATAATATTTTTAAGACCAGTTTTGGCCCATTTTTTTTTTTAATTAATTCAGGATCCCACAATGAATCAGAAAAGAGAAGTGGTCTTGAAAGATGAGATTTTCTTTTTTTCTCTTGGGTCAGTAATTCTGGCCCCTTTTTTATTGGAAACACAAAGGTTCATCTACTGCCTTCTCCATTTCTTTCTTGCCTTCTCCTGTAGCTCATCTCATCGCTATCTTTGTTGTTAAGCTTCATCTTGGTGCATGAGCTGGTGACAGGTAGAAAGAATGTATGGAAATACCTGTATTTAAGTACTCTCTTCTCTGTTCTTAAGATTATTTCCTGATGGGAAAGAAGGATGGATCCCACCCTAAATCCAAGGCAGAAAGGAGTATTAACCTGGGCTTACGGAGATGGAATTGTTGATGTTGTTACCAAGAAGAAATGTTTAAAGGCCCTACTCTTTTCTAATTTATCTTAGGCTCTGTAACAGGGACAGTTTGTGCTCTGCTAAAAGCATGAACAGCTGTAGACACTAACTCGTGTTTGTCAGTGGAACTGTGTATTACTAATGTATCACATGGGGCTTTTACCCTTTCAGGGCTTGGCAAACCACCTTGGAACGTGTGGCTCTTTCTTTACCTAGATTGTTGTGGTGAATTAATATGCTCTAGGGGCGGCACAGATATGACCCTAAAGAGATATGGAGAACATACAAGATTTCAGGGGTGTGTTGAGAAGCCTAAAGGAGAAGACAAGGTCATACATGGTAAGGGAACGACTCTGAGGGACAGAATTTAGGAAGAATGTGGAGGAGGATTACGTAGTTCATACATTTAGTCCATGTCAGAGTGGTACCAGCCCCAGCTGTGTTGGACCCTCAGCTTGGTGACTGCTCACCTGCAGTCTAGAGCTCTGGGCAGTAGTCAAGTAATGAAAGAAGTCCTTGAACACCAGCAGGAATGGTTGGTCAGTTTGAAGAGGAGAAATTAGCTGTGGGGTGAGCTATAATTTTGTGTATGGAATGACAAGTTTTTTATTGCTAATGGGGGAAAGTTGATGAGCAGAAGGGTGAAAAAATTTCCTAATGATGCAAAGTTAAGTTAATGAAACATAGGGATTGAGGGAATCTTAAAGAATGTTAATGGCTCTGCCAGGGTGATAGTAATTGAAAATCAGTACTGATAGGGACAAAACTGTGTATTGTTGGAAAAATAAACACTGTTTTCATGGTAGAAGCTTACCAAAACATCTTTTTATGCTGCAAAATGTCCAGCAATGGAAATACCTGTTGTTCTTGGGGTACAAGTGACAAGGAGCATGTGCTCCATAGTAAATGCTGATAAGTTGCCAAATGACAGCTCTCCCAGTAGTGAACTTCATTATGTTCAAATTTTTCCATTCCCTTTTCTGTCCTGTAATATTGGAGGAAAGTAAAATTGACACTCTCCTTCAGAGATGGCCTCACCTGATGCGTGAAATGATCTTAGATGCTTTCTGCATCTTAAAATGTTTAAGCATTCCTGAATTCTTCAGGAAGACCTTCTTCAAAGACAAGATAAAGGACTAATATTTTTCTCCAGACTGTGGCAAAACATCATAATTATATTTAATAATTCTTAATAGGAATAGTATTGCTAACAGTTGTTTTAAGTACCACATTGAAATATTAAAACAGGTGCAGTTTTCAGGAATTACGGAGGCCACATATTTCTATCCAAAAAATGTAAAGTTGATTGCTGGTTCCAACAAAACTATTAAAAGCTTCACACTTTTAAGCATGTGGTGAATCACATGTCTGTATAAGTATGGGAGAAATTCTTATTTATTTGGTTTTTACAGTCAATACACACATAACATTTGTTTTCCCTTGGTTGATAGTTTTTTTTTTTAACAATCTAATACAGAGTGCCTAAATGTTGCACTTAATTTATTTTTCTGCTTGAATGGCAAATGCCAATTTGTCTGGAGGCAACAATTTCACTTACTATCAGCTAGTATTCATCTCTCAGTAACAAAGGCAGAATATTTTGAAAGAAAATATGCTGTAACATTAAGAAAAATTACCACCCTTAAAAGAAAAGTTTAGAATAAAACTTGAAAGTGTCAAAATTGCTGTATCTATTTGAGAAAATGATGATCAGATCTTGAATTTTTTATGAGCTTTTGTTGTTCTTTCAGAACAGAGAGGGGATCCTCTAGCATTGTTTTCAGTCTTCAATATTAAAGGAAAACAAATTAATACCTCATAAGGGTGCAGTTGGTGGGGAAGATAGCTCAAGTGCAGGATGGCCACATTGGCCATTGCTGTGCTGGTCAGAGCCCAATGGACTTTGTGTGGTTCAGAAAGTGCAAGAAATGAAAGTGAAAGTCACTGTGACTACTCATCAACCCTCTCCATTGCCAAACAAAATCTCCATCAAGTCTGCTTGGCTGTGTCTGGGCTGGGAATTCAGAGGCTGTGTGGTCATGAAGACTGCACTGCACAGTCTAAGGGCAGGGCTGGAGCAGAGCAGCTTCAGCTGCCCCTCCCCAGCCCCCCTGCTTCAGGTGGTGCTGGGCTGTAAAAAGATGTTCAGAATTTGCATCAAATTCCCCTAAGTCTAAGTTACCCATGCCTGTTTCAAAACTAACCATTGCAGAGCTGCCAGGTTTTTGTTCCACTTTATCAATGTCCTTGATAGGAAGGTTAGTCTGTATGTTTGGGTTTTGTTTTTCCTTTGTTGCCTGTAACAGTGCCCAACTGATAATCTTAGAGAATAAAATCCTCTTTTCAGTCACAAAGCAGATAACTGCCTGTGAAGTGACAGCGCAGGTCTCAGTTCTGACCTGTAAGGAGATGAAGGAATACCAAAGACTGTAACATTTTCAGTTCATACTTATTCAGACCTGACTGGCATCCAAGACACTAAGTGGATCTGGCAACAATGTCACATTACAGACAAGCTGCCCTTCCTGAGATGGACTGAAATCTCTGCCTGTGTTTTTGCAGCTGACAGAACATCTCTGGGATATTCTGAAAGTTTTCAATTTGCACTTGTTTCTTATTTGATCATAGGCTTTTATCCTATGGAAAGAATAAGATTTGTTTCATAAAAAGTATTATTTTGGAGCTATGTAATAATTTTTTTTTAATAGCTGAAAGTGCATCTCTGTAAGGTTGAATGCTTTAAAAATGTCAGAATATAAAATTATGGAACTTCCAACAAAGCTGTATTTTCTAAGGAGGAAAATAGAAGCACTTTTGGTTTTTGTGCTATTTTTGGCAAGACTCTTTACTTAGAGAACTTTTCAGCAGATAGGGGTGTTCATAGGATCTGTATTTTGGTACTAAGAAAAGAGAGAAGTCCAGACTGATACTAAAGAAGCAACTATTCCTGGCCATTTCTGATCTGAGATAGATCCGAACTGACAAAATAAAGACAAAATGCCATGGGCTGTGATATTGCCTGGTATTATTGACTGAATTGCAGGCTGGGCAGCAGAGCACCAATCTCCCTTCCATTCCTAGCCATTCCTGTTTCAGTGCTCTCCTCCATCCTGATGGCACTTCTTCCTCTAACTTAGGAAGATGCTGATTTCTCTTAATGCTTTAAAACAGATTCTGTACTTGCTGGAGTAAACCAATTTTTAGACACAGTGTGCCCAATGTTACCCTATATTGTATATGGCCTTATGGTTCAGGCTTTCTTACTAAACTCAGATGTTTGATGCAGATTCAACACTCCATTTTCATAGTGTCTGTTGCTACAGAACTGTTTCTTTCAGTTTTTCAAGTCTCATATGCTGTAATCAGGTAGAAAAATTGACTGTCTCTATGGCTGCAGCCAAGGCCTTGGGTAACAAGCAGCAATGGAACCTCAAATATACTTAACAATCCTATTTAAACAAAAACAGATCTTTCAGTGAAAGACTATGTATAGTAGGGGTATTTGTAGCAGTCTAGATACAAATATTGTGATAGATATCTAGATATCTAGATACAGATACTGTTTAAAACAGTTCTGAAAACAGTTTATTTATTCTATTCCTAAATACTTCCAGTCATTTGAAAGCTTTTTCCTTGCTGTCAGTTGATCATGTCGCTTAGCCAATTTCAGGAGTGCTCAAGACAGTCTTGTCCTGGATCAGCTTTGACAGCCTGACCAAGGAATATTTTTAAGTAACTACACTAAATAAATAGTGTGGGAGTTGGTCATTCTTTCATGCTCAGCCCTATCTGCATCTCCTTTCTAATCACATCAAAAAGGCTATCTAGGTGTCTTGCTTTGTAATAATGCCAATAGTAAGGTTCAGACTCAAGAGGTGGATATGAAGCTCCCACTAGGATGTGCAAGGCATTACATTTAGCAGAGCTGACTGACTGCCATGCACAGTGACTTGTGAACAAAGCCACCAGGTCACATTATTTGTTTCCTGCAATCAGTATTAGCCTGATACTTGAGGAAGTGCTCAGAAATCCCTTTCAGTTCATAAGCAGGAAAGGCATCTTAGTTCTTTTTCCTTGCCTACATTCTGTCTTTAACCTTACCACAGAGTTGGTTTGCTCCTTTTCTTAGTAAAAACAGCTGGAGGATCTGACCTCAATTTCCCAGGATTCTGTGTTTGTCAGCAGGGAGCTGCCATCAATATAAGAGGGAAAACCTCTGTTTCTTCATTTGTTTGCTTCAAGCTCTGTAGCCAGGCTGCATTGCAACAAGGGCACTGGTCTTTGCTGTATGTTTGTGTACTAGGTGACAGTGGGGTCCCTATCAAGAGCTGGAGGTTTTAGATGTTATTTTAACAGAAATAATGTGAGAAATAATATCTGTGCTGGCAGGAAGGCAAATCAGAGCTTGGCAGGGAGTTTTCCCTCAGCCCAGGTCTGCTTTTGAATGTGCAGGTAAGCTAGCTGTCCAAATTATCTTGTCCAGCTTCTGGTACACAGGGAACAGAACAGATTTAGCCAGGTTTTGCCTATGAATGTTACTGTGTGATGGGATGTTTTCAGTGGCCTTCATACTGACTAAGACTGCTATGTGTGTGGTACTGTTGCATTTGGAAGTGACTTCAGAACAAAGTTGGGCTGTAATGTCTTTAAAAATTTGTCCCAATGATGTCAAGAATGCTGGGGTATTGAGAATGCCATCCTAGGTGATTTTTTTTTAATTTTATTTAGAAAAGGTTTTGTATGTAGAACAGGGAATACTGCACATTTGAGAAAAAAGCTCGAATGGAAATAGATTCTATTGAAAGGTTAATATACCAGCAGAAGAGAGTATGCTTTGGGGAAGGGGAGAAGGGATAAGAAGTTTACTCTTTTCCTTCTGCTTTCAAAAGCAACAGGCCAGAAAGATGTTCTCATTGAGTGAGAAGGGACTGAGTCATGGGGAATTGGATCAAGCAAATTAGTTTAAAAGGGAGTGGTGGAGGTTGTCAGTGGGGTGAACTCTACAGAAGTGATTTGGCTGTTCCATGTGGGCTGCCTATTTCTGGGTTGAGATGGACAGGTCTCTGGAGAACAGGGCTCTTTTCTGCTGTGAATGTTCAGCCTGCAGTAGAAGTGAGCCCTGTGCTGTGACAGTAGGCTCAGGGAAGGCTCTGCCAGCACTCAGCCAAAGCCTGGAGAAATCCTATTGGGAGTGGGTTTAGGATTGAAACTACCAATTCCAATCCTGGTTGTGGTAGTAGATTTATTTGCTGCATGCAAATTTCTGCATTATGTTTGGACACAAAAGCTGTGTGCAAATGGTTTTCTTTAGTGAATTAAGTGATTTAGAAGCCCAGTCATTTGAGAGTTACTATTGTAACCCATACAGTGTAATGCAAAGGGCTCTAACTAAATTCAGCAAGTTAGTGTTGCTGTTGACAACTTGATACAAATAGGAAAGACATATGGCCATCATCTGGTCCAGCTGCCTGCTGAGAGCAGGCCAGTGTCACCCAAGTCAAAAAGAACCAGCAACTTCATTAGGCAACTCTCTAAATAATGTACATATTCAGAATTCTTGACACATGCTGAAGTTGAAATTGAATGTGAAATGTTATCATACTTTTATTTCTGTGTGATTTAACTTTCTATAATATTAACCACAGAATTTGTACAATAAGTACAAAATTATCAATGGAATTGAAGCCAGCAACAGTATGATTCATAGCAAAATACTGTCACTACTAAATCCTTTCTTGAAGTTTTGGCAGGGTTTTCTTATACAGGACAAATGCTCTGTGTCTTGCACGATTTTACAAATTTCACAGTTAGCTTTATTTTTCCCTTTAGCTTAAATTTTCAGGAACTTTAGGTTGTTATAGCTGCATTGTAACAAAGCAGATTATAAACTATGCACAGAACTAAACTTAATCTGCAAAAGCATATGGTTAATATAGGGTTCAGGCATAGTGGGTGTGAAAGAGAAGTGAATTTCTGCCAGCATGTGTTTATCAAGCATTGTCATTGCCAGCTATTTGAAATTCATTTTTTGCCATTTGGAAATGTTAACATTGTAATTCTTATGTTTTTCCAGACACAAAGAGCAAACAGACACTATCTATGCGAATTAGGTTTCTTTGATTAAGAGAACAACAAACCAAACAAAAAAGCCCCCTTGAAAGAATGCCCTGGTGTGGTTTTCTTCTGACAGTCTGCACTGCAGTTTGCTCTGCTCCACAAATAAAGGTCATCTAGAAAAGGGAAGGAGAAGTGCACAAGAAAATGATTTTTCCCACTGCGTTGCTGCCTCCATTGTGCCCTGAAGAACAACAGGGAGGGTGGGTAAGCATCGGTGGCTGTTTTTCCCACTAGTTCAGAGGATTAAGCCTGGGATATGCTGCCTGCAGTCTTTTTGCCATGAGGGAATTCTTAAAGGACAGCCCTGAGAAAGGATTAGCAGGCAGGGAGAGCCAGGGAGGGTGCCATGCAGTGGCTTTGGGGCAGCGAGGTGGCTGATTGGAGGCACCTGTAAATCCAGCAGTGCTGGGGGGATGGCTCCGAGAGGAACAGGGACTCACCTGGCAGCGGTGGGAGGTGCCAGGCAAGCATGTGCCTCTCCCAAGGGCAACTGCATCTTAGGGGGGAAAAAATAAAGTGGGTTTTGTAGTATGTTGGCTATGTATAACACAGTCCCAGGTTTCTTTTATAATAAAAATACCTTTGAATGTTCTCTTTATCTCTTTGCAAAGATTATTTGCTGCAAAAACCACACAAAGGTAGTCTAACTGAAGTTGAATACTGCATATTTGCACAACCAAAAAAAAATCATTTATTTTCATATAGCAACTGAAAATGTGATACACCTAATTCCCCGTATCACATATCAAATTAATACTTTGTTCTTCTAAATACTGTTTATATTGAAGCTTTTTCTGTAAAGAGCATCATATAGTTTTAATTATTATGCAAGTTATTGACAGAAACCGCTGGGCTTTGTGCTTTGTTTTTAAATCACAGTTCCTTACACCTCAAATTGCAGCCACTAGGGTCCCTGATGTTTCCTGAAGATGAGTGACTGGGTACGATTTCCAGTGTTGATGGTGTTTTCTGACATATGGGTCAAACTCAAGAGGGAGTTGAGTGAGCTCGGGTGGGTGGGGTGTTGCCATGGGGATGGAAGCCCCTCACAGGGTTCTGGAGGGTTAAATAAGTCTCTCCTTTGGTTAGGAAGGCAGACTGGAAGGAGCTGCTCCCCAGATTGAGCCAGCTGCACTGTAGCATTCATCTGTATGTGAAAAATTAAGATCCACTTACCTTCTTATCTAACAAAAGGATGAAATTGTTGAGTATCTGGATGGCAGCTTAGCCAAAAGCAGAAATGCAAGGTGTATAGCAGTGTCTGATTGCTGTGTGTCCTTTAGTGGCACTTGGAATAGTCCTCCTCACATTTATCAAATTCCCATTCACTTATGTATGAGTTTCTGGTTGCTTTTTTCCAAAAAAAAAAAACAAAACAAAAAACCCTCTCAAAATAGAAAAGGCAGTGAAAGCAAAGCAAAGAAGTCTGTGGAAAAAGTTCACTGGCTTATGTCTGCTTGGTTTTATTTTTAGATCTGTAAAGTATTTCTCAACTTTCTGCCTTGTGTCAACGTCAGCGAGCTTCCCCGATGTGCTCCAGCTTCAGTTCCTGTTATTAGAATTGAGATAGGAGTATTAGAAAGAATTTGGGTAGCAATGCTGTGTTGTGTGATACTGTATTTCAGAAGTCTTAGGGAGTCAGAGATCTTGCAAACACGTCTCCTATTAGTCTTACAAAATTCTTCTCATGTGCCAGGCAGATTAATGCTAATACTTGTGCAGCGGGAAGAGTAAGTCTCTGAGACCACGCATTCAGCTTCTGTCTGCAGGTTCTTATTATGTCTTGCCTTATTATGTCAACTCTGAGGGCTTC
Source organism: Erpornis zantholeuca (assembly GCA_013400515.1). Taxonomy (NCBI): domain Eukaryota; kingdom Metazoa; phylum Chordata; class Aves; order Passeriformes; family Timaliidae; genus Erpornis; species Erpornis zantholeuca. Next base: position 210,413 of record VZTN01011650.1, read on the forward strand.
AGCAGGTCTGTGCCGAAGTAAAAAGAAACCTGGAGAGGATCCTGGAGGTGAGGAAGTTACGTTCCCAGTCATTGCAAGCTCCTGTCACTGCTTCCTAGGAGCTCAGCAAGGGAGTGGGTCTGCTGTGCCTGTAGGGAGGTTGTTACTCACAAAAAGTCATTCCTTTAGTTAAAAACCTTCTGTTGACATCCAATTTTCAGTTTATTCAGGGAAAGCTCATGCTGCTTTATTCTTGTGCCAGCATCTTCTATTTTCACACAAAAGATCTTTTCCCTTCCTGGCATTTATCCCTGTGATGTATTTATAGACACTAATGGGCTTCTATCCATTCTCTGCTTTCATTTGTTAGCAAAAGTAAGTCAGGCTTCACCAGTCCCCTTCATCTGAGCAAAATTATAGCCAGTACTGTAGTCAAAACTGTTTAATATTTTGTATTTTTCCCTCAAGCATTAACTGTTTTTGATTAAGTTGAGGATGTCGTTCTTACTTTCACAGGTGTCACTGTGGCAGTTGGCATCTTACATTCAGATTGTCCATATATTTCTCAGTTGCTTTTACACTGAAGAATTTCTATTTTATGTCACAAGTTGTGGGTTTGTTGTTCTTTTGTTTTAATTAGGCCATTAAGACCTGGTGTTTTATGATGCCAAATTTCATTCTTTTTCTATTACTCTAATTGTTTCTTTCTAACCTTCCAATCATCTGTTGCTGATATAGCTTACATTACCTTCTATTTATCCCTTTCCCTTGCTCTCTTACCATTAGTCTTTCTGTCCTAACCTTCTTCATCTCAGCTAATGGACTCCCATGTGCTCCTCTCCTGGACTCCAGTGAGGCTAGATCTTTTTGGGCTAGAAAACCAGTTATCAAGGAAATCTAGATGAATCCAAACTACTCTGATATACCCTGCCATTTCTTGTCCAATCCACTCAGAAGTTGGAGCTGGAAATAACTCAGTCCTGCCTGTTTCATTCTCTCACTGCTATACGTTCATTTGAGGTTTATTTCCATACAAGTCCTGGTTATTTCTGTACCCTTCCTCCTTAGCCACACTGTTTTGATTCCTATATTCTTTTCCATTTAGGCCAGGCTCTATTTCCTTTTCTGTCTATAGCGAGTGATATCTGGGGTATTTAAATTAGCTAAATACCAAACTCCTGTGACAAATGGAGTGCCTGCACAGTTCAGTTGTTTGCTATGACTTCCAGAACTGTTCTAGAACCTGCAACAGCTTCTGTTTTTACATTACCTTTTTAGAAGGAAGAAAGATAAGACACTCATCAGGGTAAAAAGCAAAATTTAAATAAAGACTGTGATGTTCTCCATATCAATCTTTGTCATCATGGCCACAGCAAGTTTTACAGCCTGACTAAAGTAAGAAAATATCTTGATGAGACCCTCACAAACAGAACTTTGTGTGGAGTAGCTCTATCATGAGTGGTTTGGGAGAAATGTATTTTACCAGGAATGAATTTGATCCAATGACTTTGAATGTCTAAAATATTAAATGCAAATTTCTATTAGATCTAAAACGTTTATTATAGATGGTTTTTGACACATTACTACTGGCTCAGAAAATACTTCAATGAGTGTTACAGAATAACCATTCCTATTCTTACCTTAACAATCATTATGGTTCTTGTTTCATGGATTTGTCATTTGGCTGCAAAATGTTCCAGACTGAAGCTTGGCATAAGAATGTAGCTACAGATTGCATTTATTCAATCTATCTGAGGTCTGGGTGGAGGGTTGGTGGGTTGTTTGGTTTCTGTTTTATTGGGGGTTTTTGCATTTCAGAACTGCTATATAATTTAAAGAAGGGGTTTGAGGGTTTTTGTCCCTAATATGAATTCATGTTACTGAGTACTTAAAGAGTCAAGGTATTTCCATAATGAGCAGGCTTGCTGCATGAAGCATTATTATATTTTCAAGACATATTACATACATTTCTGTCACAAAATATGGGACCAAAATATTCTGAGCCTGCTTCTGTATGATGTTAAACTAACTTTGCCTGGGTTTTGTGACAAAAAGCTGTTATGAAGTTGATAGTCACAGGAAGCTGATTCTAGCTGCTCAAGAGTCTTCAGTTGGCAGAGATGGCAAGGAAGATTGCACACTAACTTAGCTTTAACACTGTGGCTGGGATCAGGGCTTTTATTGCTAAAATTGCATTTCTGTATATATTTGCAGCCACAAGCCAGCATCAGACCCTCAGTCTAGTTGCACCACTGCTGAGAAGCAATTTAAAATCTGTCTGTGCAAAAAACCAATTAAAATTGTTAATAATTTACCCTTTTTCTTCTTTCTTTCTTGTCCGGATTTCTCATTGGTTTTTTGTAACAGAAAGAGAAGTTTGGAAAAAATATCTAGAGTGTGGAATATTTTTTGCAAATACAAAACACTGGATCATAGATGTGTAAGTTTAAAAACAAAACAAAAAAAAAACCCAACCAAATCACCAAAACCTTATTCCTGATGAAATCATCCTTTCTTAGCACATACTTTATTCTAGGCATGGTATCAACAAAACAGGGTTGTCATGGAAGGTCCCAGCCAGGACCCCAGCTCGGGGGCTGACAGGGTCTGTAGCAGCAGCATGTGCTCCTGTGGCATCTGTGAGGAGCAGCACTTGAGCTGTTTACAAACCAAGCACAGCACAGGGACAGCTGCCTGTCTCCTTCTCCCCTTTGTCCTTGGGTTAGAGTGGTATTAGAGCAAAGGAGACGTTGTTTTTGTCTGTAACTGTAGAGATAATTACAAATCTAAACTATAAATGTTAATGCTTCACATACTTAAGGAATTATTTATGAATATGGATTAGCCCAGCCAGAGAATATTAACAATGATAAATATCTTATATTCTTCAGCATTGTTTATCAACAGGTATTCCAAAATTCATTGCAGTTTTAACCTTGATTTTTACAAACTCTGCAATATGTGCAGAAGTCACTCTGTAACAAATCACAGGCAAAACAAAGAAGTAAATTAAGTTTAGCAATTAATGTATTCAAGCATAGTAACAAGGTCATCTGAAAGTAACAGGCTCTAGCAAGAAGAGTTGTCCAGGTTAGAATTCAGCATCTCTGGGCTACCAACCTTTTGCAGCAAGTTAAGAATAATAAGCATATTCTGAGGTTTTAGTGGCTGCAAACTCTCCAGCGCCGTGGTTTTCCCATCCCATGGCAGCACAACTCCTCCCTAGAGTAACCTGCAGTACTCAGGTGTGAGCTTGGCCTGCCCCCTCGGTCAGAGTTTGTTAAGCTGAGGATGACTGGTGGTCTTTTGAGGATGACTGGTGGTCTTTTGAGGGCGTGCTCTGCCTGCTGACCTGCACAGCCAAACCCAACCCACACAATGCAACAGAGCCCAGGGCGTCCCCCTGGGAAGAGTCACCTCTTGCTTTAGCAGTGCAATTTTTACTTGTACTGCTCTTAGAGCTCTGCCACTCAAGTACAGACCCACTTCTCTTATAAGCTCTGACAAGATCACAGCTGGAGACAGTATGGCTGTAGGCATTATGCATTTTCATGCACTCCGAGTACTCTTTCAGGATGAAAGTGATTTAAAATTTTGACATATTGAGGAAAAAAAAAATGAGGAAGTCACATGGACTGCAATTTTAAAATGCAAAATAAATAAAAAATGAGGAAGTCATGTGGACTAAAATTTAAAAATACAAAATGTTAAAAAATAGTAATAGTGAGTGTAAAACATTTTGCACACCTTGAGCCCTTGAAGCTATTTTATTACGTATAGTAATAGGTCTTCTGTTTGAAGTGTCACGATTATTGTACATTTTTGCAAAGTTTCTTCAATTTCAGAACTATCAAAAGTGTGTTCTCAGATTGGTCCATATGTTGCAAAACAGGATATACTTAAAGGTGAGGAGATAGACTGTGTTTGTTGTAATAATAATTAACTCTATCCTTAGTGTTTTATTTTAATAGCTTCCAAGTATAAACACATGCTTAAATCAAAATAAAGGGCACATCAGGATAAAGAGAGGAGTAAAACAGTGTAGTGCACATCAACAACAGAAGAAGTAAATGGAGCTGCAGAACACATTACATTTTCCAGAGTCACAACTGATTTGTATGGTTATGTTGGGTAAGAGACACCACTTGCTCGTGTTGATCTCAAAAACAGAAATGGAAGGAAACACAAGGCCAAGGTACAAAAGGGACCAGATACAAGTCAGACTGGGTTTGCACACCATTTATCATGTTTGCATTGACCTGCTGAGGCATTCCAAGACATTCTGGACAAAAGTAACTAAATCCATTTAGCACTAAACTGCATAAATGTACTGACTCTAGTCACAGGACTTGGCTCTGGATTTTCTAAAGTACATCCTATTTCTCTAGTGTAAACATGACTTAAAATGATTTCTTGGCTAGGTTTTCTATAAGATGTGAGCAGAAAGGGGTTGGGGGAAAAGGAGCTTTAGCAGGTAGTGGTTACTGTGGTATTATATGAAACGTAGAAGTTTGTGAAGGGGAGGATTACAGATAGAGAAGGCAAAGTAGGTTATTTTGCTTTAAAATCAGAGGAAAAGAAATTTCTTAACATGATGATATTTCAAAGCTGAGATGGGAATTGTGGTTACTGCACATTAAGTATAATGTTATGTGTAGGGTTGGGGATAGGAGACTCTCTAAATTGGTATATTAGAAATTTCTGTGTAAGAACAAATGAGGTCATAAATTAGAAGCAACTGGCAAATTTCAGCTAATTAGAATTTATGATGTTAGAGAAGATACTTTGGGCTACTAACAAGTGTGACTAGCTTGTGTTAAATACAGGCTGTATATTTAATTGAGGTCCAGCATTTTAACCTAATAGTTTCTCCTTGGTTCAGCATTACAAGTCTGTTATTGTAGGTTTCATTGTAGTCAATGGCAAACTTGATAAAATAATTTTCCCCAAACTAATTGTCCTGTAAATGACTGCTGAAAATTTTGGTAAGGTGTTTTATCTGAAACTGCTCTCATTAACATAAAGTATTGTCCATCTGCCAAAGGTCACAAAACCCTCCAATTGCACAGGTTGAAAACTCAGATCCTTGTGGAAAATTTTCCAGTGTCAAGCTTACTGGATTTGTGCACTGAAGTGGTAGAGACACAAATTTTGATATCAAAGTTATAACACTTCATATCTGCCCTCTTCCCCAGCAAGGTTAGTACAAGCAGAAGAAATTCTGGATTGTCTTTAAAAGTCCACGTGTATTATTTGGGAAAGGTTTTGGTACCAAAACTATTCTGAGTGGAAGTTGACCAAATTTGTTCATTCTAAATAACTGAAGAAATTATAGTGCATTTTTCAACTTTAACATTTATTTTCTTAATTTTACATATTTTTTATAACATTAAAAGAATTGGTGATGTACACTGATACCTGAGGGGAAAGGAAAAGGTGAGAAAATTAAAGTTAAGATATGAATGAATTGGTGTCTGACCAGATCAAAACCCATCATAAATTTCAAACTTTACTTGTCATTTTTCTTACCTAAGAGTTATTTTTCATTATTAAGTTAAACAATTTAGTATCACCATTACTCTCTTCCTATAAATAAAGCACTGCAGTGTTTTGCTTTGGTGCTGGAGGCTAATTCTCCTGCAGCCAGGGACTGTAAAGAAATGGAAATAGTGGAATGTGGTTTTCAAGTGAACTGGCAGCTTTCCAGCTGTATTAAGCTGAAGTGAAGACTGTGTAGGACACCACTGAGTCTCTCAACAAGAGAATTCTAATGGAGTCTGAGATTGTGAGCTTTCTGTTCAGGCAGAACAGAGCAACTTTTCAAAAGTTGTCAAGGATGAAACTTAATTGGGTGCTGCAAGAGACCAGGAAATAATCATTCAAACTGCCTGACATCTAAATCCTAGAAATATAAAGGCATCAAAGGCCAGATGTCATGCATATAATCATAAAGCATTGAGAAAAGTTGTATGAGGTCTAGACCAAGAAGAAAATCTGGATGTTGTAACATTTCCTGCCTGCATGGTTCTAGTGATCTTGGATGTGAATGACTGGAGTAAGAGCCAGAAAAGTGAAAACAAAAAAACTTAAATCCCCAAATGTCACAAGACAGCTAAAGGACCATGCTTGGATATACAAAAACCAATGAGAACCTACTGTGAGTTTCCAGAAAGACATTTACACCATGGCAGTCAGTATCCAGTAAACAAATAATTTATGTTGGTACTGCAAGCTTTAATGCACAGAAATATAGGACACTGCTACCATTTTTACAGAAGCAGAAAAAGTTTATCTCTTGTCACTATAAACATATGCAAGATTTTTCTTACAAAGAAAATAATAATTGAATGAAAAAAGCAAGAACACAGACTTATTTCCCAATATCTGTTGGAATTTTCTCAGCTGTGAAAAATTCAAGCACCAAATTCTTTTTTACTCACTTACTGTTCCAGCTGATTTCCTTCCACAAGTCATCAAATCTATTTATAGATTTCATTAGCCTAGTGTTGCTTTCTTTAACAATGTCAGACTCTTTTCTGAGCTAAATAAAAACAAATGAATATTAATGATTTTTTCTTTTGTTTGGCTCTTCTAACACAGAGCAACAGCAGATGCAAATTTGTTCACTGTGACTGTATCCCTTGGGATGGTAAAGGGCAATATTTTTTTCATAGGCTTTAATAATAGTAATTTCAAAACACAGGTAAGGTGTGTTTCTTGGTGTACATGTGGACCAGCTCTATATTTGCAAATATGAGATGATCCTAAACAACAGCTCTTAATATAATAAGCAAAAAATTGTGATTCTTTTATACACTGGATGTTAAATCTGCAAGAAATCCTGTTGATAGATAACTGGATGGCATCCTAGCTCTTTTCCCATACAAGAAATAAAAAGAAAATCCTCAGATAACACTATGTCATGCAATTCCTTAAGGGTGTCTTTTTTTTCAAAGCAATATGCAAAATATTCCAATGAATCACAGACATAATTTTGCATTGGTTAAGGCAGAAAAAAAATCCGCCAATCACTCCCAGCAAGAAAAGTATCTTACTTACAGTTGTATTTTTTGTTGTTCAGTAATTTTTAATTCACTTTATTTACAAATGAAAGGACCCCTTTGTAAATTTATGTAACATTTTTGGTATAATATGGTTTCAAATATGAAGATAGGTTTTATCATTTGTCATTTTGTAACAAGAGAAGTGGAAAAAAGTTGCTGTGCTCTGAGTTATTTTATCCAGCCTTCTCAGTGGATCTAAACCTGAGTTAGTAGGTCATTTACAGTGCTGGGGAGAAGTAAAAGACAAAAGAGAAAGGAGCATGTTGTAACTCAGTCATGGAGAAGGGGATTTGTTCAACTTTGTGGTTCCCTCTTTTTCATATTTTGATCAAAAGAGAAAAGCATTGCTGGACTGAATTGCCCTCCACTTTTCTCCCCAGCCCATCCTTGAGGACATTCTCGTGTGTTTTATTTTCATCTGATTTATGCCATACCCCTTTGGAGTCCTGTGCTTCTGCCATCTCCTTTTCAATTCTGCTGCAGCAACTGCTGCCCGGTGTGACAAGGTATTTCATTGCCATGCTTCAAGCTTAGTGTGAGTGTTCACAGCCTGATCTGTGCTTTAATGCCTGTAATGCTTCTCTACCCCAAAGTAATGTTTCTTAAGGAAATGAATTGATGGTGGGAAAATTCTGCCAACGGATGCAGAAAACTTAGTTAGGATCAGTTCTCAGTTATCAACAGTGGTGTAAATTTGGAAAGGATATATTGAAGGCTTTTATGTCTAGCATTGTTTTAAGTATCAGGTGCCATTTCTCATAGATTTATGCCTCAAGTCAGGATACACTTCACTTAAATTTGGATTTCACATTGGTTAGGCTTACATGAATCAGGAGCAGCATTAAGCTTTAAATATCCATTAACCTGGTAAACAATTAGAGCATTTCAACAGATTTTTTTTATCCGATGTTCAACATTTAGTCCACAGTTCTACTAGCAGTTCAGAATGTGGGAGCCATTATTAATCCATTCCAGCATGAAGTGCAGAGGCTTAACTCAAGATCTACTGCAGGTTTTAGGTTTTGCTGCGGGGTTTTTTTTTGTCTCATGTTACATAATTGCTGGATTTAGATTGAATGACAATTTATTCTGTCATCACTAAGTGTATGAAGATAGCTAAAAGAAGAAATTGATTTAGTTCTTATGCATGTTCTTGGATTCAGCATGGAGTTCATACTACTGGCTGAAAAGAAGAGATTTTTTTTTTTAATAACCACTTTTATGGGCTCCACAAAGTGCTTATTGAGTGACATATTTGGCAGGTTTGAGATCAGTTTTGTTCAGGAAAGCTGAACGTTATTTTGCACTATTAGATTACTTTAAAAGCATCTTTCCAAGAAAACATGGAGCAAGTTCATTCAGTCATTCTGATTGAAAACATTTGCAAATGTCCTTTAAAACTTATACATAAAAGCCATTTCTTTTTTGACCATTTCTCTAGCTGGAACTTTCCTTCTCCTCTCTGTATACATGCACATGCATGGAAAACCAAAGGTCTGAAACCAGATTGTGTTTTCCCAGTTGGGCTGGAGTCAGAGCTGACACCTCCCTTGAGGCCAGCAGTGCGTTGAAGTGTGCTGGGCTTAGAGCAGCAGCCTGGGGTGTCCAAGGGTGCCCAGGCAGCTCAGCCCGGGCTGTGTCCGATGGTGCCCAGGAGCTCAGCCCGGGGTGTCCGATGGTGCCCAGGGAGCTCAGCCCGGGCTGTGTCCGATGGTGCCCAGGGAGCTCAGCCTGGGCTGTGTCCGATGGTGCCCAGGGAGCTCAGCCCGGGCTGTGTCTGATGGTGCCCAGGGAGCTCAGCCTGGGCTGTGTCTGATGGTGCCCAGGAGCTCAGCCTGGGCTGTGTCCGATGGTGCCCAGGAGCTCAGCCCGGGCTGTGTCCGATGGTGCCCAGGGAGCTCAGCCCGGGCTGTGTCCGATGGCGCCCAGGAGCTCAGCCCGGGCTGTGTCCGATGGCGCCCAGGAGCTCAGCCCGGGCTGTGTCCGATGGTGCCCAGGAGCTCAGCCTGGGCTGTGTCCTATGGTGCCTAGGGAGCTCAGTCCGGGCTGTGTCCAAGGGTGCCCAGGGAGCTCAGCCTGGGCTGTGTCCGATGGTGCCCAGGAGCTCAGCCTGGGCTGTGTCCGATGGTGCCCAGGGAGCTCAGCCTGGGGTGTGTGCGATGGTGCCCAGGGAGCTCAGCCTGTGGTGTCCAAGGGTGCCCAGGGAGCTCAGCCTGGGGTGTCCAAGGGTCCCCAGGGAGCTCAGCCCGGGCTGTGTCTGATGGTGCCCAGGAGCTCAGCCCGGGCTGTGTCCGATGGTGCCCAGGGAGCTCAGCCTGGGGTGTGTGCGATGGTGCCCAGGGAGCTCAGCCTGTGGTGTCCAAGGGTGCCCAGGGAGCTCAGCCTGGGGTGTCCAAGGGTCCCCAGGGAGCTCAGCCCGGGCTGTGTCTGATGGTGCCCAGGAGCTCAGTCCGGGCTGTGTCCGATGGTGCCCAGGGAGCTCAGCCTGGGCTGTGTCCGATGGTGCCCAGGGAGCTCAGCCCGGGCTGGGTCCGATGGTGCCCAGGGAGCTCAGCCCGAGCTGTGTCCGATGGTGCCCAGTGAGCTCAGCCCGGGCTGTGTCCGATGGCGCCCAGGAGCTCAGCCTGGGCTGTGTCTGATGGTGCCCAGGAGCTCAGCCTGGGCTGTGTCTGATGGTGCCCAGGAGCTCAGCCTGGGCTGTGTCTGATGGTGCCCAGGAGCTCAGCCTGGGCTGTGTCTGATGGTGCCCAGGAGCTCAGCCTGGGCTGTGTCTGATGGTGCCCAGGAGCTCAGCCTGGGGTGTCCAAGGGTGCCCAGGGAGCTCAGTGACCTGGCTCACAGCCTCAGCTGTGGTTGTTGCTGCCCCATCTCTGCCACCTTCTCAGTCTCCCGATGGAGCCTGTGGGTGCTCTCCCGTGGTGGCTGTGATCACAAGCATTAAGATGTCGTGTCCTTTAGCTCCTACTGAAGCCAGAGCTGATTTCAAGAATATCTGTGTGTAAAAATGATAGTAGCAGACCATCTGTTACAGCTATTTCACCAAAAAAACTACAGTCAAACAAGCTATAAATATTTTACTTATTTAAAAAAATAAAACAATTGTTACCACCATGTGAGAGACTGGTACAACTCTTCATCCTTTCTAAACATGCATATTAGCAATGGGATCACAGTGAAAATGGGAAACTGGCCCGTACTCTAGAACATGGTTCATTAAAAATTAACTTGCCTTTAATCTGGGATACAGCAATTCTCACTCAAATTTATAATCCCTTCTTCTCCATTTAGAGAGTGTTAAGCCTAGCCTTAGATATGGATGATATATTATATTTTTTATTGACTTAGGATAGAAAATGGTTCCAGCACTCTGTCTCTCATATTGTTCAATACTTTCTGTTTCTGCCTGCTCATTTGGAAGTGGTGAGTTCCACCAAAGATATATCACTGTATTCCAGGCATGAATACTTTCCTCTCACATAATTCAAGATACAGTAAATCATTCATTTTTCTCAGAGAATCTATGTTTGTTTCCTTTAGATTTGATTAAAGACTCAGATCTGAGAAGAAATTTTAAGAACCTGTGTGTAAATACTCATTAAGAATTGTCGTTATTCAGCTATTAGTGTCTTGCCAGAGCTCTGGTTTGCAGCAGACAGGACTCTCAGTGTTAGAATCCTCCTTCTAAAGATTTGAAAATGGTTGAGGTTTCTCCAGCACACCTAATTTCTGGAAGGGTGCAGCAATTCTACATTTGTGAGTCTAAAATTAGAAGCAGTAGATTTCAAGGAGATATGTAAATTACTGATTCTGAGAGCTTTTCATCTTTTCAGATTAACTGAGTGTTCAAATACAAATGAATAATCAACTTGGTCACCATTTTTTAAAATTTAAATTGTACTATACATAGGTAGTTATAATAATAATTTTTAATTGTTTGTACTTTTACCCCTAGGGGTTGTTAATTGTACTGTCTGATTTTAGAAAGAAATCTGCTTAGCATAAAATAGTCATCTTTCCCCCTGAAATACCTCTGAGTGCACTGCTGTCCTGCATTCTAATTCTAAAATGAATTTGTTAAAAAGTGAAAAGAACACTGGGTAGACACATTTCATTAAATGTCCCATTATAGTCATAGCTGGCTGTAGTGATTCTTCCCCAGTCTTTTAATAGAGACACTGGTCTCCCAATAATTATAATTTCTTGTTAGACTAACCTGATAGTGCAGTGCTAGCCTATAAAGAGTTGTTTAAACTTGAGATTCAAGTAGCTCTTTCCAATTCTAGGTACCTATTCTGTTAAGGCTAATTGATTTATAGAGGTTATTCCACTGTCCTCTAAGAGGAGGCATTTATCATTCACACAAAATCTTGCAAAAGAGTAATGCAGCAACATCTCTAGCTAAACTGCCATTTTAGTAATTTGTAACAAATGTCTTTAAATTTAAGAACGGAAATTGTGATAAACAACAGAAAACCCTTAAAATATGAGTCTTAGAATTGTTTTGGAATATCCCTTATTATCTCTGTGAAAGCTTTTCAGACTGTGCTGCCATACAGTAATTCATTTTATTTCCTAAATGTTTTTAGTACTCTTTCTCTCCATTAATTTCAAAACAGTTCAACAAATTCAATTTCCCAATCACTTTGGCTGACCTGAATGTGTATCCTTCAGCAAATTCATCATTTTCTGAAAGAACTTCCTCAACCCACGATTCAAGATGAAGCAGTGACTCTTCTCTGGAGGCTGAATGAAGACCTATAGCCATACTTGTACTGAAGTATAGCTAAAAATACGTTCAAAAATCACTTGTTCAAAAAAGACAAAGAGGCTGCACTGAGTCAAATGAGGTGTAAACAATTCAACAGCTCAAAGTCATTTATCTGGAAAGCTCTACAAAGGCCTTTTGTGTATGAGCATGTCCCATACCTGTAAAATAAGGGAAAACAGGAATACATTCAGAAGCTGGTGTTGCAGCAGGAAATGGTGAAAAGAGCATCCTATTTGAGGGAGGATGTGGTTTGCAGGTGGCAAAGAGGACCTGGAGATCTGCCAGTGTGAATACCAGCATGGCATTTGAGTTAACTCCATCAGCCTCCCAGCCAACTCAAAGTAACACATGCTGCATACTAATAAACATCATATGGCTTTTCAGTCTGTGGTGGGAAGGGCCAAACCCACAATTTTTAAAGTATTTTTTTGGTATTGAGATGATTTAATTAAGAAGATTCAGTGTAAAGGTAGAACGTGGACAAAGGAAAAAATTTCAGAATCCCAGCAGTGTCAGAAATTAAAGTTTGGGTTGGATGGGGGTGAAGTGGCTCATCAACTTTGGTCCAGAGGAGATTCAGGATAATGAAAATGTCAGCAGAAGGCCCTGGAATGTTTAGATCCATCTTCTGCCATGTCTTCAGACAGCTGGTAACAGAGTAGTAGTGAAATGAAGGAAAAGGTTAAAATAACTTGTCAGCAAGATGCTGTCTGTATAAAGGTGTCTTGGTTTGTGTTGTTTCTTATCATTTCTTACTTCAATGCACTGCAGACAGCAGATTACATAAAATTCCTAAAATAAGATTAAAAATTATGGAATTTTAGTGTGCTATTAGGTCTGTCAGCTTCACTTGGTGGTGTCAGTAGAGGAGACGTAGAAGGAGATTTATGTTTGGAGAGGCTTGATTGTGTTTGTCAGTGAGTCTTTTCCCCTTTTGGATTTTAATTTTCTGATTACAATGTGTTGTCTAGTATAAATATTAACTAGATTTTTGGAAAGGTTTATATATTTGCCAGGGGTGTTATCAGTGGGGTCTAGTGTCACAAATGAGTAGTTTAAGTCACTTAAAGAAGTATCATCAAAGCTATTAGCTAAAGCAGGTTTAATAGAAATTTGTGAAAATGCAACTTAATGAAGTTTGACAGCGCAGTTCACTCTATTACTTATTGCATAGATGAAGCATGCAAAGGAAATTCAGATTAGAATGTGTTTAGAATGATTTACAGAGACAGGGAGCACAACAGGCTAAGGGTGCAGAGGGGCAGGCACACAAAAGGTTGAGGATGCAACGAGGTGTGGGAGACCCTCCCATGGGGTCATGAGGTTCAGAATAGTCCCCCTTGCTTTCTGTGTTCCTGATGGAGCCTAAGCGAGTCTGAGCCCAAAATTAGTCTCCAACTTGGTCGTTTACATCAAAAGCTTTTAACTTCCCTTAATGAATGACTGATCCAATAGGATTTACTACAAGCACAGCAGTACCTGTAGGTCTGAGTTGGCAATGTTCATACTATGCTTGCTGTGAAGTATTTCAGTCAATTCACACCTGCACGCACACCAGCACAGGGAGGTGTATGTGCACACATACAGAAGTACCTGCTGAAATTCCCCTCACAGTCAGTGGAACACTTTGGATGCCTTTGCATTTCTCAGCAGACAAGGATTGAGCCTCGATCGTGGGGGTCACAGCCCAGGCCCTTCAGTAGATTTCAGGGTGGCACTCAAGAATTGCAAAGGTGACAGCTGGCAAGCCGAGCTGTCCCACTGGGGAGATGCTGCCACAACCCCCTGCGACCCCAGGGAGCTCCAAGGGCCTCACTTAGCACCACTTCATACAGAGATGCAGGATGATTGGCATCAGTCATCAGTCAATGTCCACCCGGGCTGTAATCCAATACAGTAATTATTGGGATTTTTCAAAAGTCCAGTAACAATAGTATTGTTCTCCTTGGGCTATGATTCAGGCAAGTAATGTTCCAAGGCTGTTCTGGGATGACTGATTATCTCCTGTCCCCTTCTTTGGTTAGGCAACAGAAGCTCCTGGAGCAGACAGTGTTTCTGATAAGCTTGAGGGAAGTTTAACTGCCCAGGGGCCATTAATCAAGACCAAGGCCTAAGAGGATTCCTGAGATCACAGAGCAGCCTGAGGGAGGAGGATGGGGCGAATGCACCATCACACCCAGTTAGAGTAGAAAGGGCACAAAACAAGTATTCAAGATGTAATCACAAGTCTCCTTTACCAATCTCTCTAATTGTACATCTTTTAGCTTTTATAGCTGCAATGTACAGTCCAGGTGTACCAAGCAATGTACAGGAAATTAAAGTAGAATCTTATTGTTGGATGGAATATGTCAATGTAGATTGTAAATGGCAGATACAAAAACAAGGGAATGATAATAGGAATATATCAGTCCTTCTGCAGGACCTCATCTGATAGCTATTAATCAGAGAAAGAAACCCTAGTCTGGATTCCTAGGCAGCCTAAATTGAATTGTCTAGACTGAGGTGAACAGAAGGGGTTTATATCAACTGAGATCTTGCCCCACAAGTTTGAAAATTCAGGTTCAATTCTATAACCTTAGAAAGCCTTAGTTTTTTTTTCTGAAAGTATATTCCAGATTCTACTGGCTGTAGCTGCAGAAAATTAAGTTTGTCCAAGGTCATCAGATGCTTTTTAAAAATGTAAAAATCTTACAGTTGACTGTACCTTTAGAGGTACATATTTAAGATGCTGTGTGGCTATCTAGCATCTGTAGCTGTGGAAATATGTCTTTGTAGAAAAAGATCTTTTAGCAAAATTCAAGAAACAGAAGAATATTTGCTTTAGTTGCACTGGAGAAATGTGAATCTTTCAGATTTGAAGCCATAACATGTAGAGCACAGGAAGAGCACTCAAAATTCAGGCAAGCAGGCTATGACAGGATGACAGACACTGTAGGGTGATGTGACCATAAAGCAAGCTATGCTCAAGACACAGCCAGGTTGTGGTTGCAGCAGTCTAGACTTTAATATCTTTGGGCAAGTTGCTCAGAAATTACCCTTACATATAATTGAATAAAACATACATTTTTTTTCAACTAGAAAGGCACAAAACAAGCATTCAAGATGTAATCAATTAGAGCAAATCTATGCAGCTCTCTAGGCCTTTCTCTTTAGGAATTATCCTGGAGAAAGCAGACTGTACAGAAGCTAAAGCTTCATGCTGGTCTGCTCTGGAAGGGTTTAGTATTAAAATCTAGCAACTTTTTATTCCACAGACTCTCCTAATGGTAGTAAAAGGAATCCAGCAGCTGTGGCAAAATTGGACTGTTCCAGAACACATGCCCTATGTTTTTCTCGTAACTTTAATACAGTGAGGCATGTCAGTCCAGGTAGAAAACTCAGTTTTCTGAAATAAGCCTATTTAGGTCAATGTGTCAAAGAAATTAAATTATTTGCAGGTATTTTTGGTGAAGAACTGTTAAATGTGAAAAAAAAAATCAAATTGCTGAAATTGAGTAGTCCATTTATTTGAATCTGAGGTTCTACTGTAATGGAATATTTTTACTCATTAAAAAACAAACAAAAAAAAATACGAATGCTGAAAACTATTTTAATTCCACTGTTTGGCTGAGGACATAAACACAGCTGTATGGAAATTTAGTGTGGTGGTTCCCACAGCAACTGTAGTCCCACCATAGAACACACAACAATATTCTTAATTTTCTTCTAAAACTGAAAATCTACTACTGTCTAAAAAAAATCTGAGCAATTTCACATGCACAGTGAGAGATATATTTTCAAAGAAACAGCACTATTGAATTTTGAGCTTCAGTAGCCTTTCATTTCTCATCTGTAATTTCCAATGAAGATAGGATTTTTTACCAATGCATTTCTATGGAACATGACAACAATCCCTTTTACAGGCATTTATTTTTGTAGTATTTTAAATGAGAAGATCAAAGTGATTAATGGATTCCATTTCACTGCAGAAGTTCTAAGAGAATAGTTCCTTCGATGACTTCTGTAATCAGGTTTAATTAAAATAATTTTTTGCACTTCAGAAAATGAGATTCAGATATTTATTTGAATGCAACTATAGTCATTTAATTAAATCATTAGCAATCACAGAGATGACATTATTAGTTCAAGCTCACTTAGCATGTATTTTAGCTTGAGGCAAAGCTATGGGCTGAAATCAAGACAGGCACGTAATTTTTTTCCATTTCACTGACATTGAACCTTGTGAATGTAATGTTTTATTATTGTAGTCTGAGTTAGAGCAAGCTCTATCAAATTTCACCAAGACTGGAATCCAAGGTGCTGGGCCTAAGAGCTTCCTGAAAGACAGAGCTCCTGACAGGCACAGCTTGTAGTTTAAGTAGACAATGGAAATGAAGTGTGTAACGGAGAGCAGGCAGCTGCAGCTCCCAAACCTGGTCACAGCATAGCTTCAGATGATCAGGTACTATGCAGGAGATGATGTGCCCTCCACCCATTCCACAGGAGTGGGGAAACCTCTCTCTTAATTGCAAATCAACATTTTTACAGCCATTCCTTGTTCTTCTGCCTGTATTTTGTTAAACTCAAAGGTCTGGCGTTATTACCAACGTGAAAAACTTGACAGTGAGAATCTGTTTGTATAAAATTGTTGCTTTGTCATCTTCCCTTTGTTCTGTGTCCTTATGCCACTGGAATACTCACTGGATTCTTCTGGTATTTCCCTTAGTTTTGGTGCAATGAGACACAAAAAACCTGGAAGCGAATTGGATGCAAATGTTACTTTTAATGAGGAGTAGAGACCTTATTTCCATTAAATGAGCATAAGAGAAAAGAAGAAAATCGTTTAGTGAAAGACACTCTGGAGAGACAAAATTGTCTCCAGTAGGGCTTTTCAGGACTGTTGTACAGGGACTATTCCCTCACAGTGTCTCAGTGCAGAGCCCCAACCCCAACAAAGGCCACGTGTTCCTGCTGGGTAGTCAAAATGTGCCAAACAAATGGCTGTTAGGGTATAGAAGAGCTCCTAGAGGATATGCTGTTTTTGTATTGCCACAGTCCAGTCCTAATTAGTGTTACAAAATGTCTTTGAGGTGGGCAAGCAGACAAAGACATCTGAGAGACAGGGATGGGGGCCAGAAGCCAAATTGTAAAATATTAGTGTGCTAGTGTGGGAATTATACTAAGAGGGTTTTCCTAAAAGCTGGAAAGACCCATAGGGAGAAGTGAGCTACTTGACTGTGGAGGTCTTAGACATGAGTGTAATATACTGACAGTTCCAGTTCTCTCATTTGCAATTTATGAATAGATGAAAAGAGCAACTAAAAACAAAATAAAAGTGCAATGGCCTTTTTCAGTCTTCATTAGCATTCTTTTCTTGAACAGATGGGCCCTCACTAGATATTCTTATGTTAAGTTTTGTTCTGTTCTGGGCAATATTATGTTATTTTAATTATTTAATAAAATAATAGAGTATCCGAATTGTCATGAACAAAAGGCTTAGAGTTCCAAGAAAAACATCTTGTTCATGTCAGCTTAAAAATCATGTGAAATTTGTGTTGTTACTGAAACCAAGGCCAACTCCAGAAAAATCTCCACTATGGTTTACAGACCACATCTGTTTTGAGATCATCACCCCTATTTCCTTACCAATTTAAAATTCAGGTCATGTTTTCAAAGTGGTTGCTGAGATTTACAGACATGGAACATGTCTGCAAACTCTGCACCATCTTTACTGTCTTCAGGTGCAATGCTGCTGTGTTTTAGATTTTCCTGTTTGGTCTGTAAGAAGGAAGAAAACTCAAGGATTGATATAAATTTAAACCCTTGTTTTTCTATGCTCTTTTCTTCTGTTTGGTCTGATTGCAAATATTTACATATACATGACATGATGAAAAATTGTTTATTTTGTTATACTAGGTCTAACTTTTAAATAGAAAGAAATTAGAAATCAGAAAAATTCTGGGAAATCAAAACTACATTTGTTAAATTTGGCAAAATTCTTTAAGAAAGGGAAATGGGAATGCTAAAATATTAGCCTTAATGTTTCATTCTGGAACTGATAAAAGATTTGATTTTAACATTTGAGATGTCATTTGAATATGTGATTTAAGTAATATGAGTAGGTAAATGAGGCTCTAAATTTATAAGTAAAACATCTCATTTTGAGTTAAATTAACTGTTTAAACTTCCTTTTATTGGAATCTAAAGCAATGTTGGCATATAAAATGTTTAACACTGAATCAGATTTCTTTCAGACGTTTTTTTCTTTCAGCTGTCAAGGCAAAAAATAATTTTCTCCCAGAGAGCAGGGGGATATAATAACCATAGACTTCCTGCTGTTGGGAAGTCAGGATGAGAAATAAAAAATGTGCCAGTACCTGGGTAAAAAGCTATCTGTGGTTGAAAGACTGCAGCATCTTCCTTTGCTTTGTTTTGCTTAAAGGCATTTGTGATTTTTTTCAGTGTTCCAGAGTCCAAAGAGTGTAATGTAATATTTAAATCCCTGTTCTACTTCTCTTCAAGCTGGATTTGAAATATGTATTTGTATGGAGGCCTTAGGCTTGCAAGAGGAAAACAACAACAGGGAATCCAAGGTGTCCCTTGGCCATCTGGGGACAGGTCTTTGGGATCTCTGAGCTGGTTCTTGAGGGAGAACACCTCACTGCAGTGGAGCTCATTGTGCAGTGATTTAGATTACACTGATCCTGCCTGGGACAGAGAAGGGATTTGCTGCCTGACAAAGGAGCATCTGTTGATCTTTTTGAACCTGGAGAGAGCCTGCTGCACTAAGTTCTAGTTCAGCATTCTGTAAGTGCACACAAAGCTGGATATACATGGAGGGAGTGTAGCTTAACTCATTGCCAATTTTTACTTTTTTCTCCGTACACAAAGCAATTCCACTCACAGGAGCACAGGCAAAGGGAAGAGAGCCCCAGGTTTGGCTCAGGAAACTTGAGCTCCAGTCATAAGAACTTGTCCCATGTGTAAGGCAAAGCTCTTCTGTGTCTCAGGCTGTACTTTACCAGTTCTGAAAGTAACTGCAGTGATATTACTGCACACTGCAGAGCACTTGGCACCTTTCAACATGGGTATCCTAAGGCAGGCATTGCTATCACTGGGAGCAAGCTGCCAGGGGAAATGGAGTGAACTGCTCGAACTCCAAATTATTACAGGAGCTCAGAGTGAGATGTGGTTCATTGGTTTTCACTGCCTTCCTCCTACCTGGTATTTTAATGCCAAATATCTGCCTTATGTTTCTGGAACCTCCCTTCTGACTTCTGCTCTTGTGAATCCAACTCTTCCCTTTTCTGCCTGCCAACGTGCAGGATTTCCTCTGGAGCTACAGCCTCATGTCTCTCTGAGAGGCTTGTGGCCAGCTTGGGCCCCTTGCAACATTAATTTAATGTATTTATAGACACTGATGAATGCAAGTTTCTCAAGGATCTGTGTAGGTACTGAGAGGAGACTTTGAGGAATTGCCATTGCCTCTACTGGCCACAAATTTGTTCTCAGCATGATGCTATGGGAAGGCTGTTTTAATTCTGGATTAAGAAAGAAAGAAAGAAAGGTCTTTTCTGCTGGAAATCTGGTATTGGCTGCCAATAAATAAGACAGAAATTAGGAATTCCCAGACTGTTCCTGCCATATTACAAATCTGGCCTCTTCAGCTATATTCCTGGCATTCTTCCTTACCATAAAAAGTGTGTGAACATCTTGTCATACTCACTATACCAGGACTTTGAGAAACATACTGGAATATTCATACAGGGAAACA
Source organism: Erpornis zantholeuca (assembly GCA_013400515.1). NCBI lineage: Eukaryota > Metazoa > Chordata > Aves > Passeriformes > Timaliidae > Erpornis > Erpornis zantholeuca. Next base: position 229,977 of record VZTN01011650.1, read on the forward strand.
ATGTAATTTAAAAATATGCACATCTTGAAGAAAGCATTTATTTTTGAAAGAGATAGAATAAAGTTCTTTCATCTCTTGTAATCAGTTTATTAATTTTTTTTTCTCTTTGTAATGAAAGGGAGTGGGTTTTCTTAGCTTTACATTGTATTCAAATTACCCAGTAGACTGGGAACAAGTTTATTCTTAGTTTGAAATGTTGTGTAGGGAACATTCACAATGAAATCATGTTAATAAGTATAGCTTTGTTAAAGACTGATATAAAATAAAAGAGAAGCTGATCCTTCTCTACCTTAAATCCAGAAAAATAATGCAGTTACTGCTATGGTAACCAGAACTGAGTATTGTACCAAGACTAAATTTATACTGCTCCTCTTGTTTCTTTACCTTGTTTGTGGCTTTGAGTTTCAAGACTGTAAATCTTTCAGATGAGGACCTCAGAGCCAGGCTAACCCTTTGCTTAATAAAAAAAAAAAAAAAAAAAAACTGTAAAAATTTTTCATGGAAGTGAACTGATTCCTTTAACAAGTTTTTTTTGAAATGAGCTTTGGTGCCTTGGTTTTCCTGCTCGTAACTCTCTCTTTCTTTGTAGTCCTCTTTGGCTCAGTGAATATTTAATTATCTACCCAAAATGAAACAGTTCCAGCAGGAGAGAGGCATACTCTATAAAGTCTACTGTTAATATTATAGCTTCCTTTTACAAAAATACAATGAACATAAAATTCTGGTAACCAGATGTGCTTGAGCATGACTCACAAAGGTCTGATATTGCCCTCTCAAATGTGTTTTCTGTCCCTGCCAGCTTTCACCACTAAAAACCTTCCACATAGGAGAGTAGTTTTTGCTCCTGTTCCTACATGGAAATGAACCATTTAATCTGACTTTGAACTTAATTGTACTATGCTGCCAAGTGCCACACCATGGATACAAGACCCTTTATATGGTAAGAGAAATTGTGTGAATTCAGGTTCAGGGCACTGACAAAAATAGAAAGGGATATGAACCTTTCTTTCCTGTGTTACTCCCCACTAGGATATTATTTCAAGGTGAAAATTCTAGCTTTGGAGAGCCTGCATTTTCCAGGAGAAAAAATGTTCAATCAGAAGCAGAAATTACACATTAGTTCTCATAGAAGTTAGCACAGAAGACTTAATGAAAGTATCTTCTGGGTTTAAAAGAGTGTGGTTATATATTTCCCTCAAGATATATTTGCTTGCTAGGTTACTTTTGCTAGGTGGAAGCTTTTCCTTACTGGTGCTTTCCAGGCAACCACTGTTCTAGACCTCTTTGGACATGAGTATACACCTTCTGCTATAGAAACTAATGAAACTTCCAGAGAGGTGTGTTATTTCGGTGGGATTTTATATTCTCTACTCTGATTTTCCAGGCTCTTTTCCCACTCTTGTTATGCACAATTGAAATAACTACAGGTGGAGGACAGAAATACATCTCCTACTGTCTAAATGCAGCTGCCTTATTTAAAGGGTTTGTACCTCATGTGCCTCAGCATTTAATAAACACAGAGTGTGTCCTGGCCAGTGTTGGCCTCTGCCAAATGTATAACTAGAAAACAGAAGAGTATTAACTACAGATTCTTAACTTCCTCACATGAGGATCCAACTTGAGTAGCTGAGGTTGGTCTGTGCAAATACACTGCAGTTACAGGCCTCCTGGTGATCCACAGAACAGCCCCAGAACAGGCAGGAGGGGAATGCACCAGCCCCCTGACCATTTTGGTGGCCCTCCACAGAGCTCATTTCATCTCATCAGTGTCTCAGTTTGCTGTGACAGCAGCCCAAGCAGGCAGCCAGCTGCAGGTATCACGTGTGGCTAACTGGGAGGTGTGTGTGCCCTCCATGCTGCAGCACAAATGTGCACTCATATTGTCAGCTGGGCAATGGGAACTGAGGTCTGGGTCTGGCAGCTGCTCCCTCGAGTGGTTGGAAGAAGGGCAGCCCCCAGCTCTGCCTTCACCCCTTTGGTGTGTTCTGGTCCCAGGCTCTGTCAGGAGTGGACAATACTGGCAGTGGACAGGTATAATCCATCTGTTCCCTAGAGGAACTTGAATCTTTCTGTATTTGCCCTGCTTTTAGACAAGGGTCAGTGCTGCAACACTGCTGTGTAAACTCTTGAATAACACAGTACATAGCTTCTCTGGACACCATTTGTTTATTAGGACAGGAGATGCACCAAACTTCCTATAAATTATGTTAGCCTCCATGGATTCTCCATAGATTGATATGCACAAGTCACTAAGTCTTGAATATCTTCCCTGCAAGTGCAATAACTGGCTACTGGCTTCATTGGTAGCACAACATCACAGAAATGGTGGGTTTAGTGTAGGATGGGATGCAGACAAAGAAGAAATTGAGAAAAGGAAGATGTTGTTATCAGCATGGCTATGTTACCATGGTTATGGTTCAGGTAGCCTGCTGGTCAGCCAAAAATAGAACGAGCAATGGAAGTTTTATCACCTGAAGTTTCTTTGTGTAGAGAAGTATCCTTTGACCAGTTGCACAGGGCCATTTCTGGCAATGGCATTGCTTTCAGTTTGCAAGAAATCTCTGTTACTCACTAAAGTGTGATACTTTGGAGAGGGAGTAACTCTACACCTTCAGAGGAAGGGAAACATTCTCCGAGTATTCCTGTTGTGGAATACAAATGAAGATTTACAGCTGGTCATTCAGTAAAGCTTATTAGAGTGGGCTTCATTAGCTCTTTTGTATGATTTTGCTAAAGGCTAAGCAGCATTCTTTATGTCTTTGTTACTTTTTGCGCATGCTTGTATGTAGGCTAAATATAGGAACCTAGAGAGATGGAATTGGTTACAGAAGACACAGCTGTGGAGTTATTATTTACGATCAAATTAGGGAAAAAGAACAATTGAAGGGAACAGAGACCCCACTAATAACTGCTGGGAGCCTTGATTGAAGTACTCTTTTTTCTTATATCCAAATGTATCATCAAGAGACAAACAATTCTGCATGGTGGCTTTATTATTGGAGTACTAGATTGTGTTGTATTTTCTTTGCCAAAATTTACTTTTTTTACGACTACTGTCTCATATTAATCTGTTGCTTTTATTTTTCTCATTTTCTTTCTCCCATAAATTTCTGGGTTTCACTGTGATATTCCATGGAGGAAAGCATCTAAAGACAGCATTCCCCTTCCTGAATCCAAACCAAAGTGCAGAGCAGGTACCACAGAAATGAAAGATCCCTTTCCCAAATCAGTGATGTCAATCCATCAAGTCACTGGCTGATGACGAGGCTCCAAGCCTAACATTGGCATCCTAAGAAAGCACAAGTTCTGTCTTATGGTAGTTTAAAGCCCACCTTCTCATGGATCAAGTCTCTTCAGCTAAATTCTCCCTCATGTCTCCCAACATGTCGCTATGTTGGCTTCAGGCACGTTTTGTGACAGCAGTGTCCTGTGGTGCTCCTGTCCTTTTAACACCCTCGTCCCAGGTTGTACTTAACACTCTGCTGCAACCTACTGATGCTCCGAGGAACTACAGATTGGGCAACCCCTCCTCAGCCCCACCCAGGCATAAGGTTTAAAATAATATAAACGGTCCATTTTGAGCACTCCTGGCATCATTGTTTGGAGGGGAATGCTCTTCTATTTTGGCGTTTCTATATTGGAAAGTGTCCTGTAATGCAAAGTTAAAATGAGTTGCTGGTTCTGAAAATGGCTGTCAGGTTTGATGAGCACAGCAGGATGAACAGATTGTAGAGTCACTAACATGAGGAATCATTTCCTTCTCACTGTAACATTCTTTCTAGAGCTTCAGTAATTTTTCTGAATTTATGCAGAACGATTAATGGAATCAGCTTTGATAACAGTTAGTAAGTGCTCACTTACTGTGCAGGAGCTACTTGCTCTACTAAGCTACTGAGAATGATAATATGTATAGTGGTAGCAGAGTTTTTCTCTAAGGTGCTTCAATATCAAGGTGGTGGAATTTTTCCTAGTTCTAGCATGACAATTACTATGTGCTCTGTTAGTGTTTTGTCTTCATAAGCTGTGCAGAGATAATCTGGAATTCTCAAAGGCATATAGTAGCTGTTTAATCTTGTTAATTTTAGCACTGATGGGGAGCCCAGGGCTGAGCTGGCATGAGAGAAAAGAAGATAATTGTTCTGGTTGAACAGCTGAAATGTTGGTTGCTTAAGAATACACTGGTGTTGGGATAAGACTAACAAGCCAGATGTCTGGCCCAGATCTACCACAGATACCTTTACAAAGCTGACAGGTGGAGGAGGAAATATCCAAATTCGACTTTCAAATTTTTCTATCTGTGCTGATAGGTGATGACGGGAGCTGGAGCTTATGATTATTAGAAAAACATGTAGAAAGAAGGATGACTAAATAAATTGAAAAGGTAACTAAGGACACCCCAGTAGCTGTACTATATGGTGGGCTTTGGAATGGCCAGAGCAGCAGTGCTGTGTGCCTTTCTTTGCAAACTGTCTGCACATGGCCCCTGACTGGAGTCCATCCTGAACCAAAGCTCTCCCTAGCAGGGAGGGAAGCAGTAAATGAGGGCAGGTCTGGAGCAGTGGTTGTTAACAGGTTGTGTGCTGTGGATTATGGCCATGCTCAGACAGACCTTGGGATCACACCTGGCTCAGAGGGAGAGGCAGGGTCTGTCAGGGAGCAGTGACTCATGGATGATGTTTCTGCAAATCTCATGGAATGCCAGCCTGCATCACCAAGCTGGTCATAATCTTGCTGGTGGAGGGTGATCACGTGTTGAGGAACAGCCTAGAGCACTAGTTACTGTTCAAAATTAAATCAGTGTTAATCAAAGAACCAGGGGAGGCTCACAGTCTCCCAGAAGCTGTCCTAGTGTACTTCTTTAGCATAATAAAACAGTTCCCAAATTACAGACTATGAAAATTATTCAAGAGGATGTCATGCTTTCTATTCCAGTGTATTTGAAGAGGAGCTGAGGGGAAAAAAAACCTAGCATTAAAAAAACCTGAAAAGATAAGTGTTGCTCTCCTATTCTGACTTCACCAGCCTGCTGAGCCACCTTCAGATTCAAGCCTCGGACCTCAAGAGGGAGCTCATAAGTACTCTCTCTACGGGCTTACTTTGTCCCTCACATTTGAACTAAAAATATTTCTCATTTTAGGGCCACACAGATCACTAATTTTAACGTAGTTCTTTCCCCCTAATTTTCACATGTTAAATCCACCACAGTTCTACTGAGTAATGCCTGCCATTGTGTGAAGAGCTTTGGAATAGCAGAGCCCGATCTGGAGCTGATTTATGTTCCTACACACTTAGAATTAGTCAGAGAATGAGAACATACTTTTTAGTTCTTAGACATCAGAAAAGAAAGAAGGGTTCTCAAAAGAAAGCATTTTGAGGTTTAGTCTGAAAGGACAGCTCAGCAGACAGGGGACACGGGCACTTCCTTCCAGCTATCCTTACCTGCACTAACTGTCCCGATTGGGTGTGCTCAGCATTTCATACAGCCCCACCTCACCATCTCAAGAGCTAATGCTGGCACCCTGTGACTTACCAGTCAGCTGCCATGGATCAGACCTTGCTGCCAGCCCAGCACTGGTTTCCCAGGGAGAACCTGATGTGGTAGGTTTGCTGTTAATGTGTGTTTGCCTCAGCCCGCACACTGACCCTACTCAAGATGCATCACAAACCTTACTCCTTTTCTGAAGACTCCCTTCAAGGAGCCTAAGCCAGCAGCCTGTACCTGTCTGAGGGGTTGTATTGAGAAGCCTGTCTAGCATTGTGTTGGGTGTGGAGAGCAGTTAAATTGTACAGAAACATAAAGGAAGGGGTTCCTGGATCATGTGCTCCAAGGGGAGAGATCATGTAACTATAGCTGCAGAATTGCTGAGGTCTGGAAGGCAGCCAAGGGGTGGCAGGACATGTTTGAATTGTCCTGTTCTTCCCACTGTACTTCCATGCTCTGCCACCTGCTTCTGTCTGAGCCTGAGCTGTTCTCTGCTAGTTTGGTCCCAATAACCAAACCAGAGTAAATGAGTTATTTCCCTATGCAGGCCTCCAGGTGTCTGCTCTGCACAGAATGGTCTGGGGGATGAGAACCTCCTGAAGGGGAACAGTCTGGGAGCAGAAGTTCAGTAGGCTGTGGATGGCTTGGGTAAGGACAACGAGGAGAGAGAGTAATGAAATACTGTATCAGTTCTGGGGAGTGGGAACTTCTCCATGATATTCTATAAAGGAAAGATGATGCTTTAATTTAACACTGGCAGAAGAAGATGGATTATCTGAATACTTGGAGGAAATTGTGTGAGGAGATGAGTTAAGAGCTATTAATCAACAAGGACTGCTAAATTGAAACAAATGCAATCCAATATACTTCAGACCGTCCTGGGCACCAGAACACTTACACAGATTGGGATCACAAGAAAATAATTTATGCTGGAGAAGTTTCAACCCAGGAGGAAATTATAAGCATATGTTTTGGGGCAGCTGTAACCTAGAGCATTGTGGAATATGATTCTTAGTAATTAATATTGCAAAAGCAAGGACACCAGCATCTGAAGTTCTACCTTTAGTATATTAACAAATTACTCTTAGTAATAGGAGTACTCCTAGATAACAGAGGAGTTTGAGCCTTATGCTGGCAAATTAGTTATTGGATCAGAGAGAGTGTCCTGCTGATTAGACAAAATGGCTGAATAGAATAGACAATGCATTATATAGATGGAAAATACATTAGAAGAATGTTAAACATATGGAAAGCATTTTAAGACTCTGAAGGGGAAAATGGCTGGATCAGATCTGAAATAAGAAATGTACTCTGTAAGACATAAGGGTTTTGAAGATGAAGAGAAGAAGAGAAAGCTTTAAAATCGTGGTTTATGCTTTTGTTCTTCCTTTCCTCACTTATAAAATACCACCTCTTATAGGAACCCACAGGTCACAGCAGGCAGAGAGCAGTGCCAGCCTACAGTTGCAGGGTCTCTCCCTTCCCATTTCTGAAGCAGTAGTACTTCTCTTTTCCTCCCTGTGCCCCCCTGCCCCAGCTAAGCTTTCCCAGTCAGTGGGATTTGCATGTTTTACTAGCACAGTTGTACAGTACTTTGACTTCTACCGAAGAGCTGAGAGAGGGATAGAATTTAAGTTTGGAAGAAAGTAGAACTTTAAGTCTACTTAAAAAGTCTGTGATACAAAAGAATGCCTACAAATGGTTCATGGCAGGGAAAGATGTCCTGAAAATGCAGAGCTTGTGGGTCGACTCTTGGTAATGGCTTATACCCTCCTTAAGAACGTGCAGAAAATCTGGCACAGAAGATGATGTATGCATTTTTCCAGGCCACTGACTCTAGATGGGTATTCTAATGCTTGCCTTTCTGAAAAAGCAGCTGTGATACTGCAAACCACTATTTCTTTCCCATTTTATCTCTTGAAAACAGCATGCCAAGTAGTTTAAAATCTCTGTCAGTTTGGGGGCTACTCTAAGCTGGTAGGCTTCCCTGTGGAGTCTCCTAACCATCAGCTGGGTCTGAACACTGCAGCAATTTAAAACAGGATTTGCCACCCAGCATGCAGCCAGGTGGAGCTGGGGTGATTTAGGTGCAAAGCTGTGATCCTGCAAACCCCAGCAAACTGTGGCTACAGCATCTGAGCAGGCTCAGTTGTGGCTGTTTATTTCCATACATGTTTCTTAAGCAAAAGGAATTCAGGAATTCCTTGTCCTAAACTGTTCTCTTTAAACCATTTTGCCTTTTGGTATTCTAAAGTTGGACTGATTGTGTAGAAAATAGTGGACTGGAAAAGTTTTTTGCCCTTTTTTGAGAGTTTTCTCACCCATGTTTCCCATGCCTTCATCTATACTGTCAGCAGCAGGAGCTCCTCTGTGTCTGGCTGAGGCAATACCTTTGTACAATATCAATTCAGCTCTCTGGAAACACACAAAGACAACATGCACCAAAAAGAAGTGAATGTATCCTTGCATATTGGCATTATCCAAGAATGCTGAAGTATTGTATATCAAACAGTACAGCTACTTTTAAACTGGATTTCTGATCTAGTCTGAAGTAATTCACTATTGTTTTTGTAATAAAAATCCACGCCAAGGCTGAAATCCCTCTAACCGAGTTTCCTGCCTTCAAGTTTTCCCTTAATACCTGAAAGTACTGTATTCTGATACTGACCATTTTGGAAAGTAATTTCCTGCTTCTTTCTTCATATAAATCTATGTTAAGAGGAGATGCCCCACTGAAGAATGAGATGCTTTTGTTTTTCACCTTGTTAATGTTATTTTCTGACTTAAATACTGGTGTTCCATTGCATGAGTGTGCATGTAAGATTTGTGTTTATGTCTATGTAGCTTCAGGGAGTGTTTGAATACATCAGATGAAAAGCTGAGAAGGCAAATTGTTGTATTCATAGATTGGGCAAAAATTTACCCAATGATATGCTGAGTTTAATGAGAAATAAAAAATTGCAGAACATTCCAAATTCTAATCAATCTGTTTTTTTCTTCTGATTTAAAACAAGAGTTGTAAAATTTTAAAATCTATGATACTTCCTTTTGAAAAGCTTTCACTGGAAGGGTTCCTAAACCTTTATTTATTTTTATACTGAATTTATTTTATTTGTGTACTACTTTAATCTCCAGTGTTCATGTTGCCTGCAGGACAGCTCTTGAATGTTGCTGCCCTATATACACACGACAGTGTGTGTGGGAGGAGGTTATATCTTTACAGTCTGACTTAAAATCCCTGATCTCCCAGAAGTCACATACAGGAATAGATAAATGTTGCAGCACTGGAACATTCTAGATAATTATTTAAGTGCCCCAACACATGTATGAACACTGATCTCTACCTCTGCACACGGCAGTGTAGGGTGCAGTGTTCTGACACAGTAATAGTGCAGGTAAATAAAGTCATATGGTAGAAAATCTTTGGGAAACAGATCCCTTTCTCTTGGTGGTGCAGTGCAGCACCTCACACTTGCATTTAAATTCTGTATTTGATATTGTTCCATTATAATTCTGAATTCTCTGTTGTTAATAGAAGTTGTCTTACTCCAGGCCTTTTGTTGTACTCATCTCTCAACAGAATCTTTTCTTTTATATATCTTGTAAATATTCGATCCCGCTGTTCTCCAGACACAGAAATATAAAATCTCTAGAAATCTAAATAACTGTGGACTTGAAGTGTTGTTATGATCAATGCTTTAGCTCTTTAGTGACTGGGTTGTGCTATTCCCACTCATGGTCAAACACAGTGCTAGCTACAAACTGGAAAAAAGTGCATGCAGTTCTCTCAGCAGGTGACATCCCTAATGTTCCTTGTAAAATAGAAAGACTTTGACCTTAACAATAACACACTTGTATTGTTAATTCCTTGATTTTGTTCTTTAAAAGAGTTCTACAGAAATTGTTTTGTCTGTTGCTGTATCTCCCTATTTAGCTACTTGGGATAGGTTCATCATTGATTAGATGTTTCTGACCATTTTACTGCTTTGAACCTGTGCCTAGCACTCTTCTCCCCACCAGGCCTCTGCTTCCACTCTGGATCTTTATCCTGTATTTTCTCTCAGCAAACGACAAAAAGCAGCATAGCATAAAAAATGTCACTGACAGACTATGGGATTTAACACCATTCAGAGGTGAAATACCTGACTGCTACTTCTTTAAAAATTTAAAATTCAGAATACTTTGACTCTGCTAGTCTCCTGCTTCTGTCTAAACTTGTATCAGTGCCCAAGTCATCACGTTTTGGCTTCTTGAAATGGCCCACAGTGTCTCACTTTAGAAAGTATTCAGTACCAGGACACAAAAGTAATGCTCATTCCCTTTTAAGATTCACAGTCTGCATCTTTCTGACTTACTCATCTGCAGAGCACAGTCTGATACTTTCCAGGTCTGCCTGACAAATTGGGGCAGGGTTCTTGTGGAGAACATCCCTCAGCAGTGAAAAGAAATAGCATGCAAGCCTTATCTAGCAGCTCCATGACTAGGGCACGCATCTGAAACGCTGGAAATCCCAGATCAGCTTTCTATTTAGGTGAGTTAATCTGAATCCCTCTCTCCAGGATAAAGCCCTAATCAACATCTATGGGGTTGAGGTATTCAGCCCACATACAAGAGTGTCTGCAGTGCAGAAGGACATCACAGACACTCTACAGCACCTTTCCAGTTTTCCTGAGGATTCTTCAGTCCTGTATTACTGTGTGACCTTGTGTCTGCCACTTAAAAGCAGCGGGGTACTGGAGCTATACTTGGCCGTGGTCACAGGCTGGTCAGAGAACACGAGAAAGCTGGAAGTAAATGGCCTCACATCTCTCTATCTATTTCCTTGCTGCAATAAAAAGCTGAAATACTGTCGCCTTTTAGGTGTGTGCAGCAATCAAATAAGGATTGAGACAGAGAGGGCACGAAAATCTGGAGGTACTGACAATTACCAAGAAGAGGAGAGGCATATAAATCTGTGTGGGGAGGTTGCATCTTGTTTATTCTCTGTGCACTGTGTAGCCCAAATTGCCTCAGCAATAGACATGTCAAAGCATTTGTATTCAGGCAGTGAAATTTTCTTCTTTGGCAGACCAGCTGACCTTCCAGAGCAGGGTTGTGCTATATCAGATACGTGGCACACTGAGAACACATTCTCACATGACATTCTCATAAACAGACTAAGGCAGCAGAATCTAGATGAAATCATCATTAGCTGAGTACATGACCAGCTGAAAACTGTCCAAAGGTCAGGTGTCAATTGGTTTGCTAAAATTGAAGGAAATTTCAAGAGAAAGCTGTCTTCGGTTTAACTGTAATTAATCTCTTCACTACTGACACAAGAGTAGAACAAAGATGGTTTATTAACATTTGCAGATGTTGCTGTGCAGGGAAGGGTTGCAGTGCTTTGATGTAGAAAACCAGTATATTCAGACATTTAATAAATGGTCTGAAATTCACTACTTGGCATTCAGTCTAGGTCCAAAACATTGTATTTCAGAGAAATTGGATGTTGAAATATGAAAAAAGAGAATAACCCTCCAAGCAGTAGAAAGATGCAGGAGTGTCTAACACCACGATTGGAGCACCAAGATGGTGATGTTACTGTAAAGGTGGATCTCTTAGTGATGAGAAAAATTCCTGAGTTTAGTCCAGGAAGAAAAGAAGACAGAGGGTGTGTGGAGGGAAGAGACATAACACCAAGCCTTGCAGATATCCTTGGCCCTGGCCCCAAAAAAAGATATAAACTCTTATGACCCCCATGACCTTACATGTCTTTTCTACATAATGGCTTCCTTACCTATTTTGAGGCAAGTTGAGGTAAAAAGATAGAATGTAAAATGGAATAAATAATGACAAGTGAATTGGGCTTTTAGGATTAATGGATTAATATTATTCTTTCTTGTTTAATCATCTAATTGTATCTTTCACCATAGGTGGGAAACCATTTACAGGGACAGAGCTTATCTCCCACCTGTGACTAATCAGCTGGCAGAAACTCAAGTGTCACCCCCCAAGTGAAATCTGGGGAGGGATAGAGCTCTAAAGAGGGACTTTACACTGTGCATCTATGGGGAGGGAATGATTGTAATACCCCCGTTTTTGTTTATGTCTGATTTGCATGCATCATTCCACTTCTGTGTAAGTGTAATGTGATGAGAAAGTGGGCCTAGAAGTTTTAAACTGTTGGGGCCCAGGTAAAACAATATTTAAGGACACAGTCAGGGATTTCCTGCATATTAAACTAGGAATTCAGGGAATTATAATTATTAATGTGCCATTAGTCATAAATAAATATTAAATAGTCACAAGAACAATCCTGATGTTAGCCCCTGATGTTTTTGTTATTACCCCTCAAAGGAGCTAATAAGTATCACAGATCTTCTGGCTGAGCAGGGAAGAAATGTCTTATTCCAAATTTTAAGAGATGGCCTTAAGGAAGATGAAGCAGCTCAGAAAACAGAGCAGTAGTCTAAGTGTGATGAGCCCAGGGGTGCAGCCAAAGTCACCTGGACAGTTTATCATGTGGGCAGATGCTGATGCTGGAGACTGATTTTTAGATCTTGCTGTGTGGCTACTGAGCCTACTGCTCTAGGAGAAATACACACACAGTAAATGCCTGTATGCAGTGTGAAGTCCCAGCCAGTGCAGAAATGCAGCCTGCATACTTGTATTTTCTGTTTTCAGTTCTCTTTTAGGTGTTACACATTGCAAATTGCATATTTTTCAGCTTTCTGAATGTGGTCTTCTTTTAAGAACCATTGTTTATGAAAAATGGCACCTTCTCTGAAGTCTACCCACTGCTTGTAATGCCAAAGCACTTCCAATTTTTCTGTCCCACCAACTCTCCAAATGTGGTTAGAAGAACTTCTGTTTGCTTGTCTGTGATCCACCCATGAGTCATTCCCAGTAGTTTTTTGCCTTATAAACCAATAAGAGACAGTGGGTCTGTAGTGAAACCACTTCTGGGCCTGCATGTTAGGGTGACTTGTCACATAATGGTAGCAGTAAGTAAGTTTAAAAAAATAGGTGGTTTACTGTCATGGCATGTTGAAGGCACAAACTGGACCAAGAACATTCTACATGACTGTTTCCACTGTAGTAGGTAACAGGGGAGACTTTCTTTTGAACTTAATTTTCTGCACCTGGGGAAATGAGCCCCTTTATGTTCCACTGCACAGATGGTAAAGTAAAAGGTATCATATAGATAAAAGAGGTGGTAATTACTGTAAAAATCTTCTCTTAAATGTAAGGTATGCATCTTTCCCCTCTGCCACAATATGGAAGTGGCAGAGTCTATGGAGGCTAAGTGAGAATATGTGTGTACACTTAAGGAAAGAGTTTGTCCCTCATGTTAAAGAGTAAACCTCAGCAGTAAGTTAGTTGGAATCCTCCTGCTTATGCAGGGGAGAATGTCAGAACCCAGTAAAATTAGTGGATTTAGTCCCATGAAATTTAATAAGATTTAGTCAGTCTCAATAACCTGATGTATCATTACTATCTAGTAAAATCAACAATCTGATAACAGCTTCAGAGTACAGTTGCAAGCCAGTTTTTAATACTCTTCTCTAGTTACACTAAGTATATAGAGTTACCCTAAGCAGAGTAACTTATTATTCCATCTTGTTGAATGTGTTTATTAATGAGTACAGAAAAAGGAGAGATATCTTGGCACCTGTCATTGTTACAGTCAGAGGTGCAGAATTACTTTACATTGACTGATGCTGGCAAGAGTTCCTGTTCAGATTTTCAGTTGGTCTCCATGGGTAGCTCTCCCCATAGGATATGTAGCTATGGTGCCCATCTGTGCTCTCACTTTATAACAAATCACTTTCCAATATTATTAGTATTTTTGTACTCTGTTACTGTATTAGAACTTCTATACATAGATGTTGTTATACACTGCAAAGACTCAAGAAATCCATTAGAAAGAAGACGTTTGATTCTCCAGTGTAGAATATGCTCACACAACCTTCTGATTTCATTTACATGAGTTACAACCTGAGCTTGACCTCAAATTGACCTTGTTGCTGGATAGGTGAAGAGGATTTTTGTTTAAAATACAGTAATTTTTAATTTATAATGTGCCTAAATTTAAATTAAAAGTAAGCCTATTGCCATTCTGGCATTGCTGTTTGTAAATATCAAGTGATTGCTTGAGGGGATACAAACTTTATGTGGTGCGAGCAAATTGGACCCAGCGGCAGCTCTTATAGTCACAGAAACTAGATTAAACTCTGGATTTTCACATACATAAATTGATTACAATCAGCTGCTAGGGAAGGAGTTTATCCTTCAGTGATGACATTTTCCCCTCTTTCTCCTGCCAATGCATCTGTGTGACCTGTTGAGGGTTTTCAGTATTTTACCTTGTTTGTGACTGAATAGAACAGAGGGAAGATACTTTGACCATCTCCTTTTTCTTATCCCCCAAGTTCCTCTGTAAGTGATGTAGAAAGCAGCAAATTTTAGCAAAACTAAACATCTAGAAAGTAAATTTCAGAACGCCTGTTTACATTTTTTTTCTGACACATGTTTATGGTGTAGCACTTTGTTCAACCCTTCTGACTCAGAAGCGGGAGTGGGCCCAAGAGTCTTCTAACTTGGAAAATTCAGGTCTCTGGACGTTTTATAGAGAGCCAGATTACATCAATCTGAGTGTTTTCCACAACTAAATCAGCTCTGGCAATAGCGTTCTTGCAGTATCCAGACAAGATTTCAGAGGGATTGTGGGAGACATCTTAGATCTTTCTGCATTTTGGTGGCAAAGTGTGTGAGGAGATTCGGTCTCACTGTGAGCGTTCGTGCACATAGTGAAACCAAAAGTGATTTCAGTCACTTTGTGTGAGAGGCAAGAGTAGAAATAGAGAACAAACCTTACCCCAAAGCCACATGATGTGACCATGTTTCCACTTCAAGGAGCAGGCTTTAAGAGTGTTTGTGTGAGTGTTTGTGGTAGGAACAAGATTGCACAGAGCTGCTGCTGTGGCTCCTACTCACTTTTCCAGCACAGCAGTAGAAGAGCCTAAGATGGAGCAGAGGAAAGGCCTCTGCTTTTCCTGTGACATTTGAGGACAACTCCTCCTCCTGTGCAGGCAGGGTGGTGGGAGGAAGGCAAAGATAAGGGCAGAGGGCACTCACTGAAATTCCTGGCTGTATTTAGGGATGTGCAAGCTGGTGGATGTGTTCCCTGACCCATTTCCTCAAAGAGCTGAGTGCTCTGACTAGGAACTCCAGCATCTACTCTTCCAGTTTCTGCTTTTTTGCTCAAATGAAGCAAGAAAGAAAAAAAAGTTATTTTCTCCCAAAGGAAAGTACTGAATCATGTCCAGTACATTTATCCTTTTCACTCCCATTCATCTGTGCAGAATTTCCAGTCTCCAGCAGCCGTTTCCCACCCTGGCAGCAGTACATTGCTGTAGACATGTTTCTGCACCCCAACAAACCACCACAAGAAAGGGACAGTAGTAGGTTCAGCCTTTATTTCCTACTGCTTTAAACTGGACCTGTACTCTATTGAAACCTGTGTCTACCTTTATAAAAATGACTGAAATATATACTGGGTTTTCTGCCTTACTTTTATTGCCTGCTTTGTTCTTGCTTATGGCTATGTCTTCCTTTTCAAAAGAGTTGACTGTTTGTGTATAAGCAATGCTCAAGAGGTTTGGCAGAAGTAAAGTCAGGTTGGCTGGTTTTGCTGTTTATTGTTTTGTACCATAGATGTTGTCATCTATGTGCTCTGCATTTTCATGAACAAAAAAAAACATTTGTGCAACATCTGCTTTTAAAAAAGGAAAATATGACAAAGCATTTGGCTTTCACCCAAGAGGATTACCCATTTAATTATGGTTGCATCCAGCTCTCACCCCACTTCTTTTCCATTGGGAATTTTTACCTGTGAAGTAGCAGGCCAAATGCATTTTAAAAGAAAATTTAGAGGTCACGAGACCCATCCTATTAATCATGTCAAGCAATAGAAAAAGCAAGCAGACTTTGTGTTTAGAAGAGAAAAAGAAGGCTCCTGGAATGCAATCCTCAATGCCAAGTACACTTTGTATAGAGTATGATGGAAAAACAGTATTTAAAAATGGAAAGGTCAGGATCTTGACCTGGTCGACTTCCACAAATGGTAAAATATGCTTACTGTGAAAGAAGAGTATGTGCTATGGAGGTATGGGACATGAAAGTGAGAATTAAAAGCAAGAAGACAATTAATCTTGCCTTTAGTATCATCTATAAGTACAGTGAAAAATGTGCAGGTGGAGCACTTACCAGAAGTTTCAAGCTGTTCTGAATATTCCTAAATTAAGACTGTGATCACACAGAATTACCTTAAGCTTCTGCTATTTTATATTTAAATTTTCTGCCAATTTTTCAAATTAAAGAGGTGGTTCTAATGATGCACACTTGTCAAGTGCTACATGGAACAGAGAATTTCTACTTTAAAAGGGAAAAGGCTGCTTGAGCTGTAGTTTAATTTGTGTGATTATGTGCATTTCACCAATGCAGAATATGACAGATATCTGCTTTTTTGTGACAATGGACCTCAGTCTATTTCCAAGTGGGTTGGTGTCACAATTAAATCATGCAGGATGTTGCATCAGTCATACCAAATGGAGCCTCTCAGCAATGTATGTTTAATGTAATTGATAATGGAGTTATATTTTGAAGTTGAGAACATATCAATCACCCAGTGATTAAGATAAACTCTAAATTGATTTGACATGATTTTCCTTGCAGCTTCCATGTTAGAATTTTATGAGAATTTCTAAAATGAATCTGATGACCTGGCAGAGAGAGGATGTGAAGAATGAGTCTTAGAAGGGCTGCAGTGCTCTGTGCTGCCATGCTTGAGAATTCATAAGAGCTTTGCAGAGAGAAAGGTTTAAACACCACACTTGTTATTTTCTGCACACTTAAGAAAAGCACTCTCTATTTGACGATGTCTGTAGTGATGTCTGTAGTCCTGTGAGTGCCTGAGCACTTACAGGATGAGTGTCTTGTGAATCACTGAGTAATGCTTCTGCTCCATAAAGGTGCTTAAATCCATGTGTGAATCTTCCCCTAAGAGGCTAATACAGCTGCCACAAATTCAAGGGTTTGCATTTGCACAGCTGAAGTGAAAAGAACTTATATTTTTTGGGTTCCAGCTATGTATTTAAAATGCTGTTCTGAATGCAGTGTTTGAATGCTTTACAAACAGCACTGCTCTTGCACTTTTTCCATAGTAAAGGGGCAAGTACTGAAACCATTCATTGGGAGAATGATTAATCTGAATTATACAGCTGACCAGAAAATGGAATACAATATTTGGATGGAAATTTTTTGTGAAACTCCAGCTCCGAATGAGACTGATAAACAGCTTAAAATTGTCACTGTTGAATTAGAATTAATTATTTTTCTCCTTACAAATATTTACATACAGCCATAGCTAGCCTCGTTACTCATTTGGGCCTTGCAAACTTAATATTTGAACCCCTTGGTATTACACCCATGATGAGGATATTGTTTTTTCCCATCTTCTATGGGAAAGTCAGATAGAGAAGATAAATTATGCAGAACAGGAATCAATGCAAGTGTCCAGATTATTGCCTTGAGCATTAGGCAGTGCCCTCTTTGCATGTAACTTTATGCAAGTTTAAGACCATGTTAATATTGCCACATAAAAATTGGCATTAAATTTTATGGCTATTCATGAAGCAAAGACACATTACCCAAAATAAACTGGTTTGGATGAATAAATACTACTTGTAGTATTAAATATAAGGGTGTTGGGATGGGCAAGGAGCTTATCTCTAGAGTTCAAAGCATGAAAGAAGTCAGATGCACAAGACATTGTGATTTTTCTGGTGACTTACATTATTGCATGCCCTGGTCAGAGATACCATTAAATATGTATACATCTTTGCTTTCATTTAAATTGTGTACTTGAATACTTTGGTGGCCTTTAAATATAGAATATTTTTTTTAACCCTGCAGTGTTCTGTTCTTCTCAGCTTCTTACATTTGACACTCTAGAAGGACTAGAATTCTGCCCCGGCATTGTAACTAAATATGAGGTCAGATTTGGTATTCCGTAACTAAGGAAAGACATTCTGACTTGCTGAACATGTAAGATAATGACAAAGCCTGTCTTCTACAAGGAGGGTGCTTTCTAGGAACAAGACTTTATAAAAAGGATGAATGTTTGCCCCCTGTTTGAGATTTACACTTAACTACCAACTTGATCCTAATTCATTACAGACATAGATGCGTTAATTGATTAATAAAAACAGTTCCACTCAGATCTATCAGTTGTAGCTCTTCAATGATAAGCCTACATCTTTACAAATCTAGTAGAAATAGTTAAATTTATGTGCATGCATAGAGTAGGTCATAGCATGAAACTTGAAATATTTAGAGCCACTCTGTGACCCTCTTACTTGCCTTGCTAAAACAGCCCTACTGATGTCAATGATGCTTCTACTCAGGCAGATACACCCAACCTGGTCTCCTAGAGAAAGGGTAGATGAAGGGCTGGAAACTTATTTATTTTAATATCATCTGCGCTATAAGCCCATTTTTACAGAGTGTAACCTTTGCAGCAAAGTGGGTCTGTATGTGTAGATATTAAAGGCATGTGCCAGAGTATTACTCCTGTAGTTTTTAATTTGAGTGTTGAAGGAGATATTTTGTGTTTGTAGTCTTTCATTTCCTTCTCTTGCTATGACACATTAAACTTCAAATAGATGTAGCACCTTGAATTTGGTGAGTTCATGCACTGTGACATGAAGCAGTGCAGATGCAGGGCAGGTATCAGCTGTGGAGGGAGAAAGCTCTCCTCAGTGCTGTGGGTGTGCTCTGCCTGGCCAGGCTGAACTGTGCTCCAGAGCAGCCACGGCTGTCCTGTGAAGGGCAGGTTGGATATCATGTTCTGCAGGCGGCAGAACAATTAAAGACTGTGCAATGATGTCATTTGTAACAAACCAGATGGAGTGGGAATTAGCTGGGAAGTGAATAGTGAGGTCTTAAAAGTTTCTGAATTACTGGGCCAATGCAAAAGGCACTTGCATTTAGAATCATGTTAAGGGAGTCAGCCTTCTTGTGCTATTAGTAGTGATGAAGATTCCTAAATTCCATGCAGCAAACATCTGCATCAGCATTTAGTGACAACTTAAAACTGTACTAGAAGCTAAAGAAGATTCATTACACTACAGTAAGTTTTGGAGGGGTTGCAGCTCAGATGATAAAAAACCACAGCAGCTAGTTTCACTTTTGCAGTTAGTGTACTGATAATAGGACAGAAATGCACTTGCACTGGGGCAGAAGAGGCAGGGGTGGAAGGAGGAGTTAATGAAAAAAATGTTTGCCTTTAACGTTTGTGTGCACCAATGTAACAGTGTAAGAAAAACAGTAACTTTTTCACTAATCAAATTAATGACCATTTCAGGGACAAAGAAAACTTAGGTAAAATGTTTAAACACTCACACTCCTGAGTAACCTGTTGGCATGAACTAGAATCTCCAGATAACGAAGCTGGATCTCCACATGAGAAAACTAATGCATATTGGCTAAGTTTGCCTGTACAGATACATAAAATGACAGATTTCTGTGATTTGCTTCAAAAGGCAGTTCTAGAAATGTTAGATTACCAAACATGCTAAAGAAGCAAACCTAAACAGAGTGTCACTATCTTTTGTTTAGCTATAAGCCTGGGGGAAATGGCCACTGGGAGAAATTGAGCCAATTCTTTGATGTGTTTGTGAGAAAGTGGAATTATTGTCTTTTCAAGCTCACACACAGTTGTGAAAAAAATTAGTTTTCATGCTTTTGCTAAACAGAGACAAGACTCATATGGCCTTGCTATTTAATGCAACTGCAAATTGAAGGGATTTGGTTCTGATTAGTAGTGGTATTGAAACAAAATTTTTCCAAACATTCTTGAATTTTGAAAAAAAAAGTGTTCCAGATACAAAGCCAACTTTGAGTTGGAAACCCAGTCCAAACAGTTACTGCCAGCTATTTTATGCTGTGCTGAAACTGCTCTCCATCAGTGATGCTACAATCACCCATCTCTTGGGCTCAGACTTAAGTAGCTGTAGGAATAGACTTCAAACTTATGATTTAAGAATAGCTTGTTTCTGAAAATCCAAATCTCTAGTCCGAGACCTATTGTCTATCCAAAGTTGCAACTCTGCTGTTGCTGGTATTTTGCTAATGCTAAATATGTGTTTATCAAGGTAACAGTTTTTTAAAGGTGGAGAATTAACAGTGAATAGCATATAAGCTTTTTTAGCAGAACCACAATATGGGCTACCCAAAATCAAATGGAAGGCCTCTTAGAGAGTGCAGTGGCCTTGTGTAACAACTGACTGAAATGTGAAAAACAAAGAACTTCTGAAATACAGAAGAACTATGAAACAAACCCAAAGAATTACACTTGCATAATGGTTTTTTGGTTAACAACCACATGAACACTTGTGCTTTGCACTGTGTGTGACCATGTGAAAGACTCGGCTTGTCTTTGAGAGGTCCTTTCCTAGACTATCACTGAATGTTTACTAATGAGAATGATAATAAAAAATGTGTTATATTTAATCCAACTGCCTTTTTTTTGCTCATTACTTGAGTATTTGTGGATATTTCTTGCTTCCCTGCAGGCTTGAAAATGTTTGTGGTGTAGAAACAGCTGGCTCTTTTATTTCTTGATGTCTGCTAATAGATTTCAGCAGCCAAATGCTCACTGACAAGTATCTGCATATTCACTCAAACCCAGCTTGCCCATGTGCAGTTGTGAAGGGAGAAGTATTGTGGAGCACAGGCTGCTATTGCCTGACCACAGAGCTGACCACATCTGAGCAGGAACAACAGCACTGTGCCCAAAGACAGGGATGGCTGGACATTTCTGACCTGGGTTATGGTGATGATTTCCTTAAAATCATTTTCCAGAATGTATGTGCACATACTGGATGGAAGAAACCATTCATTTTCTTTATTCTTTCTCACATATGCAATGTGTGTTTTCTTTGCTGTCTGCAATAAATTGCAGTCACATTTATCTTAAATTACATCCTTCTGTTGAGGCAGAATGCCTCCCTAGTCTCTGAGGCTACTTACTCTTCATTTTTGTTTCTTTGCAACATCAGCCTGCATTCCTAAAATGAGTCTTATTAGGATTGTTTGCAAAATAAATGGACTCTCCTTTTCCATCTCACAGTAGCTTTTTGTGTCAAATTCCTCAAGAAAACTTTTCCAATCCAGTAATATTCTCTTGCTGAGTTTTAGCTTCAAACAAATGTCATCTCTAAGACATTACAGTGTAACACCTGTTGCCTGGTAGAAATGGCTAGACTAGAATACTTCTTTTTTTTAAGCCAATTCTGGAGCGCACTTCAGATGATTCACTTTATGGGGAAACATTTCCTTTGAAGAGCAATACTTAAACTCTGTTATCGTTGCTGCCTTTGGTGTCTTCAGTTAGCTTGGAGGAGAGAACTGGGAGCCACGAGGAGGCTGAAGTGAATTGGTAGCACACTGCAGCCTGCCATGTCTTACAGCCAGCTACCTCAAAGCATGCACGGTGCTTCTCTGGGAGGACGTAAGCCAGGACTTCTTGCAATGCTTAATTCCCTAATACAAAGTCTAACTAGATGTTAACTGACTCTGTTGTGTTTTGTGTTTCAGCACCTTTGCAGCTTCAGATGTCGTCCTCACACGTGTACAGCAGCACTGCCCTTCAGGGATTACACCTGAAGTTCCTTGGGTTTTGTTTCAATCTTTTCTTACCGGGATTGCCATGTGCTCAGATGTGTTATCTCTCATGGATACCTCCTTTTCCACGCCTACCAGTTTAACTGAATAAGGAAAACTCTGCATTAGAGAAGAGAATGTAAGTATTATCATGCAAAGAAAATTAAGATGCAGTTCTCACAGCAATCCTATATTCTCCACATTGCAGCTTTGGTGTGAAGGCACAAAGCTGTATTCCCACTAACAGAAGGTATGATCGCTTTGCTGGGGGCTGGGAGAGCTGTGACTATTGTGCAACTTTTGTGGGCTTAAACGGCTAAACTTAATTGTGGATAGACTGAGTTTTCCATGGTGAAGAGAGAGGGATGCCATTCCAGCTGGCAGAAGGACTGGGAGACATCCAGTCTTGATCTGTGTAAGGTCTCTGTGCTGCTTGGAAGATGCTTTCTAACAGCTCCTTGGACGGTGGCGATGACCAAAGAGCTGATTTCTCATGAAACCTGGAGACCATTTCGGTTGCATTCCGTGAGCCGGGGTTCCCATCTTAGCAAGCGGTTAATACCAAGAGTAGCTCTTCCTCTGCCGGACCCACCCGCATCCTTGCCGGGAGAACATCCTTTGGTGACCGCACGCACGGAAAGCGGTGTGGCTGCGCTGGCCCGGCTCGGGCTCCCTCCCGAAGCCCGGGAGCCCCCGGGAGCCCCCGCATCCCCCTCGGTGCGCAGCCGTCTCGCAGCAGCCGGGGCGGGAGCGGGGCCGTGCCC
>VZTN01011650.1:252284-432972 GCA_013400515.1 Erpornis zantholeuca
CTCCCCGTGCCCGTGCCACGGCCGGGCTGAGAGTCCGCGCTGACAGCCCTCGCTGACAGCCCTCGCCGGCGGCCCGGTATCCTTTGGCTTTCGCCGGTTTTCTTTCCCTTTGGTTAGCTTGGCGATGGCGCATACGTGAAAGCCGAGGAGCACCCAGCCGGTGCCAGGACGGGCGCGGGTGCTCGGGGCCGGGACAGGCGCGGATCTCCGGTGTGTGACAGCCACGTGCGGTATCGGTCCTGCACAGCCCGGGTGTCACCATCGCTACCGAGAGCCGTGTGCGCTCCCGGTGATTTCCACTGGAAACCCCACGCAAGAAGCCTAAAATGCCACGGAAAAACAGACCCTGTTCTTCCTACTTTCATTCGCTTTTAAAATGCACCGCATGAGGCTTCAGGCCCCATCTCTCTCCATCAGTGGAATAGCACAACAGGGCTGTAAACTGTTACCACACTATTTTACCTGTATTTTCTCCTCCCGGTACACAGTTGTACCTAAGCCCTCGGCTGATAGGCATAGATAGCAAATTGTTAGGGTTCACAGTGAAATATCCACTAGCCTTTTCAAATCTCTAGGCATTTATGAGTCATTTATTAGCCATTTTGATATTAAGATTCCTTTGGACTTAAAGCTGTGTGTTATGAGCTTTATATGATTCTTTAGATGATTAAGCATATCATTTCTGTGAATCATTTAATTCAGATAAATATTTTCCTTTCCTAGGTTTTCAGACAAAACAGCTCATGAAGTAGAGGGAAAAGTTGTAAGTGAAAGGTCATCACTCATCAAAGTTTACCCCATGGCAGTGCCTAGCTGTTACGCGTTCTCTCTGCATAAAACAGGAAGTAATTCTGCAACTGTGTTCCCATAAAGTTACTGGGCATTTCCCATCTTCTCAGGGCTCTTGCCCAGTACAAATGGACAGCTGTGCTAAAGTGACTGCTGTGCTTAGGGACAGCAGCCAGTTCACAGTTCCTAATTATCTGTACACCAAATGTGAGTTGTTTTCTTTATGTCACTAGATTTGAAGTGCTTTTACAGTCAGCTTACAGAAAGCTTAGAAGAAGTTATGTGTCTCTCCTGACTTTCCACAAAAGTTGTACATGGTATCAGCCCTTGTCAAATCCCAAAGCATCCCTACAACTGCACCACCAACAGATTTGCATGATCCTGTCTGCTGGGCACAGAGATCAGAATTTGGCCCCTTATCAAACAGGATGCACTACACCGATGAAGTTTTGGTGGAAATCTTCAGGGAACCATCATGGTTGGTTTGGGCTCTAATCAGATACTGTACTGAGTAATTGTCCCCAAAGAGGGTATATTTCAGTTCAGGTACCAGCTAAACTATGGTATTGTTTCTTTGCATCTTGAAGTATTATAAATGAAGTATGTTTTATTCTGCTGTGTCTTTGCTGCAAGAATTCAGAAACAAAACAAATAAATTGATGAGGCAAATCTGAAATCCATGGTCTGTTTCCTTAGATGACAGTGGTGTTTCTAATGTCTTGCTAACAAATCTTATACTGCTATCTTAAGAATACAACTTTTAATTACTCCTCATGTATTCACATTGTATTTTATTCAGTCTGTCTTCGAAACATCGAGACTTCAGTTGTAGGGTGACAAAAATCATCTGCCACTTCAGTGAGTCTTCTGTGAGACTTCCTGTTGACTGATGAAAAACACTGATGCTGGATTTCATCAGGGCTTTTGATTCAATATCTGAGGCAAATACAGTCAGATCTGAAAGGTCTTAAAGAGTCTGAAGTTAAGATTTGAAGACGCCAGACCAAATTCTGGTTTCAGTTACACTGCTCAGTGGGATCACTTAGGGACTTCCAGATGTGTTTTATTCAGCAGCAGGCACAATGGTTCTGAAGCCTGAGTTGCTTGCTGTGTTGAATATGTATGGCTCTGGGGAACTTAATGAAGTTACTCTCTTTTTACCATACTTTTTTGGGTTGCCAGTAATGTTGCCTCTGAAAGGCAAAGTTTTACACAATGCTTTATGTTGGGGTCTCATGATGGAGTACAAAGCTGCTCCCTTCGAGGTTAAATCTTTTCTACCTACATCAGCTAGATTGAGCAGAATTAGCCATTGTATCTTGGCAGATGTAACCAGGGTTGCAGTTTTGGGGCTGCCAGGTGAAGCCGTCCTGGGCAGTGATTGCTGCCTCTGGATCTGTAACACACAATGCCAGGGTGGCAGGTCTGTTAACATGTGCTAGGGTTCCCTCTAGCCTGTGTGCCTTGCACTCAGGAATGCTGGGATGGCACAAGCCATTGCAGTAAAGCTGTTGTGTTGCTATTGTAAAAAAGTCCCACAGAACCCGAAATTTCTGGCTGAACTTCAACTGACTTTTTGTACCAGAAGTGAGTATGCTCACAGAAAAAAAAATTAGGTGTATTCAGTGAGGTCTGTTGGTTCTCATCACATCTTGCTCTGGATGTATCAGCACCTCATATTCCAGTTATACTAAATCTGGCTTGTGTTGGAGTGCCTTGAAAGTTGGCTCAGCTGCTGTCAAGAGTCTGCAAATAACTGGCAGCTACGAAGGAGGGAAAGCATAAACGTGTAATGTGTAAGGAGTTATGTGTAAAGAATAAAGAATTAAGCCTTCTGGCACTGCTTTTGTGTATGTCCTGTATTGAATTGTAGCTGGACTTCTGCTGGTAACATTTGAATGGCACCTGCTCTAGTTGCAACCCTTCAGTTCAATAATAGCATAGGGTTCAAATCTCTAAACTATCTTAGAGAAAAGTGTTAAGTCTTTTAGCTCTTTACTGTTGTCATATAGATTGCTTCTTCTTTTGTATCCTTCACGTTTACTTTTGCTCATTTATTCATTTAATAGGGAAAAACGGTTGCTAGTGTTCAGCACACAAATCTGTTTTTAAAAAGTAAAAGGTGCCATTATAATCAGGAAAAATGAGTTGGCAGAAGTAGGGATGTTTGTCATTTGGTGTTGTATAAGAGAGGAACTTCTGCAGTGCCCTGAAAGATAAAAAGTAGAAACAGAGATTGAAGGTGGAATATATGTGTGTATCTTGTTGGCAGGGGGTAGTAACTGCAATGTTTTGGCAGAAGTAATGTATTCTACATTAATTACCCAGCTCTTCAGCTGGTGGGAGGAGTGCTGCTATCAGGTGTTAATGCTGTATGGCTGTACTTCAGGTTGTTTCCATTGCCTCCTTAAGCTTTCAAGTAGAAGTGGCAATTCATCAAACTAGCTGGTGAAATAGATCGGCATCATCTAGAAGGTAAATAATTTATTGTATTTTGAAACTTTGATGAGAAATTCTTTGTCTCTTCTAATAGAAAACACTTGTTTGAAAGTTGCTTTATGAATACTTGCTGCCACTGCCCAGGAAAGCTGAATAGCTGTGTACAAGAAAGGGAAATTAATATGTCTGTTGCTTCATTTGTGTCAGTCACTGCAGCAATACTTTACAGGAAGTTTTTAAAATGGGGATGGGCCAGTGCTCCTAGAAATCAGCTTGCTAACTGTTCAGCTAGTACTAAACTTCACATTATACTATTATTTCCAGATCCCAATTAATTTGGCTAAGTACTGCTGGCTGCAGTCCTCATCCTTTACATAAAGTATTGTGACATTGTTTTTATAAAAGAGCTGTGGCAGGTCTTGCTCCTCATCTCTCTTCCATCGTTAAGCAAGTTAATAGCAGTCTGGAATGGGGCTGTTGCTCCATGTGTCTTTTTTTTGGCAGAGGTTTCTTTCCAGCCCACTGCAGCCAAGCACAGTCGTGATGTCCAATCCTGGAGTACTGGCTGTCTCTCTCACGTGGAGGGCTGGATTACATGGCTCTCTCTTCTGCACAGTGTGGGTTCTTCTCCTTTTTGCCTTACCTGGAGCCACCATAATTCCTCACTGAAAGAATAGATCCCCTTAGTTTCCAATGTGTATTTTATGTGGTATGTACTTTACAAACAATAACATCTCTGTTTATGTTGTGGTTGTATATTTCTAATTTTGTGTGGGTAATGAACTGCTTTGTGACTGCAGTGATGCATTGTAGTCTCTCAAGAAGAGTAATGTGTGTGGTTTCCAGCCTCACAGGGAGTACCCACTGCCTTGGTACCTGGATAATGGTAACAGAGCTTTGATTGTGCCTATTCTGTATGGCCTTTTCTCCTTATGTGATTGGGCTTCCATGTTGTGAATGAAATAACACTGAAAACCTCATCTGCTGAAAAGGTAGTGTTACCTGAGCTACAAAAAGACAGAAGCTGGACTGTGGAAGACTCCTTTCTTCTGAGGATATTCTGATGTCTGCTGTGGGTGAACCCAAGTAATGCATTTATAAAGACAGTGAGGCTATGATGGTGTTGTACACAAAATAGACACTGTGTGCTTGTGCATAAGTGTACATGCACTGTCTTCACACACAAGCTGCTAGATTTTTTGTCTGTTTCCCTGCAAAAAAACCCCACACTGGTGCAGTAATCTTAAGAGCATGTGCATACAGAGAAAGCCTCATCCTGTTCTAGTGGTTGTGAGAGAGTTTTTTCATGACACCAGCATAAGGGAGTATCTCCTACAGCCTGGAGCTGGTAGTTCTGTCATGGCAGGCCTTTGCGTTTGAGATGAGTTAAGGTTTGCTCAGGGCAGGCAGCTTGACAGGCATATTTAGAATGTTAACAACTTTGTGCAATGTGGAAATATTAAGTAACTTGTTTATATTTGTAATTTACCTTCCAACATTGTTTGCTAATCTACACTCAAAAACTTACCTTTAATTTATATCCTCTGTGACATCCTGTACTTGCTCAAGTGTAAGACCCACATTATTTGCAAATAGTCTCCTTTCTTAGCAATTTTTTGTTGTTTTGAAATGTCTGGTGAGTAATTCTGTAGATGTTTTTCAGCTGGGGTATCTCAAGAGCACTTGGTCTGGCCTGGGCAAGGATCTGATTGCTTTCAGTTGGCTGCTGGAGCCCAGATGTAAGGGCAAATCAAGCAAAGGGCATGGGCAAGAATGCACCACTTGCACATTCTCTAGCTGCAAGGCTCCCTCCTCTGCAGGCAGACAAAAGGGGCAAAGTGTGCTCCTGAGCAATTCTAGGAACTTCATCTGGCACTGGCAATGAAATTGATGCAGAAATAAGGAAAGGGCGATAAGGGAACAGAGACTCAGAGAGGGTGGAGACAGAGAAGGAGAGAAAATGGTTTAGAAAGAAGAAAAGCATTGAAGAAAATGGGGGAAAAGAGAAAAGACTTTGTGGGGAAGGAGAGGCTGAAGAAGGTGATAAAACGAAGGAAAGAAACGAAGAGAGCTGCAAGAAAGCTTCGTCAGGTTGGTGAATAACTTGTGCAGAGAAGCCATTAATATGCACCCCTGGGCAGTCATTTAGGAGGTGGGGAGAGCCAAGCACTTGGGTTTAAATGCAGGGTTTTTACTGTTGTCTCGAATCTGTCACTTGACTAGACTTTGTTTTAAATTTGTGGAAAGTGAGTCACCTTGAGTAACTCAAAATGCTCTCTGTTTACAGAAGTTGCATTAACTTTTTTCCTTTTGCTTGCAAGGTTAATTAAGGGGTCTTGAGAGGGAGAGAATGAACAGCAATAGCAAAGAGGAAGAGAAGCTGGAAAATTAAGCCTGGTGTTGGCTTTGGAGGAGGATGGATATACAGAGAGACAGTTTAATATTGTTGTGGTTTGCAACAGGCAGTTCTGCAGTGCCTGTGTCACTTCCAGAAGTCAAAACATATTTGTAACTTTTCTAGCACAAGGTCAAAACCCTATGAAGTAGTGACACAGATGTGATTATTACACAAAGACTTGCTTGTCATATGTGTAATGTTTCCATCTTAGGATTCTCTGCATTTTGTAGAACTCAACATTAATTTTCAGAATCTAAATCATACTCACTGTCTCTTTTATAACAACTGTATATTCTTATTTTAGCAAATGCTGACTTTATCTCTGTTTTTGTTGATAAGAAAAACAAAACACCAGAAGCTAACTGCCCAAGTTCATGCAATTAATCTGTAGTAAAAGCCTTAGAATGATTGTCTCCAAGTTTATCCCCCTCACAGGCTGTCCTGCCCCATATGGATGAATAATTTGCCTGGCTGCACAGTCCCCCCTACTCCTCTCATTTCTGACCTGGGAAATTTTCCCTCTTTTGTAAAATGTAAGGTAACTGAAGGCTGCCTGTCCTTTGCATGCTTGCTTAGTGCAAAAGACTTCTGCTCACATTGTCCCTTTGTGGGCAGAGCACAGACTCCAAATAGCAGTGGAATAGGAGGATACTCAGCTGCATTAGTGTTAAATGGTGATGTGTATCAGGGGAGCCTTCTGGAGCTGGGAAGGCTTTTTCTACTTCCCCTTTTTTTTTTTTTTAATTATTATTTCCCAAGTCTCCCTTCCCCTCCTCTGTTCTTTAGTTTGGGTGCTCAAGGCAGTAGTCTGTTATTTTTTTCTACTTCATTTCAGTGATGCATAATCCCTACCTAAATGCATTGCTTAAAGAAATTTTTAGTAGATTACGTGCCATTTCTGGTACTAGTTTTTTCTTCATGATACACACAGGAAAGAGGTGAATGTTGCATTTTTGTTCGTAGATTTTACACAGGTAAAGAGTTCCCTTGGAGCACAGGGGGTAGGTGGTGCTGCCCAGCCTGTCCTGCCCAGCTTTGCTCTGGAGTTAACATCCAGCCTCTTTGCTTGGGTGCTGTAATGTTTCTTTTCAGTTGGAACCCAAGCACTGCATGTTTTGGAACACAGTGTAATGTTTTGAGATGACATAATATAGATGTTCTTTAAGCTTGTATTAAAATCCATCACATGGGGAGATCTGGTTATGTTTGTGTCATGTGTGGGTCCATACTGTGCAGACACTGGTGTGAACTGCAGCTACTGTCACTGGGATCCCAGGAAAATAGGGGTAAATGGAGATGGATGCCTTTCTGCAGTGGGAATCTTCCACTGTGAAACAAGGTTTTCTCTCTGCAGACTCAAAGAAAAAAAAGAAAACCTCAAAAGTTGAAAGATGCACTGTATTACATTTGAAATTACTAATGCACTTGTTTTTAAATCACAATTAACTTTCTTCCCCATATTGCTGTTGTGCACTTGTATAATATGCATTGTGCAGAAGCTTAGTATGCTGTCGGCATTGCAGTGAATTTTTTAATTCCAGTGTAATTCCACTGCTTTTTCCTTCATGGAGTGTGGAGGAAGTGGAGGGCAATTCTGTCACTGAGTCTGAAATGGACTGTTCAGGTAGGAGAGTAATGCTGGCTGACTTAAAGCAAACGTGATCCTAGGTTACTTTGACATGTTGACCTAAATTAAATGATGTAGATATAATGAAATTTAATGAGTGCAATTGAATTGGATATGATAGAGGGGGGAAAAGCTTCTTTTTTTTACGTGTTGCTGTTTATCAACAAGAGTAGTACAGAAATATTCTCTCTGAGACTGGTATGACTAGGAATGTTTGGAATAGCAAAAAGAAACAAATCCATTGTCTTTGGATTTTAGTTTTTAAACTGTCATCATCTAAATGTATTGCTTGGCCATGCTTGATGTACCTGCTTTGGCAACCATGTTTAGGTTGATTATTTTGAGGAGTGTACTTCTAAATTGTAGGCAAGAATGAAAGTCTGGACTCTTAAGTGTCTTGTAACACATGGCTCTGCTTTTCTAGGGCTGAGTTAAGGTCTCCCCACGTGGGTAGCACAATGGCTCTGCAGACAAGGCCTGAAACATCTTTTATCCGAAAGCTGCCTGGAACATTTCAGCTAAGGGTTAATGTGTCTATCTTTAGATGCAAATTCCTCAGTGATCTTCGTTCTAGATTGGGCTTTTCTCGTGGTTTAGGGGCAGAGGTTGACATGGTTTGAAGAAAATACGTTTTTAAAGTGTGAGAAGGTTTTCCTGCGATCCGAGATTTTGCCAGGGTCTGGGACAGAAAACGTGCATGGCAGAAGGACATGAGGAGAGGGGTGGTATCCTCTGGCCACAGTGGTGTGTAACAAAGCCTTAAACTACTTTTTCCATCTCTTTCTTCCACTGTGAAGCACTTGTTGCCACTTCCTTCTTGCCCACTCTCCACCTCCTGCCTTCTTTCCCTCTTAGTCCTGTGCAAGCTCTGGCAGCCCTGAGGGGAGTCTGAGCCAACAAGTCAGCAGAGCAGAGGAAGGAAAGGCTGCCTATACCCAGGCACTGCGCAGAATGTACGTTCAGTTTGAGGGAGGGCAGGATGCCAGTCCTCCACATCCCCTTCTCTCCCCTTTGGAAGCAAACACAGCACTCCTTTCCGTGCAGGAGAAAGGATTCAGAGCTTGCTGAGTCTTTGAGTGAAAGGGGTGGGCTGAAGTCGGCCTGGGGGCTATTGATCTGACCGTGCTTGTTTAAATAATAAGTCATCTTTGGAGCCTGTCCTGTGAAAGAGCTTTCTCCATTGCTGTGCAAGTACCATGGCACAGGCCAGGCTTGATGTCTTTTGTTAGGAATGCCTCTGTTGCATTTCACACGCCATAAATAACTTGTGGTATTTGTAGCAATCTTAGTCGTCCTTTGAAGATACAAGTGCACAGCCTTTTCCCTGGCTTCTCTTTTTTTCTCCTTTTTTTGTTACTTAGCCTCAAAAGTGGTCTCAAGTCTCAAAAGTGGTTCAGGGGCCTAAATTTGGCCATCCTTGGGATAGAACTGTTTCATGGCTTTGAACTTTAAGCTATATGGAACAAAATACATGAAAGTTCATTGTACAGAACAACTGTGTGTTGACAGGGAGAGACCTTGGGAAAACAAGTCCTGGGTCACACCTCTGGTTCTACGTGCAGAGAGAAAGGGAGTGATGAGTTAGTATTAAAACCAGTAATGAGCAGACTTTGATATTTATTCTGGAATATCATGTGGGGCGTGAATACCTTTTGCATTCACATATTTGCAATGCATACTAGAATATGTGCTGAGCCATCATGTTTCTGTTGTCACTGTATAGGCACACATTTTTCCCTTCAATTCACGGGTAGCAGGTGGACTTCCAGCAGTGGATAGAGAGCAATTACAGTAGCAATGCAGACATTAAATATTATGCACAGCTCTCCTCTGAAAGCAAGTTACTAAAAAGCATCTGCCTGTTCCAAAGCTGCATCTCACTTTAGGCCTTTTACATGAGTTACAGTTGTTTTTTCCTTTGAGCTGTGTGATTGCACAGTGCCTCTGTGCTGCTGACACCCTTTCATTAAACAGCTAAAATTGCAAACACTGATGGAAACGAAGTCATACAACATTAAGTAGGGTTGAATTATACTGGTCTCTTTAGTGTTGCATGAATTTATCCCTTGAATCAATGAAAACTGTTTTGGAGGTTTTGTAAGAGAACCCACAAAACAGAAATTCAGGAGATACATGAAAAAAAATTTGGCATTCCTGATCAAACAATAGCCTGTGGTTTAACAGGAATGCTAGGAAATCCATAATATGACCAACAACAAAAAAATTGTAGTCAAGGTAGATGATTACTTTTCTTCAAACGTCTTTCAGAAACCTCCTGTTCCTTCTTTTTATATTTCAAATACATACTCAGTTGTTTCCATGTTTCTGTAGACTTTGGAAAAGAATTGGAGCTCATGTAACACACCAGCTCCAAGTGGTTTAACTGTAATTGCTTTGGAAATGGAAGAAGATGGAATGATAGTTTTGGGGGGCTTTATGTAGCAATGATAGTTCCAGCTGGCTGGGGATGTTGGCAATGAAATACTTTCTGAGGAAGGAATACATAGAAGGCAGTGAGGGTGAGGGAAAAACTGCAGAGAAGTTTCAGGTGAACATTACAAGTTATGTGTTGCAGTAGTACAGTGGGACACAATATCTTGCATGCCTTAATATGAAGTTTATCACCTTTTTTTTTCTTTCTCGAGCTATTATTACAATGAGAACCCTTCAAAATCACTAGCCATGTCCTGTATGTTGCAGTTAAATATTATCTTTCTCTCATTCCTTCATTCTCATATCTGCCCACTCCCTGCTTTGCTGCCCTTACCCCTTCCAGTCCTGGATCCTTGTTGTGCTTTGTGTCCCTCTCCCACTTGTCTCAACCCCTGTTAATGCCTCTCTGTGCAGAGAACAGTGTGTCAGTTGTGTCAGGCACCCTATCTTTGCCTGCCATCCATGCCACACTAAAACCCACTTCTTCCAGGAATGCTCCCTGCCAGTCCTGCAGATGGATAATCTCTGCTCCTCCCCTGGCTGCCTCGTGCCGCTCTGCCCTGCCGAGCCTCTCGCCCCCACTGTGGTGATGGAAAGCCTTTGGCTTTGGTGATAGGCCTCTCTTCTGGCTTTAGTGTGAGGTTCTACCTTGAGCCTCACACTGAAGTGGGTTTGTATTGATAGTTGCTGTTTGAATGACTGTTCACCAGATAAAATACAGTTCAAATGATACTGACTGACTCTTCTTGAAATAAGAACTTTTCCTGTGTCTGTTTCTTTAAAGGAACCAGTGGTTCCCTGTTCAGTGCAGCGTGGAAGACAACTCTATGTCTCGATGTGTGAATATATCAATAGATTTATATATACTTTTTTAATCGACTCAAATAAATAGGGCTAACATCAGTTTCCTTGGAATAATGTGGCATGCTTGGTCTTGGCTTGTTTAAGACAAGAACTTTGCATTTAAGTTCCATGATGATGGCCTCTGAGATGTGCTAGAATGAGGTGTATAAGGGCTGCTCTGCTTGGTCTTCGAGCCCCAACACTTCCGGTTTTCTGTTTTCTACTGCTATTTCCCAGTATGTATTTCAGAAGATCCTGATTTCTAGTCCTAAAGGATCTGTCACGGATTCAGTTTAGAAAATGTGAGCTTCTTTATTTTGGGGTAAGATTTTGTGTGATCAAGAATAGGAGTCAGCAAATGACTTATAATTGAAAAGCTGGGTTATGAAAGGTCTATGCTGTGCAGTGAGGAGGTGCTGCTTGCTGTGTAACTGGGTCTGACAGTTAAAAAGGTGAAACTTTGAAAAACAAGAAGTCCCTTTATGTGTGGTTATTAGTAGTTTAAAACACAGGAATTAAAGCCAAGGAAATGATTTTTTTTTTTTTAATGTATGAAAATAAATTCCTTCTTCCCTCTCACTTGTTTCCTTCCTTTACCCCCTTTTCCTTCTCTCTCTCTCTCTTTTGTCTTCCTGTCTTTATTTTTCTAAAGTCTGGAGTCTGTGGAACTAGATCTATTTCCATGTGATGCTACAGTACTTAGATAGATGATTCTGTATGGGAATATTTAGGGAGGAGATGATAATCTTTTGCCTTGTCTGCCAAGTATGGCTGTTAAGAGTGAGCCTTTGAATCACCAGTGTCTGGAGCTGCCTCGAAATCTTCCTTGTTGTTTCTGTTGTTCTTTGGGGAAGGTATGAGGGGGGTGTGTTACATTTTGGAGTGTGTCTGGTTTAAGTCCAATTAAATGCTAGGTTTTGATTTATCAACTTTGTCTACTGACACAGCTATGCCTCGAGGGGAACCCTGTGGACATGGGTGCCTTCAATACCAAAATCCTGGCACATTAGCACACCAGCCTCCTATAATTCTTATTTATAAAGATTTTTTTTCCTTTCTAGAAGAAAAATAGATAGAAATAATAGGCAGCTTATGATTTTGTTCATTTTATTGTTGTTAATGTCTGTAGGAATAATACATGCTAGTTGCTATTATCGTGGGCTCACCTTAATAGATTTTTTTGCTTTTTCTTGTCTGTCTGTATGATAACAGGAATAAAAGCCAGCAAAGTGCAGTGCTAACAGTATGACTGCTTTTAGACAGTTTGGCAGGAAATGCTATTTCCTGTTCTGTTTGATGTTCTGTTGCCTTTCTCATGAATATTAACCCATCCGGGTCTTCAACATTTGTTGTTATGGTGGGGAAGACAATGTCAGTGACAGCCAAAGTTAAATGTAGTTGTTCCTTTAAATAGATTGAATGGATTCTGGTTAAAAAATACAGAATTGCCCTGTAATTCTTTTGACTGCAGTGTAATATCTTCAGATTTCTGTCTGCATAGTCAAGCTGGAAAGTGGAATTAGATTTGCCCTTAAAGTGTGGGCTCTCAAGGTGTGGTTTGCTCTTCTGGGTCAGGTTAGAGCTTCCAGAAGTCCCATGTCATGGGCAGACGCCAGGTTCCTCAGCAGTCCAAAGTCAAGTAATAATTGTAGCGCCATTTGATGTGCTTCCCAGATTGTCAGATAAATTTATATTTGGAATAGGATGATAGATACTTTCTTGAGAGGAACTGTGTCCTTGTCTCTTGAGACCCCAAGCAAGTGCTATCCACAGGGTCGTCAAGGTCCCTTCCAACCCAAACTCATGTGTGATGGAGGTGAACCTCTCCTAACCTTTCACCCTGCCTGCTCCTCTTGGCTGGCAGTCGAGTGAACACTGGTTCAGCAGGATGTCTTGCTTAGGGCAGTACCTCCTAACCAGGGTGCAGCAGTCTTTTGGGGCTGGCTTTCAAGCTTGTGGTTTTTTCAAATCAGATGCTGACAGATGAGATTTGAAAGCCAGAGGGTTCTGCTTCCCCGAGTGCTGAGATCTGCTGGCACATTTGTGCTGGGTGGAGGACATCTCTAGGTGTTTCCCTGGAAATGCAGTAGCTTCCATTCCTGGTGTTTGTGTATGCCAATGACAGTGTGCCCCAGCAGTCTCCTCAGTAAATTGCCAGCCTGATCTTTTGTGAAGAGCAGTCGTGTTGAATTTAGTGTTACTACATCACGAGTGAAGCACTGATACTGAGAGTGAGTAATTGTAACCAAGTCTGCCCTTATGCCTGACAGTGTGTGTTTGGTATTTAGCTGTAACTGTTCCTAATTTGCTCAACTGCTTGACAAAAGCATGAATGACATTGAGGTGAGAGCTCTTCTGTTGGCTGCAACTCCGTGTTACCATGAAATAATTGTAACATCACATAGAAAGTGATAAATGATTGTTAAGTTTAATTAGAACACTAATTATATATTGGAGTGAATTTCAGCAGAAATGAACAATTGCTATCTCTGCATTTAAATTTCCATCTGAATTGTAAGACAAAGTTGAGAATATTTTCCCTTGGTGGGAAAAGGGGTATGTTTAAAGGGAATCTGCATGTACCATCATATTTTCACTTGGATATTTCATGTTCTAATGAAAGCTTTGGCAGCATAGACAACCAAACTGTTGACTTCCTTAAAAAACCAGCTATAAACCAATATTTTGGATTAAAGTTTCCCTGTGTACTCCGTAACACTTAAATAATTTTCTTATGCATTTTCACATTTTCTGCGGGAGCTACTTAAGAACATAACCCTGTTGAGTGCCCAGCTGCCAGCAGAAGAATCAGGGGCTCAGAAGCTGGTCACCTGTTTAAAAATCTAATTGCATGGAACACACAATTAGGGAACTGCTTGATACCCTGAAATAAATCAATTCATTTGCAAGTGTAAATAATTATGATTTCTTGAAAAACACTGTCTGGCTGATCTCTATTTCCTGCTTGATTGAGAAGTCCTGAAAGACTAAAAAGAGAACATGTCAACGTTTGGGTACTACCTAAAATTACTAGAATCCTTTGGAAGTTCATTTGAGATGTGTCATAATAAACTAGAGAATGACATCACTTCTGTTATATACTAGGTAATTATTTTTTTTAAGTAATGCTCTGAAGTGATTCTGTAAGAACAGGATATTTTCATAAATATCAGTTAATTTTACAAAAAGTCAACAGCACATACTATTAGGACTTCAATAATAAAAACAAATTACTCGTAACCAGACATTTCAGTCAGTGAGAATGAAAGCTCTTTGCACATATGTGTATTTAGCTCATAGTTTCTACTCATATTTTAATCTCCCTTGGAGTTCAGTATTAGTCTTTCAAAACACACATGTTACTAATCAAAATATTATTCTTCTAAGGATTTCTTCCTGAAATACCAACCAGAAGACATATGTTTATAGAGACTGTGTTAGAACTTAACAAGTACAGGCCAAACAACTTATAATTGGGCTGGTTTTGCTTATTTTGTATTTTGTTGAATCAACAGCCTTGTGGATGTGAATTTTAATGGATACCAGAAACTTAAGGTTTGTTAATTTTAGATTTTGTATGATTTTATTCTCTTCTGGAGGTCAAATAAAAGAAAGGGAGTGAAATCCTGACAAGAGACATAAAATGAAAACCACATGTTGTACAGAAAAGCTGTCCAGGGGACAGTGTCACTCATTAGCTGCTACAATAGCTGTTACTTGGTTTGATATAGTGAGCACATTGTTGTGCTGTGAAAAAAGCCCAGCAGTATTATTTCTAAAAGGGGCAGGATGCATTTTGATTGGGTTGGTGTTTTTTTGTTTTGCCTTTTGGGGTGCTTTTTTTTTTTTTTTCTTTTTCCATGGTGATAAGGGTAAAGCTGTGGGTTGCAGGAACAGCTGGAACCTTTCCTTGGGTGTGGTGTGAGAGGTGGCAGAGGAGCTGTGTTTGAGCCTCTCCTTTCTGAGAGGGTGACAACACCCCAGTGAGTAAAGTGGGTCTGAGGGACCGTGTCTCTTTTCCATGCTGTTGTATGGGTGGTCTTGCTGTTCCATTGTGCAGCTTGGGCTTCCTGGCTGGTGTAAAAGCAGGAGGAATGTGAGCCTCCCTGAGCTTCTGGATGTGCTAAGAAGGGAAAGGATTTTGGAGCTAATCAGCCCCCACACTGTAATCAAGAGGATAACTTCTCTTAACAGTATCTGGCACTATATACACACAGATCCCTTTTCTTGTCTTGTGAAGGCTGATGCTTAAGCCAGAAGGATTCTCTGTATGTGGATTTCTCTTTAGAAATTAACAGTTTGCCCTGTGTGCTTTAGCCGAAGAAGTATCATGGTTAGGTGATACATTGACATGATCAAACAGGGAAAAGGTGTTTGGCTGTCTGCCCCTGGAACTGTCAGACTTGGGTCGGGGTTTTTGAGTATTATGTAAACAAACAAAAAAATCAAGGAAGCTCTGTAATATTTATAGCCTTAGAAACTTTCAGAGCCCTAACTCTTAGCCGCTTTATTTTGGATTCTTGGCACCGATAAGAAAAAAAGAATCAGAAGCCACATTATTATACTGCTAGTGGAAACAATCCATATTCTTCTTGTGGGATCTTTTCTGACAGATGAAAGGATACATCTGCAGCTGCTGTATTTGGGGGAATGGGGTGATGGGAGAACTGCACCTGAGACAACAGTTTTTGCTGGCCCACATATGTCCAGATTTTACTTTGCATTTCTTTTTTTCTCTTTATCCACATTTTGTGCCTAATTTTCCCTTTTGCAGCTGTAGAAGCTTATGGTCGGAAATTGAATGAGATTGTTCCTTTTGGTTCCTTGCGTCTGGCTGAACTCTTTGCATATGCCTCAAAGTGAAATTGCCTTGAAATAATAAGCAGGGATTGTACAGCTGACTTAGAGTTGAAAGAAGCCTGATTGGGAGCCTCTTTTGTTCATTTCTGGGTTAGGTTAGAAACAGAGCCTGGTGTGAAGTGAAATTGTATGGCCTAAATGGCCAGTTCAGCGCCTCTAGCCTTTGGTTTACGTCTTTGGCTTAGGTGCCTCTTCTTCTGTTTGGGGCTCTCCCAAAGAGGGTACAAATTTGGGCTCTGGTTTATTAGGCTGAATAAGCTGTGTTTTTACACACTCACAGAATAACAGTTTGGAAAGAACTTCTGGAGGTTGTAAAATCCAGCTCCCTGTTCAAAGCAGTTCCAGAGATACAAGGTGTCTCAGGCCCTTGTCCACTTTCCAAAGATGCCCTGTTCCTGTGTTTGACCACCCTTCATGGTTGAAAGTTAATTTTACCATATTTAATTGAAATGTCCCCTATCATGTGTGTTCTGTTCAGTGCATCCCATCCCCTGCTACTATGCCTCCATGGAAAGCCTCTCTCTTCTCTCTACGCCACTAGAGTGTAGACTGGCAAGGTTTTCCACCAGCCTTCATTTCTTAAGGGTGGGCAGAGGTATTTTTCTCAGCATTTCCTTCAGCCTCAGTCTGTATTGGTGATCTTGCAAAGAATTCTATCCTCTGTGTTTGTGGACTTGTGCTGGGCATCTGAGAACTGCACACAGAAACCATATTAATTCCCTGGGCACACTGGCAGGTCTGTTCTGCATCACTTTCAGTGATGCTTCAGCAGGGTATTTGTGTCATTACTTTTAAACACAGGAGAGTAAGTGCTCCCTTTGCTAGAGGTACCTCACATGATATCCAGAACTACTGAGCTCTGCTTATGCTGGTGTCATATTGGTAGGTGATGATCATTTTAGCACTGGCCTCTGCTTACAGCTGTTCCTACTTTATTTGCAGCTGCTGAATGCCCAGCTTGCAGTAGAAATTCTTAGCTTCAAGGCATTTGGTGTTTTGAGTTAAAAATTCATTAAATTAGTTTGGAATGCTTTAGGTAGCTAAACTCCTGGCTCCCTGGAACAGCCCATCGTTTTTATGAGGGAGTTGGGAAAGGGCTTTCTTGGCTTGAAAATCCAAAAGCCTTCTGTGAAGAGCATGTGCTGAGCCAGGCAGGAATTGCTGCTGATCTCTATCTATCACATGCCTAGTCTTGACTCAGAGGCAGAAGGTGTTCAATACTACTCTTGTCCTGTCAGTCTGGCATTTGAGAGAGAGGAGGGACATCAAAAGTGAGAACCAAGGCATGAGTGACTGTAACATCTCTGGTGTGACTTCATCTGCAGGGGAAAAAATGGTGGGGTTTGGGTTTTTTTAATTTTTCATAGACAAATAAAGAAACATGCTTAGTTCCTAGGTATTTATTCTAAGTGCTGATACAGTGAAGAATGGGAAACTGTGCTGGAGGGCTGTGACTGAGGTGAAGGTGCCATCCAGGCTGCCACTGAGTGCCACACTTCAGTTCTCAAAATGTAAAAACTGTGTGTGCATTTGCAATCAATACAGTCCTGCTTCTCTAGCTTATCTGGTATGGTATGAATTTAAACCTGTCCTGCGTAAGCTGTGGCATTTGTGTATGAAGCCTGACCTGTTCATTTAATACCTGATTCCACTCTTTCTTGATTGTAAACCATTAATTTTTCTTTGTTAAACAATATGAAGAACATTAAATGAAAGAATTCATTTATGTTATTTAAATTCCTACCTCAAATGTTAAGGCATGTTCATTTTTCCCTACTCAAATGAGTTGTTTGAAAACTAAAGGAGTGTATGAGTAGATTGGAATGTGCCAAGAGATACCTTCCTTTGCAGGCTCTTTTGTGACCCAAAAAAAGAGGTATCTTTTCAAAGAGTTAGAGGCTGAAAGTGCTCTTGGTATGGAGCAGTTCTGGGTTTTGTTTTCTGTTGTTAGCTGAGTTGAAAGTAGAAAGATGTCACAGGCTTGGAGTGAAGGCGAATTGGAATAAGAAATGCATTTTCTACCAAAACATCACTGTCTAAAATTCTGCTTTTGTCCAGATTTGAGTGGTCTTTTTGTAAGTAGCTCCAGTCTCTCTTTGTCTCTATTTGTGCTTGCTCTGTGTTTGTAGCCTGTATTTGAACAGAACTACTAGTTTTGTATTATGGCAAGCTGTGGCTCTTACAGAAATAGAGAATAGGTTGCATATCCTGAAGATGAGATGTCAGCAATAAAGGTTTCTGTGGCTCTTGTCCAAAGTTTGTGGACGTGGGTGAGAGGTTTTGCAGTGGTTTTTTAGGCTTTTGATCATATTTTAGAGAAGAAGTGGTGTTTTATTAAACCACTGTGCTGTTCAGGCCATAGGAAACATTGCTGTACAAATGACACCTCATCCAAACCCACAACTTGCTCTTAAAACCTTGTTAGTGGCTGCTGATGTCTCTGTGTGCACTGGGAGGGGCTGGGGGCTCTTTCCAGTGTTTCTGTAAGTGGCAGGGCAGCAAATGGAGAATGCATTTGCTCTTCTGTGGGAGGAGCCTCTTCCCATGGAGCTTTGTGTGTTTCGTTCTTTTAAATTGATTTGTGAAACGTCTAGACAGAAGGCTTTGGAATTTGTGTGTGTCATGGTGATCTTGGTCTGTGACAGGTAACAGACAAGTAGCACTCTGTTTCAGCTGTAAGGAATGTCACAAAACCAATGTGTTAGAGTGAAAACAGGCACTGTAGTATTTTTGGTGCTTTTTTTTTCTCTATGCCAGTCCTGGTTTTTAGACCCTCTCTCTTTGGGCTAGTGAAATTGAGGTCCCCTAGAAACAGGATCAGCTGTTGGTAAAGCTATTTGAGGGACTTTGTGCAAGTTCAATGTGTGTCTCTCTGAAAGAGGATTATAATTTGCTACCAGCTCTTTTTGGGGTGGTGGCTGTTTTTTTTCTGTTGTGACTTACCTGTAAAATCTTTGCTTTAGAAGTGTGAGCTCAGCCAGGGCTATAACTTCTGGTGAAAACTCTTCACAGAGTTTATCTTAATACATTATGTTTTTATTTAACTGTGTGCTAGAGAAAAGATGAGTTTTGGTCGCTCCAATTCCTGGCCAGTTTTATAGGATAATAAAAGTTCTTTTTAAAAACAAACAAATGTTTGCTTTGTAGGTTAAGTAGTTTTTTTTTTCCTGGTTTGAAGTCAAAGATTTATTTTTCCTGTTAACATGTTTAAGGAAACCACAACAATGCTCTTAGCTGCTCTTCGGCATATTCTGTGCTTGATTGAGAAGCCACTGAAGTGCACTGAAATAAGGAGGTTCTCATCACTGCCTATGGGCTGCAGTCTTCCATTTTACTTGATCTAGGAATAATCATGCTGTAATTGTGAAAAACTACCTGTCAAAGTGAGGAATTTCTTGAAAATCAGCAGGGTACTTCACCTGAATTGAAAATAAGAGTGTGGAAACTACTGGCACGCAGATTACAGTTTTATTTCACTATTTGTGTAAAGAGAACTTTCTGAGAAACCCCTTTAGAGGCTCAAGCTCCAGAGAAGTGGGATTCTAAACTAGCTTCTGTCATTAGCCTGTTGGAAATCCTTACACCAGTCTTTTATAAGTCTGTTTTCTTATTTGTCAAGTGGTTGCATTTTGTTGGTGCCATCTGCTGTGAGATCTAATGGGGGAAACCTGTATTTTGGCCATGTACGGTGTGGTAGTAATTAAGTCTTCCACACAACTTCTGTGTAACACTTTGCACCAGACATCAACATAAAATAACAAAGGAATATTGAGAGCAGAAAGGCACCACTGGCACAGGCAGTCACGGGGAGCCTATTTCTATGCTGATCTGACTTTTTTTTCCTTTCCTCCCGTG
This sequence comes from Erpornis zantholeuca, assembly GCA_013400515.1. Classification (NCBI taxonomy): domain Eukaryota; kingdom Metazoa; phylum Chordata; class Aves; order Passeriformes; family Timaliidae; genus Erpornis; species Erpornis zantholeuca. Next base: position 271,529 of record VZTN01011650.1, read on the forward strand.
TCTGTAGCAATAGTTTCCATTTTCAGCAGGTAAAGCCAGGAAGCAGCAGCTGTGAATTGGTCTTTCATGTACTACTCCCTAGAGGGTGCCAGACACCCGCGTTCTGCAGCCCGGAGAGCTCTGCAGCCAGGTGACATCGCAGCCTTGCCTTGGTGCCTTCTGACTCGCCGCGGGGCGAGCATCACCTGCTGCCCGAAGCTGCAATGAGGAGAAGCGAGGTGGCTGAGTGACTCAGGCACCTCTCCCATCGTCACAGCCGTGCATTCTCTTTTGTGGATTTTTACTTGCTGTAACTTGTATGTTTTGAGTGTTTGTGTATCACAAAGGATAACTTTGTGAGAGGGAAACACAATTTCAAGATGGAAAAGCTGTAAATCATTGTGCTGAGCAGTTAGTGCAGTAAAATGCCTGCTTTCCCGGGTCACTAGGGAGCAGCTGGTGGAAACTAAAGAAATACATAGCCTGTGTATTCTGACTCTTTGTGACCCACTCCACTGTTTGAGACCTCAGTGTTTCTGGTATTTAACCATTTTTGCAGCAACACTTGAAGATACAGTGCATGAATGCTTTGAAATGAGTGCAAGAGGGTATGTATTTATGGCTTGTTGCACCTGGGACTGCATAAGCTTTCTTTGAAGTAAATGTGGGATCCCCGTGTATCCTTTAAAGCACTTTTTTTTTTTTTCTTCTCCCTCAAAACATATGGCAGCATTGGTTCAGCCTAGCCCTGCACAGCCTCTTGTAGGCCACTGGGCTGTATGTGAAAGATTTGGGATGTAACTGTTGGGAAGACAGGGCAGCTCCTTGAAGGTGGATTCTTGTATTCCCCCAGACCTACACTGGGAGCAGAGAGCAGGAGGTGTGTTGGAAGTGCTGCCTCTGTGGCAGCGAGAGGTGCCACTGTAACATGGTGTCCTCCACATCGCTTTAAGGCTAAAGTCATTAGAAAAAACTTCATGGAAAGACCTGAGCTTTTACTCAGGTATATGTACTTCTAGCTTTTTCTCATGCATAAAATATGCAAGGAAAAGAGGCCTGACTGCCATGAAGGCCATCTCTTGGAGATCAGATGTCACTTGTCTGGTCCTGATGCTGGCTCCTTGGAGGCTGGTTAAGATTCCAGTAGCAGAGCATAGAGAGAGACTTTCAAACTTGGGTGCATTTTTTTCCCTCTGCTTTCTTTGCAAGTGCCTCCAAGCCTTTATGAAAACAAACACTGGAGTCAAAGACCTTTGCTAAGAAAATGTGTATCAGCTCTTTTCATTTTGAATGGGTGGTGTGGGTGATAAATATTTAAGTGTTGAGAGATGAGACATTAGCTTACTGAAATGTGAGTGATCCTCATTTGCATCAAGGCAGAGACTATAATTTTGTTCTCGTATCTTGCCTCAAATGTTCATCTGCTACTTGTATGGACTAACTTAAGAGAAGTTGTACTATAAAACAGTGGGTGTATGTGTGGAGCTGTAAGTAACAGCCCCTGGCCACTTATGTTGTTTATGTGCTGCTGGGGTGCTACTCATCATCTGTATCAGGATAAGATGTATGTGGAATGGAAACTGTTAACCTGTAATGGTGGCATGAGCCTTACCATCTCTAACAGTGCAGTTCTTATTGTCTGTACTGCTATGCTGTTGTTAGTTCATGTTAATGGCTTGAGGCTTCTGTGGGCCAGGCTAAACATGCTGCTGTAAGCTGTTCCAGGGATGTTCCTGTTCTGGTCAATGGTTCCTGTGCTCACCTGCCACTGCTGCCTTAGGATTGCCACACCACAAGAGCTTCTGTGTAGCTTCTCAGTATATGTCATGCAAAAGCACCATAGAGAGGCAGGCTTGTTTTCCAGATTAAAAAATCCCTGATAAAACAAAATGGTGCATGTCATGCTGACAGCTGAGAGGTCTCATGGCAGAGGGGGGTTCTAACCTGCAGCTGTCCTCCTTGCTTGAGAAGAACACAGCCTCCTTTGCAGGTGGAAGGAAGGATCAGTGTTGAATTTGACAATTCATTCTCGCACTAAAGGATCTTCTCCAAGACTTGCCCTTCTGCCTTCCTCTTTAAAGCCCTCAGCTGAAGACCAAAATACCAATAGGTTGTATCCTGTTTATTATGATCACAGGAATTCAAATGCCACAAAGAGGAAGGAAAATTAATGGAATAAAGCAAGCTGTGGGAAGGAAAACAGCTTTTAGTGTGGTGTGCTAATGAGGTATGAAATAGGTGTGTAAGAAAATGTCTGGTAGTATCTTTAGAAAGTCTTGCAGCCTGCAGAAACAGAAATGTGGGAATATTGTGGAAGAGAAATAATTCAGTGCTTGGAGGAGAAGGAGTTTACTGTCTGCTACAGGCTCAATGCCAGAGAGAGTTTGCCTTTTCAGGCCCTGGCTGCCCTTTGGCAGAGCTGGTATCTCTTTCATGTGGAAGCTGAGGCTGGGTTAGCTGTAAGCTTGAGGACACAGATGCCTTTGAACTCTGCTTTCTTATCATGGACTTTATACGACATGGCAAGTGTGACCCACTTCTGTTCCTGCACAACTCTGCTGCTACACAGAGCCAGCCCTTGGAGCTGCTGAGGACTGGGTCGCTGAAGTCCTCTGGGTTAAAACAATTGTCTTGCCTATGTAATTTTTTCCCTTCTTTTTTCCCCTTTTCTTCACTGAGTTACCTTTAGTGGTCTCCTTCCCAGTGTGTCTCCATAAACCATCGTGCTGGTGTTACATTGCTACCTAGTGTAGCTAGAATGAGTGGTGGTCAGGAGTGGAGTGAGAGTGGGCAGTGGAAGGCTTCCAGTGTGCATATGCTTAGCCCAGCATTGCTGCCAAAGTCTTCCTAACGGGGAATTAAGGAGTTGCTTGCATAAAGGAATATTTTGCTTCCCAGGGGGTTTCACTGAATTTTGTTTCTGGATTAAAGTGCTAATTAACACAAAACAGTGCTCAATGCTTCACTGTAAGAGTAACTAACTATATTGATAGTTGGTGTATAAACATAATGTATGCTAATGAGATCCCTACCTTTGTAAAACAAAGCTGTTGATCCTCTGTGTGTGTCCAGACATTTTTAGTGGGCTGGGAGGTTTCCTTTCCAATAATAGCTCATGCCTCTTTGAGATTTCCTTAAAACAGAAGGGGGTTTTTAGCTTCTCAGTGGTTTCTTTTCCCTTGTGCATTAGCTGTTTTTTCAGTTCTTGAATTTTGATTAAGAGCTGAAGGCTACTTTTAGCTGGCTTTGGCTTGTTAGTTTACTTGCTTTCAGACTAAGTGTCATTTTTCTCTCCAAAGGGCTGAAGTGCCAAGACTGTGTCATTTGTACTTGTATCTAATAATAGCTTAATCCACAAATAATTGTAATGAAGTTATTAAGGCCACTGGCAGAGAATAGTGTGATCCAAAGACCACCAGAATGAATGGGATTCTTCACTGAGACCCAAGTGAAGCTTTGGGTTGAGCCCTAGGGTGCTGTTCCATACACACGTGCATGACCACATGCAGCAGTGTTGGGCTGTGCTATGGAAACCAAATTTCCAAAAATGTGCTGCCTTCTCTCCCAGCTGAGCACTGGTGACTGAAGGAAGATGCTGTGCAGACAGACACGAGATGTGCTAGCAGCCCCCAAGGTAGCAGAGCAGTTGCCATAACAGCCAGCAGCAGATGTTACCCAGGACCATGCTGCTGCTGCTGGAATTGGAGAAGGAATGGAGCTCTCCCAGCTGCCAAGTGCATCGTTTGTGTGGCCAAGGTGTCAGTTGCAGCTCTGGAGTACACAGGAGGCTGATAAAAACATAAACAATAGCAGCAGCAGCAGGATTGCTGATTTGGTGCAGGAATTACTCAGCTGTGCCACTGTGCCCTTGTAATCCCATTAGGAAAGTCAGACTAAGAAGCATGGTGGGATAGGCCCCCTCTGCAGGGCTTGCTGCTGGGGAGGCAGGGACATCTCATCAGCATGTGAAGGGTGTGCCCAGGAGGGTCCGAGGGGCAAGAGCTGGGTGGGTGCATGGGCAGGGCTCAGGCTGTGCAGTGCCTGCCAGAGCTGCTGACTGCTTTCCACATGCACTCAAAAGCAGTTTGCTCTAAAGAAGTAAAGGTAAGAAATAATGGTGATGAGTTTGTTGCTATTAAAGGACAGATCTAAAGGATTTACCTTTTCTGGGAAATGCTTTAATGAGAATTATGTCTTTTGCCATATTGCTGAGCAATTAAACTCTACTTAAGCCCAGAAAAAATACTTCCATGAAAAGTTTTCAGTGCAGTTCCTGGCTGAGATTGTGAAGAGGAGTATAATTTACAAATATCTCATTAACAGATATAAAGTTGATTATGCCCCTGTGGGACTGGATGACAAAACTTTCACAGCCTTCATTAGAAATGAAAACCTTTTGATGCAAGGCAAACATGGTTTTGGGTGCCCATATAATAAAGTTATACGTATTAGCTTAAAAGCAGCTGCTCTGGAAACCCTATTGGAAATTCTTAGTTTTCCTAATGTGAAGGAGAAATCCATTTTCTGTAGGTATTTTTAGTGCTAACTTCCTCTCCCGTGCTATTGCCTTACACACTCTGCCATTAGTGCTTGCTGTGTTTCCAGGTCAGCCATGTGATTGCCGAGCATCCTTTCCTGCTTTTGAATGACTTGCCAGGCAGGAGCCAGAAACGCAAATTGTTAGTGCTGGCTGCCAGCAGCAGCTTCTCCCAGCCTGGACCCACTGATAACCCACAGAAACCCTCTCCTCTCACCCCTCTGGCAGGGTCATCGCTGTGTGGTTCAGAGAGAGACCCTGCCCTACACAGGCTCCTGTGTAGGTGTAAAGATGTTTCTCTGTGAAGGCACCTGTGTGTTGGAACACAAAACAGCCCCACTGCTGAGAGGCATTTCAGAGCTGCTGCTTCGCCTTGAGCCACAGCTGTTTTAGCACGAGCTGGGTGAAGCACACAGATTTCTGCCTTTTTGCCACTTGTTACGTTTACAACTCAAATGAACTCGCTGTGCTTCAGAAAACTGCAAGAAGTGGTGAAAACATTGCAGCCCAAATCCCTCTGTGAGCTTCTTTTTGTGTGTGTGGTAAAAAACCCTTAGGCAAAGTGTTTTAAACCCAGCAGTGCTGATAATGAGAGTTAATAACTTTCCAGATATTGGCTTTTTTGCTACATACGACTTTTTTTAAAAGGTATTTAAACTGATCCAGCCAGTTGCTGCGGATGCCTCTGTGTGTGTTTAATGAACAGCTGGCTCTTTTGAACTGGGAATTTTAATACTTTCGGTTCCATGAAACTGGAATCAGAGGAGGCGGGTGATTGTACAAGAGAGGGAGCGCATTTTCTCATGCGAATTCAGGAGGAGGGAGGGAGAGGAAAGCATCGTAATATTGCGTGTGTTTCTGTTTCAGTGGATCAAATCTTTCCTCTGTCTGCATCCAGGCTATTTGGTTGTGATCAGATGATCAGAGCTCAAGGAAGCGATTGGAGAGCGAGCTGGCTGCAGCTGCACTGTAGGCTGTTTTCAGGGACAAGGAGCCACTGTTTTTCAAACATAGCATAAACATAGAAGTTATTTTGTAGGCTTCAGGATGCAGATATGGGTTGTGCTGCCAGCATTGTTCTGCTCCAAGCCTTTCGTTCTGTGGTACAGAGGAACTGTCCACATATCTGCAGGCGACGACGACGGGAGGAGTTGTCACATGAAATTCTGCCGCTGGATAGCGATGATGAAATGAGCAGACCCAGGACTCTCATCATAATGGTATGGTATACTTTAATCAAGAGAGAGGTGACAGAATTATTATTACAAATATAATGTGATTTTTTTTTTTCCTTTAACTATATATTCATAGAGAGAGAGCAACTGACAGGCAATTTGTCAGTTCTGTTAGTTTGCTGGTAGATTTGCTGTATCTGTAATGTTACTTTATAGGCGAAGCTGTAAGCTCCCCATTAGCTCTGTGTAAAGTAAGTGTTCTGTTATTTAATTGTTGGTGGGTTTTATTGCTGTTTGTGCGATAGGCAGCACTGGAGCCAGTAGCATGGTTATGTTTTATTTCAGACTTGGAATTCCAAACAGCAGACAGCTTAGGAAATGTTTGCTAAGTCTGTTCATCATAAAATCAAAAACAAACCCAAAAGCCAAGCCAAACAAAACAAACCAAAAAATCTTTACTTGCACCCAGGATGCAGTTGGAATTTATATTAAGTTATATGCAAATAAACTCCCATATATCTTTGCTTCAAACAGTTTGCAGCAGTAAAATGTTTGCTGGATCACTGCTTTCCGGTTTACTGAGTTGCCTCTGTTCTTTAATGAAGGGGGGCTTGAAAGGCTCTCGGTCTTCAAGCGTCATTTTCTTCCTGAGTTAAATTTTTTATTTTGTGATGGGAATATAATAAGCACTATAGGTTTATTAGGAATAAGTGACAGGGTTGTTCCTCATTATAAATCACTGTTTCAGAATGAGGAATACACTTACTGCCTAGTTACTGCTCTTCTTTGCCAAATACACATATGGTGAGCATTTCCAGAATTCTGGAGTGGTTTGCATCTGAGGTGGCAATGATTTGTTACTCTGTGGCTCTCACTTGATAAAAATATTACCAAGACACTGAAAATAGTATTTTTGCCAGTTTGTCAGGACACTCGTTTGTATCATTTAAATGGTAGAGTTTGATGAAGTTCAGAATGCGCCCCCATGATACTCTGATCCCACACAGGGCTGTAACTGAGTGGTGAAGGGTAACATTAGAGAATTTAATAGCTGTCCTGAGCAGCTGTTTTGAACAGAGCATTGCTGCCCATGGAGAGGTGTGTGGTGCAGCCATGGCAACGATAGTAGTAAGGACCCAATCTCGGCAGTGCTTTAGGTATCAGCTGAGGGTATTATCCAGTGCATGGGGGAGCCTCATGGTCATAAGGAGGATGGAAATGGATTTTATTGTTGTGAATCTGCTGTTAAAGCTTCTTGTGCTCTAAAAGTATCTATGTCTATACAACAAACTTTTTTTTTTCCACTTAATGGTTAAGTAAATGACCTCAGCAGTGTTTGAACAAATAAATGTCTCCTTCCTGGTAATAATGTCAAGCATGATGAAGTGAGAAATGTCTGGAAGCACATCCGAGTATGGATCATCTGTGTAGCTTGCTTCAGTCCTTGGAAGAAAAGGGTAGTCTAGGATGTTGTGGCAGCAAACACTGTGCTAGCCTTGCCGAACCCAGAAATGCTCATCAGCAGCTTGAGTTGTGTTTCTTTGTGTGGCAAGTCCTTTGAGATCAGGACTCCAAGAGCAAAGGTCCCTGGGCTCTCAGGGAAGTGAGAGCCCTGCAATGTGGAGGGAACTGTGGAACCTGCCCACCACCCTGCAGAGTTGGGGATACCCAAAGGAGAGGCATTCTGGTCAAGATGGTCTGTTACCTGATGCTGGATGTGGGCTCTGAGATCCCCTCAAACGCATCCACCCGTTGCGCTAACAGGGGCTTAGGTTTTCTATAGCAGTGGCTAATGCACTGGTGTTTGTTCTGCCAAAAGGCTGCCCCACCCCAGGAACTTTGTGGGATCATTTTCTCTCTCTCAATTCATTTGAGAAGAGGAGGAGGAGTGGTTCAGCCCAGTCCTGAGGCTGGGGTAGGTGCAGGCAGGCGCTTTGGAGAAAAGCTGCTGGGCAGAGGTTGACTTTCAGAGGTTGATCTTTCTCTTCAGGATGTGTAGTATTACCATGCTTTTGTTTTGAAGCAATTAATGTATGTAAATATCTAAATGAATTCACCATTAAGCTTTGCAGTTAGGCTTAGGAATGGTGACCTGGTGAGCTGAGAAGAAAGCGCTGCTTCAGAGCACTCAGTGGCAGAATGGACAGTCCTGTTTCCACCTGAATTATGTTATTTGAAAGAGCAGTGTGATAAAGAGAGCTTGGAGGCTACTGGGCCTTAATGCAACACGTTATGATCCTAACAAATTAGTTTTTCCCCTTTGTCTGTCGTAGATCATTGAGGTTTATGTCTGGATAATACAGTGGAGGCAACTGTGTAGATGAGAAAAAGAGTGTTTAGTTCCCAGTGTCATTATGCACATTGTGCAGATGCCAGGAGCTAAACTGATCCCAATGAGATTACTGAGAGCTCGAGTCTGAGGGGAGTGAATAATTGGAGTGCCCAAGAAGAGTGGTGAGGAAATCTCAAAATGCAGAATACCAGAAGTACACTGGCGGGCCTGGGTGCGATCGTTTGGCTCCAGTCAGCTGAAGGTCTGGCATTTTACCTGTTCATGCCTTCAGATGAAATGGTCTTCCTCTGTGTAGCTTGTGTGCCACTGCCTATATGTGCCCTACAGAAGGTGTTAGCCTTTGCTATTGATTTCAGGAGAAAAACTCTGCCTTCTAAACAGCTTTTTGAAGTCACCAGGCTCTTCTCTCTGTTTTTGCAAGTTTGCCTGTCCCGTGTGTATCAAAAGTAATGTCTTGGTGTTGCCTCGATAAGGAAAGCAACCCTGAATCAGAGAGAACAGCATCTACCCTAAAATGCTTCCAGTACATAAACAGCTCTAGGGATGTACCCCATTTTCCTTTGTTAGTCACTGAAGAGGAACATCCTTGTAGGATATTCTTCTAGGAATTGTTTTTGCCAGCAGCACTCTGTAGCACTCTGTGCATGGAGATGCTGTGGGTGCACTCTCTAAGAAAAGAAAGGAAGAAGTCCCAAGCACAGCCTCCAGCTATTGCTTAATGGCTACCTACTAATCACTGTATGAAGCCTTTAAGCATCACAGAATGTATTTCTAACATTCTGGTCCTTGCAGAAGGTGAGGATTGATGTCTTTATTCAGAGACATTTTTTTTCCTTCAGTTTGTAAGTTTAGAAATTTGGTTTTACCTTCAGGCAAGACAAATAAATCATTAGTTTTAGGTCTTGACTGGATCCACAGAGCTAGGAGAGATGCTGGAAAGAGAAAACTGTAAATTCTCTGTCAATTACTATTGTGTGTCATCTTCTCTTGGACGAAATCCTGGAATGTGCCAGAGACATGCAAAGTAAGTGTCCAAACAACCTCTAGTATGGTGTACCAGTTGAATCAATTTGTTTAGTGACTCTGATTTAATAGACACTTGTTTTCTGTATCTTTAAGAGCATGTCTGCAAGAGCTGGCTTTCAAAATAAATCTATGAGATGGTGAGGTTCGAGACACTAAAAACCTTTCTAGAGTGAATGCAAATGGCTGTACATGCTGTTCCCACAGCAAAAAGGAGAAGAGGAAGATACCCGAAGGAAGAAAATTAAATACATGAGGTTATGTAGAACTGCTCAGTGTTTTAAGGGGGAGCACTAACATTCAAGATGATGGTTTGCATTTGGAACTTGTGCCTTGAAGTTGAGCTTTATCTAGTAGGTCATTCTTTGGGTTTTTTATGCAATTTATTACAAACTGTGGCAGCTGAGATTTGTGTGATAAGAGCAAATCGTATTTGAGGCTATGATCCTACTCTCCACCACCCCCAGCTTTCCTGCCCTTGGTAATAAGCTACATAAAAATGTAAAAAATGTTTTGCATTTTGAATAAAATAGTGTAACTTGAGCTGACTTATTAGATTTAACACAGCAATATCCACTTCATTAATGCTGCCCAAGCTGCCTCTCAGGCCACTTAGTTTGTAAATGGATTTTTACTTTTCTAAAAGCAGTAGAGAGAACAGAAGCGTGGCTTTGAGAATTTTCCACCATTTGGTATTGAAGTTTACCTTTAGAACTCTGTTCCTTAAGTTTTATTGCATGGTCTGTGTTAATATTCTATCTCTAGTTGAAATAATTTAGTGCTCTCATCTCATTTGTATGCATTTCTCTCCTGAAGGTCTGTGCAATGCAAGTGCTATCAATGGGTGGCAACTCTAGGAATTGCAGGATCTCTCACTCATAACTCTCTGGTTTTGTTTGTGGGAATGTGTCCGTGTGTACTCAAATGGGGGGGACTTGCAGTGCCTTTTGGAGGCTCAACCCTGGGAAAAGAAGGGTGTTCCCTTCCTGCAGTGTCTTAGGGGAGGGATTGTCTTTGCAAAGCAAGATTACCCAGAGCTGCAAAATGAAAAAAAAGTACTCAAGATTTTCATTACTTCTTAGCTCAAGTCAGAAGCTTCAATGTGTAATACATTTTTAAGCAACAATAATCATATGTAGCTTTATTTGACCTTAACTTCCACTTCAGCACTTGACCTCAGCAGGAACAGAAACATGCCCATGTTTGAATAAATGAATAACATTTGAGTGTAAAGAGGAGAAGTAGCAAGTGATGCACAAAAGCAGTTCTGCTTCAGAGTCATTTTGGCCACTGTTCTTGTTGCCTTTGCAGCTGCTTTGCATGCTGTGCCCAGTGCCCCTCAGGCCTGTGGGTGACTGCCAGCCCTTCCCTTGGTACCAGGCTCAGTGTCCCTTGCTGCTCCTTGGAAGGATGTTGGGTTTGTTTTGGTGTTTACCTGTTTAGACAGCAGCTGTGGCTCTGTGTTTCTTATATACAGAGGGGAGAAAATGTGGGTCAGTTATCATTCTTCATGGTGCTGCGGTGCCATGTAGTGTATGCATATGGTTCAAGAAAAGCTGGTGTTAAAAGTAGCCTTTTACCACTGAGCAAATCTTCTCCATCTGACTTCGGTACTCGGAGCAATGTTTTATATTGTTTTCACTTCTTATTAGTGTTGCAGTGATGTGTGTAGTATGACAGTGTGTGGAATATAATTATTATGAATGTATTAACCAAATTTTTATGACAGCTTATGAAGAATGTGGGTTCAAAGCAATAAAGTGATGAAAATATTCTCCTGCATATGAGGAATTTATTCTCTTTTTTTCTAGGGGGAAAAAAGAGAAAAGCTATTTGTTTGTAAGCGATACATGCCTGAAAGAGAAGGATATAAATTAAAGAGACACAGAAAATCTCTGTAAGTCTCAGTCCTTGGGAGTGTTTGGGGAAGGTGATTTATGCATTTGACAAAAATCCCAATTTAGGATGTGTGTTCAAAATACTTCTTGAGAGAGAAGAAAATTGACCTGTAGAAAGGCAGGTGAACTTTATTAAAGCCAAGAAGACAAAGAGAGAAACAAAGCAGGAAAAAAACAAGCCAGGCTTTTCAAGCTTTGGCCTTCTGCAGCCACAGTGCTGTGTTATAGGCACATGTACAGACAGAGCTATGCACACATGTGTTTGATTTGTCACAGTTTTGTCTGTGATGCTCTGCAGTTCTGCTTGGCTCCAGCTCTCATGGCCATCAACAAATGCAAGCTTTCTGTATTTCCCTTGATCATTTTGCTCTTTGGATCTTCTTACAGAGTTAAGAAGAAGATCCCCATGATCTGTCTAGTCTGGGATTTTGGAACTGGGTGAGCTGTGGTTATAGTAACCTGAAGCTCTGTATGTGGTGTGGTGCCCTCATACACCAAGTCACCTGAGCACAGATTCTGCATTTGTTCATGTCTCTCCTGTGTTTATCATAATATTAAATAAATTATAAAGAAAAGATAAACTGAATAATAATTAAGATACTAACATAGATTTAAATGACAAGTGCTAGACACGGGATGAACCAATGAAAATAACCACAATAATATCTCTGAAGTTCTGGAGACTTGATTTGAAATACATTTCACACAGAATTTAGTAGAGGTATTTTGTGTCATGCTGTCAGTAGACAGTGTAGTGTTGGACAGAAATATAAAACACCTATGTGTGTATTTGGGACCAGCAGCCTTTAGGTATAATTTCAGAGTAGTTCTCTGGGGTTTTGTTATGCACATCTTGGGCTGCACTAGTTCCAGACTCATGGCTTTGTTCAAATAATTTGGTCTTTTGCTTCCTCCAGTGATGTTTTGGTACTGGGAGGTGTGGCTGCTGCTGGCACTGTACTGACCAGGCTGTGGGGGTGGGTTGGGTTGGTAATTAATACCAACAGGAATTAAGTGAAAACAGTGATACAACTTGCTGCAGTGTCTTGGCTGAGAAGCAGATTGTCCCATGCTTCACTACATCTCCATTAGGCAGAATTCACAGAGTACTCCGAGTTTAGCAGCACTGTCACTGCCCGTAGCTCACAGGAGGCAAGTTGGGGCAGCACAGGCTGAGCCAGAGGAGTGCAGAATCCCTGTGATGCTCCAGCCACACTCCCAGCACGCCCCAGGTGTTTGCACTGCATTACCTGTGAGAGTATTCCCGTGGGGATCTGCAGCTCGAATGCCAACCTGCACCAGGCAGGGCAGCTGGAGAGCCTCTGGCTGGCGGGGACGGTGGCAGCGTGGTGGCAGCAGGGACAGTGGCTGTGTGGTGGCAGCAGGGACAGTAGCAGGGACAGCTTTTAAGGAAATTGCACAATAAATGGCAGCGTGGTGGCAGCAGCGCTTGTGTCTGAACGTGCGCTCCCTGTCCTTGGCCCAGGCTCTGGCAGGCTGGTTCTCTTTGGCTGAATTAGAGTGAGTTGCAGCTGCTTCCAGAAGAGCACAAAGGAACAGTATATTAAGCTCATGCTTCCAGAAAGCGATATTAGTGCCAGCCCTCAGCCCTCACCTCTCGCTGGCCTTAACTCACTGCTGGCTGCAGCCCTGAGAGCCGGGCTGGGCTTTGTTTTTCATGCTATTGTCTATACAGAATCCTCTGAGTAGCACTGAACTGGATTTAAATGCATATAGCTGAGTCCAGAGTCCATTTCAGGCCTTTGGCCACAAATATGGGGATATTGATTTAGCTTGGAAGCAGCTCTGCTGTGTGAGAGGTATGCTGAGTGCGGAAGGGAGCCATAGAGACACCGGGGCCCTCAGAGAACTCTGGCCAACCAAAAGTACTGCCAAAGTAAAAGCTGCTGGGAGAGGCAAAGGCTGTGTAACAGAGGAAGAGTTAAGTGATGAGAGAGAAGCCAAGTGGGAAATGCCATTTCTTCTCATCTGAAATTAAATAGGCACACTGCTGTTAAACTTCAGTCAGATGCTGGATTTTAGAGGGCTACCTACCATTGTTCTGTTGATATATCATAGTCTAATGTTGCTTTTTGCCTCCCACCTTGTTCTCTTCAAAAGCTTTGGTTTTACTTCAGAGTGAGTATGCCTCTTCCTCACTGGTATTAAATTCTCTTCCGTTGCCTTTCTTCCATTTCCTCCTTCCCAGAGTATAAAACCATCCTCTGCTTTGTCTTCAGCATAATACGCTCCATTCCCCTCCTGCATGGATTGGAAATCTGAATGAAGTGCAACAGAACTGTTCCTGATATTTCTCCCTTCCATGAAGTTTCTCCTTTTCAACACCAATCTTAATATAGTTGTTCTAAACCTAGTTTAAATAAACCAGAATTCCACTTTAGTACATTTCAGACCAAAGCCCTATGCAAAGTTTCCTTGCTCTTGCGAGACAGAGATATATCTCTGAACCTTTATCTCTATGCTTCATACTCTTCCATGCGTCAGAACTATTTGGTTTTGGTGTATGTGGAAAGTCTCTGTTGCTCTGTAATCTCTTCAATAACCTCTGGGCAGCAAAGCAAGATCATGTGGTAATAGGAGTCACTTCTCTTCATAGCAGCTGCTGAACCATTCTACCATTAGCTGTGTCAGAAAGCTGAATGGAGGAGTAGATACTGAGTGCACCTGCGGTGTAAAGTTAAGTGTGATCAACTGTGTGCTGCAGAACCTGGTGCGGGTAGCTTTGTTCTTGTTTTTTTCTGTGCGTCTCAGGGGGATTCCCACCTGATTTCAATAAACCTCTCAGGAGATTCTGACTTCTAGATTACATTTCCTGAATCATACAGGGTTTTGATGAAAGGCAGCAGTGCTTCATGGCTATCAGATGAGTGCTGTCATTGTGTGGGTGAGTACAGACCAGCTTCAGCTTGCAGTACCTCCTTGTAGCATAAGCGGAACTGGGCAAACACAGGCAAATGGTTTTGATGTTCCCTTGACCAAAGAGACTTTTGAAAGGGGAAAACACAGGATTTAATTTCTAGTTCTAAGCAGCATTTCAGCCTGTTTGAGGCTGTCAGCTAGTACTGGCAGCTCTACTTTTATGAGTAAAACAAAAATTAAATTCCCTGCTGAATAACTCAACTGAATTCTTGTTCCCTGCAGTAATGTTGCTCAGGAATATAGGAACAGGTGTGTTACCTTCAGAGTGTTTGGAGCTAAGCAAGATGAAGGAAAATGGACTGTCTAGGAAATATGGGAACCATTCCTGGTCTTTCAGCTTTTGAATCACTTCCTTGAATAATTAAGGCATCCAACTTGAATTAGTGATTGAAGGAATACCACCATGGTGAAAGGATTAGGATTCAGCATCAAAAAGCATGTCACATGAATACTTCGGGATGTTTTGGGTGGTGAGGGTCTGACATCATCTCAAGGCACTATCCCAAGTCCAGTCCTGCTGAAGCTGGCTCAGACCATGGGCCATAGTCTCCTGTGCCAAGGTGTGGTAGCTGTACATGTGTGCACACATTTCCAGTCAGATGGAAACTGATTACTTCATTGTTCTGGGGCTCAATTATTTATCTTATTTTAAACTCTGTAAGTAAATACATTCTGTGAAAATCTACTTTTATCTTTCTGTTCATGTGGTGCCTCTTCAGAACAAAATGTTATTTTCTGTCTAAACCGAAAGAAATTGTGTGCAATATCTTACTTCTACAATTGCAATCTGTAAATAATTATTGCTAATTTGTGGTTAGCTTAAAAAATAATAGATTCTCTGTGTGTGGTTTTCAATGAAAAATAGCCATTGTAATGTTTGTTGGATTTTCCTGCCTCAGGGATCACTCTGAGTACAGTGTATGGAGCCAATTCAATTGAATACTTCATGCCTTTGGTGTTTGTTTTTGCTCACTTCCCATCTGTCAACTGCTGTGCTCCTTTTCTTTTCATTAGTATTGATACTCGCATAAAGATGAGTTGGCCAGATTCAGTTCTCAGTTAAATGTGTGCAAATCCAACAGAACAAGATTTTGACTTAAAGCAGTAAACCAGATCAGAAGTGTAGTTCTGTGCTGCTTGAGTGTTTCTCTCCCCAGAAAAAGAAATCATTAAGTTAGAGTGGAAAATGTGTGTGGCCTCGCTGGATCAGTCAGTGCTTGGCTCTGAAATGGGGATGCTGGGAGTTGAGCATTGTGCCACCAATCACTCATGACTTTCTCTGGCATTTCAGTTAAGGGTTTGGTGTTATTACCTTGATGCTTTCCACAGGTTGTGACTTATGTGCTAAAATTAGCTCCTGCAGAGTATAAGCCTTAACAGTAAAGAGATTAATTACTGAAATGTAGATTCCTGGAACCAGATGCTCCCCCATCATCTGAGATGTTTCTGCCATTAGTAAATTATGTGCAAACATTCATTGCAGCCATCACTATAGGAGATCTGATCTTAATGAGATTACAGAGAAGTTCTTGAGAGAAACTGATCTTGGAATTGGGCCTATTCTTTCTCATTTTTGGATCCTTCTCTTTTACGGCTTGAAGTTAAGGAATAAAAAGTGCTCACACAGCTGATCTGCACTTCTTTATTTTCAGTGCCTTAGCCCTTTCCCTGTCTTTAACCCATTCTCCCATGAGCTTGAGGAGACTTTTCTCATCTCCCTAGAGCTCCCAGAAAATGCATCCAGCTGCCTGTTTGGTCTCTGCACTGGCCAGGTTGTGCTTGTGCCTGACTTTGCTCATTCCAGCTGCGAATTTTGTTGGCTTTTTCAGTGCTCGAGTTCCTCCAGCTATTGACCACTGTCAGCAAGGTTTTAAGCAAGGGCACAGCCCTTAAGTCGGTGCAGTGATCTAAGCAGTTACCTAATAGCTTGTTTGTTGCCAGGAGTGTCCAGTTCCTTACGCCTTTCAACCTTGCAGTTGGCTCTCCTTTTACCTTTTAACTGGGCTGGTTTCTGAAAGAAACCAAGTCCCTTGTTAGCTCTCTGCTCCCAGGTGTTGGACATGTGCTCCATAACAGGTCGTCCAGATGAATGTGAGCATCACATGTGTCGAGGATAAAGGGAAAGCTATCCTAACCTTGAATCTGGTGCCTCCAGCAGGAAACGTTCACTGTTGCTTTGCCTTTTCCTGTATTTCAGATACACAATCTATTTTGTTGTTCATGATGCATCTGATCCTTCATGATGACCATTTGCCCCTTGCAGCACCTGATTTTGTTTGTGCTGACAGTGCAGCGAAGACGTCACTAGGGGAAGGACTCGTGACAGGAGTGTTGTGCATCTGTCACCTACTTTTGTTTAGAAACTCTCTGAACAAGCAGCTCTGACACACAGCATGCTCATTCCTCAAACTCACGTGTAAATGCAAAATATTTCAGCAGAATGTGTGGAAGCATAGAGAATACTCATGAACACAGTTTGAATTGAAGAACTGTTTGGAAATATTAGAAGTGTTTACTAACACGTGCTTAATTCTGCTTTTTATATAAAAGATAAAAGTGAATCCACGCCTGGAATTATACCAATGTGTTTTAGCCTGTCCTCTCTGAATCTAAATGAAACTGTAAATATCAGTTAATAAAATGTCATTCTGAAACATTTTACTGTATAAAAAAAGCCAATTCTTGCAGAATGCACCGAAAAAGACCTGCCCAAATGAAATGTTTGAGATGAGCTGACATAGAAGTTTGTATGAGATCCCACTGAGAAGTTTCTTTACACAGTATTTTTAAGCTGCCAAAAGCTTTTGTACGTGCTAAGTGCTTGCCAATTTTTCCTTTTTAAACTAACTCAAAAACAATTTTAAGTTACATGAGCCTCCAAAAAGAATCTGGATTGGTGTCTAAACATTGTTTTTTGTAAAATGCATTCAAAAGAAAACTCTATTTCTTGGAAATATTTTCAAAAAAGGTTTTGTTCCTTGAGTCAGGACATGTCTGCAGTGTTTCAGGCAGAACAAGGAGCTGAGTGAGGAGGAACTGCAGCAAACTCTGCTTTATTTCCCATCCACATCCTTTTCTGGCACTTGTTTACGCTTGGCTGTAGTGAATATTTGTAGGAAATCAGAAGTTAACCTTTTACTTTCTGATATCCTGACCAGTCCTTTTGTTTCCAGCTCACGTGGCACTTAATAGAAACAAGAGTTATGTTCCAGCTATTTCCCAGTGAAAGGGAATTTTTTGGACTTTCCAGAATTTCCATATTAAAAACCCCCCAGAATTTCCAGATTTAAAAAGGATCTCTTGGTACAGATTCAGTTATCAGTGACCAGTTTAGGGTTGATACAAGGCAAGAGTGAAGGTGCAAAAAATTGTGTGTTGGATACAGAGAGCAAGAAGAGGGAGTGGGGAGAAACACAAGGGGAGGAATACTGGCTTACACTCATCCCACTGGAGAAAATCATCCAGAAGGGGTGAAGGAAGAGGAGTCACTATGATTCAGCTCCCTGCCTTGCTGAGACCTGGAAGCTTAGAGCAGCTTTACTGTGTTAAGAATGACATCATTTTGGTCCTGTTTTCCAGTTCACTGAGAAATCATGAATAAATTTTGCTATATGATCTATCCTTGGATAGAAGAGTTCTATAGTAACTTCCTGGGAGGCCTTTAATACCTCACGCAGTTCAAACAGACTTACTGGAATTGGAAAATTACAGAGAAGGGTGAGGAGGATCAGCAAAACTAGTCCATACCTACATAAAGGTATGTCTATACGTACATACAGACTAGGCCTGGACTGGCCTGAAAAATAACTATCAGGGGATATGATGGAAGTCATACAAATCAAGAATGGTTAGAGGCCTGTAGACTTTGCTCACAGTTTCTTCTCTCAGCAGTGACAGATGATGAACTAGGGATCATCAAATGAAACTAATCAGGGACAAGTTTTAGGGAAAAAAAATTACAGAATTAACATTAAAACTGAATTTCCTTGCCACAAAATGTGTAGGTTTGATGAATGACTGAAAAAATTCATGAGACAAAAGTCTTTGAGAACTAGTAAATATGCTGATGCTGTCTCAGGCTGGGAACCTGCATGAGTGCAGACTGGAAGAGTATTCAGGAGAAATAGTGTTACAGTGACCACGTTCTGTACTTCTACCTAAGCACTGCAGACACAGGTGCAGAAATGTGGTTTAAATCCTATGTGTTATGAGCATGGTTACCAAAACTGGAATTTGGAGTAGGATAACTGTAGGAGTAGAATTCGATGGATTACATTATATCTCTTTTTTTTGTCGAGACTGGGTTATGTGTAGTTTTAATGACTTTACATGGGCTCAGTCAAGGACACTAAGCACTGCCACTTGGGTACTTTCCTTGTGGTTTTCGCCTTCTTATTTTGGTAATACTGAAGATTGCATGTTTTTGTAGGTCTCAGTTAGGATAAGCAATTTTTAATTAAGAAATTAAACACAAAGGCCTGGAAAGGTGAAACAGTTCTCTGGGTCTGCAGACAGTTATGTCAGAATGAGAAATACTGTATCAGATGTCGGCTCAATTTGATGACGGTGTTTTATTTTCTGTGTTCTAGGAGAACAGAAAGAGAGGGGCAATGTTAAAAGGATGAAAATTGTGTTTCTCTCTTTTCCACATACCAAATTTAATTAATGTAAATCTGACTTGCAGAGTTTTATACTTCACACCTTTTTTTTCAAAAAGGAGAAAATAGTCTTGCTTATTTGCTTTTGAAATTTGTGTGCTTTTTGTCTCTTCCAAAATGCCATTATTTAGCTTTCAATTACAGGATCCAGATGATGAATTATTACATGCAGTTGCTTTCTCAATTGCTTAAGATACCCACAGGCAACTAGAAGAGAGTATACAGGAATTTGTGACATTGCATATATGTTACAAATATATGACATCAAACACAATAATGATTGTACAGTCAGCTTGCACAGGTATAGAGGGGAGAGATTTAGTGCTTAAAAAAAAAAAAGGCAAAAAAAGATGATTCTAGGATATTTTATATCAATATTATAGCATTGTAGATGTCAATTGTGACCTTGAGTAAATGAGTGAGTTGCCCAGCCTCCTTTTGCTTGAGGTATTCCAGCTGGAAAACTGGGGGAAAATGTGGATTCTCTTTATAAACCAGATGTCTGATCTGAGGTTTTTTTGATAAAGAAAAATAATTTCTGGAGCATAGCATAGACATAAATAAAAAGGATTCAAACTACAGTCAGAAAAGCAAGAAGCAGGAGCCAAAGCCACAGCTGCATAGACATGTCTGGAGATAGTGTAAATTCAGATGATTAAATTATTTAATCACCTTTCATGTCCCTTCATCACTATGTGTGTTGCTATCAAGGGCTGATTCCAGTCCAAGTAGATGGAAACAAAAGGGGCAATGTTTATTTGAAATTTCCTAATGGATCAAGCTAAAGAAGAAATTAAAGTAATTGCATATTTTGCTTTTGTACACATCAGCAGGACAACATTTCTAATGGGAAGTTCATTCTTCCAACCTGATTGCTGGTGTGAGAAATGGCATTTTGTTTGCCTAAGGGGAGCAAGCGCAGCCCAGTTTCTCCCCAAGCTGTGCAAAGCAAGCTGGGGCAGCAGCCCGTGGTGGCTGTGCTCTGGTGAGGCTGCAGCCCCTGGGCAGCCTGGCACTGGCACAGGGCACCAGCTGGCAGCAGCACGGCACAGAACCAGTGCCCTGCTCCCTGTGCTCCCCCGGGGCTCCATCCCCAGAGGGCTGACCTTCCCCAGGGGTAGGAGAGGAACGGCAGCAAACACCAGAGCTGAGGTGATGGTGTCTGTAAGTGAGATCATCATTAGGTTCTCCAAGGCTTGTGGCAAGGGAATGTGTCATATTCATGCCACATACAGGTGGGTTTCCAGGCTGGATATCTGCTGACTTGATGCTGCTGTTCCAGGAGTGTTTTTGTGGGGTGAGCTGATAGAAATGTTGCAGTGTCAAGTTGAGAGCAGGATGGTGTGTGCAGGGGGAGCACACACCTGTTCCTGCAGGGCAGGGAGGGAGTGCCTCTAGCTCAGCCAAGGCTGCTTCCCAAACAGAAGGACAGCAGGATGTTCTTTAGGAGCTGTAAATTCAGCAAAGGGAGCTAGCAAGTGGCTTTTGGGGTGTGGATGCTACCAGCAAGCTCCTGTGTGTACATGACCACACTGAGGTGATGAAATGGCCATCAGGTGCAGTGTGGGAGATCAGGCTGGGAGCTGCCAAACTGCTCCCCCAAGGCCTTCTCCTCAACCTGCCCAGGGACCCCTCTGGCCACGGGTGAATTCTCTGGCAAGGCACAAAGAGACTGGCACGGACAACCTGTGGATGGCTCCTGTCACCACCAGTTCAGCTGGAGGGGCTGTTTCAGCCTTTCACAGGGCAAAGAGACACAGCAGCCTCTCACAAACGTGTTCTGTGTGAGTGCAGCGACAGCTGGGGCACGAGGGGCAGGTGAAGGCACAGAGAGAGGAATGCTGAGATCAGCACACTGCTCCGCCTGGGAAGAACAGAGATGGATCGACGCAGGCAGAGTCCCTGACATCAGGGAGTGCTATCTGGAAAGATCTGTTAGCAGAGCTCTGACAGATATAAAGGCTGCTTTTCATGGATATTTATGCAGGGGCACCATCCCCCTGCCTTGGAGAGCTCACCTTGTGTGCTGATGTTGTTTAAACTGTGATGGATTCCCAGCCCTTTGCCTGGTCAGAGCGAGCTGTATGGATGTGTGGATAAAATGCAAGCATCAGCTGTCCTAAAGGCTTTGTGGAGTGTTTGTATGCAAGGCTTGATGTATCAGCCTAAATTGTTAGATCAGAGGTGGAGTCGTATTTCTCAAGAAAACAATGTCATTCAATTTCAGTTGATTCACTACCAGAGTGGCTTTGCAAAAGGTTGCCTCAGATGTAGTTTTTCAAACTCAGTTGTTTTACCTTTCTGTTTGCATTGTTTTGGTTTCATATTTTTCCTTTTTTTTTTTTTTTTAAGGAAATTTTCAAATGTTCATGAATCAATAGTGAGAATTTAATTTCAAAATACAATCTCTCAGTTTGATTTAGGAGATTTTTGAAGGCGGGAGGGGGAGAGGAGAGAATGTTCAGTCTTTGACAAAGGGATTGGGATGGAGGTCACTAGTGCTTTCTGTTGTCTTTGTTAGGTGCTGGTAAAAAGCACCTATCTGTCTCTGGCCCCAGTGTAGTGATCTGCTCTACCTGTCCAACATGAAGCTTGTGGGAAGTGCAGTTTTTAGGTGCTGTCCCAAACCACTGCAGAGCACACCCTCTTCCCAGTGCCTGGATGATGCAGGTAAGATGAACGTGTGATGTTTGGTCCCTGTCACCTCATCTTTAGTCTCATGATCCTATCAGGAGATTTTTGACAGTTGTGTCTGAAAAAGCACACCCAGTGTGTGGCCACTCAGTGCAATCAATGTCCTAGCAACATTCTGACCACAGAAAGGACAGTGTGTTATATCTAATCCTGCTGCCTTTGTCCAAACACAAAACTGACTGCTGGCAGCATTGTCCTGTTCAGGGTGTCACAGACTGTGGTGGGGGACTTGCTGGGGCATGAACACTGAAGACATGAAAAGCAGCATCAGCCTGTGTACCTGCACTGCCTGGGTGCTGTGGGATATTAATGGGCTGTGTAAATCTCCTGATTATTGGCCTCAGAAGATGAGTATACCAGCCACATTTGTCCAAGTTTTGAATATACAGTATATCCAAGTTTTGAAAAAATAATGTAAAACTATTAAAATTGAGAAATAAAAATATAAAGAGCTCCTTGTGACCCTTTCCAGGATACCATGATATTTCTTCTTCTCTCCAGTACCTGAGCTAATAGCTGCCTGTCCCCCATGTGCTAACCTGCAACCATGGGCACAGAGGGCAGGAGTGTTTCTGGTTTTACCCCAAGGGCTGGGTGTTGGGCAGGGCTGGCATCCTCTGGTTCTTCTTCTACGACTTTATCATCGTGGTTCTACCAGGAACTCTGAAGTGCTGGAAATGCCACAAACCATTCAAGGGGATTCCTGTAGGAAGGTAGGGAGGTTCTTGTCTGTGCTCTGCCAAGTTGTGAAACGTTAAGTGTGTCAGATCTCTGTGTCAGATCAGTCTCTCTGTGGAGACTTTCTGAATGGCAGTGTCATTGTCATCCCAGGGGTCCTAGTTTATAAATGAAGCAGGTTTTGTAATGAAAAGTTTGTGTTTCATTTCAGAATTTACCCTTAGCATAGGCATAATATGCAGTTGATTCAGCTTGTTACAGCAAAAGGAGTTTTCTTACTTGTTAAACTTTTTCTCAAATCTGTTAAACAAAAGGGCTGAGTCAGGATTATGCAATTATTCATATATACACTGACATAAGACTATGTGTTTGGCTTGCATTCTGTTTGTTCAGGTCAGCATTGCTCTCAGACAGAAGCCCTGAGCTGAAGGGAAGCATTCATTCCCTGAAATTTGCTATGAATTTGTTGTTTGCATGAGACTTTTTTTTCTGTAAATATGGGTGGAAAAAAATGCCAGTGTGACAAACAGAAGCATCAATTCTTAGTCCTTCTTGGTTGGAGTTGGTAGATTAGATTATTTTAGAAGGACCATATGGTGAATTGAGTATTTGCTACACAGCAGCCCAAATATTCAGCCTGGTTTGAGGAGTCTTTTACGTTAGTTGAAGATACACACTTTAGGAACTGAATTTTTGTATCTTTTTATAGCTCCTAGCAAAGCACTATTGAAATGAATTTTTCAGTGATCACATGATGTGCTGTAGCAGTGAATTAGTTTTGTCCAATGGTATTCGCATATTTCACAGTTGTGTATCACAATTCAAACTGAAGTAAGTGAAGCATGACAGTGAATAGATCTAAAAGGGAAATGAGAAACTCTAGAAGAAATGCAGGAAAAGGGAATTAAAACATTATTAAAGAACTTGTGACCTCGATGGAAAATTAAATGCTAGTGGTTCTGCAGCAAAAGTAGTGTGTAGCTTTTCCTTAACTGGAGCAGAGATATCAAATATAATTTTTCTTCCCATCTGGATATTCATACCTTTCTAAAAAAATGCGGGGAGCAGATGAACATGCCCCACAAAGATAGCAGAGCAGAAGGCAATTAAACATTTAATTGACTACTTTACATAACTGATTGTTTTTGAAGGGCTTCAGCATCCTTATTTTGACTCTATGAGTCGGGTACAGCAGTTCACAAATGTAAACCAAGACTTGGGGCCAAATACCTCTTTTCTTGGAATAGCTTGCAGTATGGATAATAATTCTCACCTTATACATTATAGTTTTGAATTTAAAAACAGCACAGGAGCTTTATTCATATTAACATAACCAATTTTATGATCATCATACATTACCTGGTATCTTTAACTGAAGAGATGGAGAAGTCTGGAGGAAAAATTAGGAAATCTTTTACAGTCACACTGATGCTAATGAAGTTTGCTTTGTACTCCTGCTACAGGACAAAGCATTATTAGACATTTGAATGGTTTTGTTATTCCCCATCACAAGAGGGATTTGCATTCAAAACAGATCTAAGAAAGTGGAGTCTTTATTTGCAGTTGTTTACTATTATTTTGGTTCATATCTCTGTGTGAATGCTGTAGCTTATTTGTTATTTCAGTGCTTCAGCTTTTTAATGCCTTGGTGTTGAGAAAATACAGTGCTGACTGCCTTTTAGTATTGTTCCTGAAAACCTGTCTGCCAGAGATACAGAAATAAAGGAGGATTAATAATATTAGGGATGAAAATCTTTTGGACAAAAGATACTCAGTGGAGTAAACTGGATGAGGACCAGCTGGCAACTTGAACCTAAGTTCATCTTTTGTATTATTTTGCAGTAATACGAGTTCATTAAAGTTTCAGGAAGTGCTAGTGACCCTTATCTGAGTGGAAAGGACACCCTGGGAAGGCTCCTCTGTGCTGTGGGAGGCAGGAAGCTGGGAGAGAGCCTTCCCAGGGAAAGGAAAGATGGAACTCTGCTTGTTATGTGTGACAGCTGAGTTAAGGAGTGGATAAACTAAGGAGCCTCAGAGAGGAACTGATACCTACCTAAAGTTAAGCCAGCAGAGCTGATTTAACTTCTGGCAAGGACCTCTGGTCTTGGCAGCTGCCTTCCCTGTGTTACATGAGAGGCACCAAGGACTCCAGTAGAGATAGTGTGGTAGTTTGAGAGAAAACAAGGGTGATTCCAGCTTGGTTAATGCTGTGCTTCTAT
Organism: Erpornis zantholeuca; assembly: GCA_013400515.1. Lineage (NCBI taxonomy): Eukaryota > Metazoa > Chordata > Aves > Passeriformes > Timaliidae > Erpornis > Erpornis zantholeuca. The sequence goes on from VZTN01011650.1 coordinate 295,623, forward strand.
ATTGGTAGCTACTTGAAATGTCTGCATACCTTGGCAAAGAGTTTCTGTTGTCTTTGTTTCCTAGTGCTAGACAGATGCCTTTCACCACTAAGTACGAGTACAGTGAAATCTGGTTTAGGTTGTCATTTTAGGGCTGGTAACAGTTTAAAGAGACGATTTTCTCAAAGGCGAAGCTCAATGACAATATAAGGATGAGATGGGGGATTAATTGAAGAGTTGCACCATGTTTTGACTTTGGAAGAGGAAAGCAACTGATCAAATGGATGTGGTTTTGTAGTGTTCAGGTCAGATATGCTGGGCTCAGTGTCTCTGCTCTCCTGGAATGGAAACCTGGCATATGGAACAATCCTTGGAACTCCTGTAGAGGTTTGTTACTTTGGATCAAATGTTACTAATCTTGAGGAATGTGTAACGTAGTTCTTAGAGTGTGTAGAACTCCAAATTATTTGTTGGAAAGAAAAAAAAATGACACTCGGGGTAAAGTTGAAGATCTCAAACAGAGTAATTAATTAATTTAAACAAGTTGTGAGAATGATGCTTATTGTGCAATTGGCAAAAAATACAGCATGCGAAAGCAGAAAAACTATCACTCTATGCTATGCACCCAGATATTCAATAAAAAAAACCTGATGCATGCCACATCATAAAGTCTGTGTGCATAGGGGAGTGGAGCATTGCTGCAGCAGGATGAATCCTCAGCTGGAACAAAGAAGAAAAGGGTCTGTGTGTGTGCCTGCACATGTGTGGGCACTGAGGGGGTTTGTTCAGTTTTAAAAGACCTTTGTGCCCTGCCCGCCTTCAGACAGCTGAGCACTGGGTGAGTCTCCTACCTTAATTAAGAATAATTTGACTGGCCATGTTGCCACTGCAGTTCTGAGTCACTGAATGAGGGCTTCTAACCTGTCAAGGTGCTGCTGGGATTGCTCCTGTATGGGGTAGTGGGCAAGGTGAGCCACTGGCATTCCCCTGTGTCGGGAGCAGGCTCAGTCTCACAGCTTTCCTTCTCCTGAGGTGGGAGCAGGGCGTGAAGCAAGCAGGTTCTTAGTTGGAAGGTTACAAGCACGTCTAAAACCTGTTTTTTACAGGTCAAAAATGTATTTTGGATATTAGCATATCCAAAATGCTCTGTTTTGTCCTTTTTGTAACTGTCTGCAAATTCAGGAATTTGTAGGGTTCTTCCTCTTACTGGTGTTTCACACCACTTTGAAAGGAGAACTGTTACCTTGGTCCAAAAGCAGAGGCACAAACCTGTCACTGCGTGCTCTGTGCTACTGAGGGGCTCTGTAGGAGATGGCTGTTCTGTGAATGACTTTTTTTGTCTCGCAGACTCACACTCACATGAAGTAAGAGTGCAGCTGTTTTGGCTTTCGAACCAGGGAGGGTGGTGAGGAGAAAGGATGTAATGGTGGTTGAGACAAAGATAGATGTTCACTTGCAGCGTTTTTTCTACAATTTCCTATTTCGATTTGCGTTAGAGGTGGGGACTGGGTGTATTTATGATTTAATGATATGCTCTTGCCTTAATAGCAGAATGTTGTTCACAGGAAGAAATGAGTTATTGCTGGTTTTCTTCTTCTTTCTGTTCAGTTACTGTGGATACAGCGTGTAACTTTTAGACCTACTTCCCCCTTGAACAGCATACACAGCTTCCAGTTGTTGTGCTGAAGCTGCTGAAGGAAAGAGGTTGAAGGAAGCACAGTTTTTAAAGAGATATTTGTTGGCTGCTTAATTCCTACTGATACAATGAGCTTTCGTGGGAGATTCAGAAGGGAGCCCAGTGAACTGCGGAGGAAGAGAAAGACCATTAGGAGAGTGAATCAAGGAGAAATTCACAGATTAAGCTGTGTGAGTATGCTCCCTTCTTCCACCTCTTCTGAGAAATGGCTAAGAAACTGTACCTCCCTCTTAGGACTACACTTTGGAGAGAGTAGGATTTATTGCTCGTTGTTTATGTGGGATTTGCCGAGCCTCATTCAGTCTGTGATCGGGTACTGAGCACGGGAGAATGAGACTGAAGCACAGGGAGTTCAGGAGTTTGCAGAAGTCGGGCGCATTAGGGAAACTTTTATGGCCTCTCGTTGTTGATCAGAAACATACTGAGAGCAGGAGTGTGTGATAGTCCCTCTGCCACCTCATAGCAAGTGCCTGGTAGTTCCATGAAAATCTATAATGTTGCTTTTGGAGTGGAAAATTCCTCTGTGCTATTTCAGAGTTAATGATCTGCAATGGGCACGTCTAGAAGCCAGGAAAAGGAGGAAGACACTGGCCTTCTGCAGTGCAGGGAGCCACTGGAGAAAGCTCCAAAACCTTTGGTGGAAAGCTAGAGTGAAGTTCTGCCTCGTGGGCTGCACAGCAGCTTTGCCACTGATGGTTTTGGGCCAGGACTGAGGCTCCTGAAACTTCTCTGTGGGGCACTGGGAAGCTCACGTTAACTGTGTTGTGGCTAAACTTTCCTGACTGAAATTGGAACTGCAGACAGCAACAGGTAAAGTAGAGCCTGCTGTTGAGGAGTCTTAGGCAAGTATTGGTTTGCAGTGTATTCTCTTCACTTGAAAGACTACTTTAGCTTGTAAAACATTTAATGGCTTCCCCCAGAAGAGACGATGAATCCTTTACCTCGAGGCAAGAGGTGTTTGGTTTTCTTCCATAGTTTTTATCATCCAATTGTTCTGTTTGCATGTGCATGCAGATAGCTCTTTTGAGGCTTTTCAGCGTGTCCAGTGTAACATAGGGTTACATAGTCAGTGATAAAACAACCAAGAAGAGTATTCTCATTAGCTTTTCTAAATTGGAAGGAAAAGAACTTTGCAGTTGTAACACTTGGTCACCAGTTAAGATGGTTTGTGGTTCATCTAGTAGTGTTGGGGTTTTGCTTGTGACTAGCTGCCTTTTTGGATAGGTATTTTATATAGAAGGGGATCTTTTTGACAAGACTACTTTATGGTGTTGTTTCTGCTGCCCTGAGCTATTGACATACAGTCAAAAGATACCACGTTTGAGCTTTGTGGTCAAGGGTCTCAGGAATGAATGCTGGTGGTACTGCTGAAAGCATCTAACCATGGCGGTTCACAAGGCTTTGGTAGGCAGTAGGCACTGCTTCCTTGACTTACTCTCTTAAATCCTGGTGAGGAAGGATTTTTGTCATTATTGTACAAATCCTGTCTATACTTGATTAGTGCTTCTCAGAAGTGGTTGCAGCCTTACAGGAAAGGATGGCTAGAAATAAAGCTCGAATGGTAACAGTAAGCCAGCAGCCTACCTGCAGATAAAGAGCAATGTATTTGTTCCCTTTTTCCTATAGTATCACAAACAGAAACTGAGTGTTCTTTTTAGTGATGCCAAAGAACCTTAGAATTTTACTGATTCTTAGAAATAGCAACAATGTATTGTAGTTTGCTCTAAAACACAGAGCACTTGTAACCCTGTGCCTGTTGCCTATAACTGGAAATAGGCAACAGGCCAGCTTTATCAGAGGCTTGTGGGTCACACTGCACTTCCCCTGATGTGGATGGCTGCTGTATGTCAGCAGCATAACTCAGCTTTGCCGGGGAATCTGTGCTGATTTCTGTTCTTTTCAGACATGAGATAGACTAAGATGGGGTCACTGTGTCATACTACTCTGTAGATGTGTTTCTCAGTAGTTTGCTTAGCCCTTAGGAAATGCAGGCACACTTGGCTTTATTTTTGTGCCTTGCAATCTGTGTCTTTCTGCCCAATATTTCATAATTGGAGCATGTTAAATCGTTGGCCTACAGGCACTTTTTGCTATCAACCAGCAGCCAGTCTCTCCTTTATGCATCAGCCCTCTGCACCTCCACACAGATTTCAAAGTGGTGTCAGCTCCCACTGCAGCTGTAAATGCTTCTGTGTGGGGACCTTACACAAAGAGTGCATTTCTTCATATACTATTCTTAAACTCTGTTTTCTGTAGATGGACTTGTATTATTTGCTGAAAGCTCGTTTTTGTAAGACTAATTATTATCTGATTAGCTTTAATTGATTGTAGGTTGATGTTTGAGCTCAATGTGGTTGACCAGATTTTGCTCTCGTCTACATCCTGTGTGTGTAAATGCCTTGATAGCCAGATAATTGACTGGGAGGGGAGCTGATGTCAAGGAAACAATTACAATTTTAACGTCATTGTGAGAGTGAAGTTTATAATGGTCATGTATAGATGGTGCTAATTTTACAGATAAAGCCTCTATGGAAATACTTAAAATCATTTACTCAGATATATAGCATGAGAAATACCTATTACTTGTGAAGATTTATGTAACCATAGTGCAGGTAGAGAAAGAGGGTTATTCACTGAGTAAAATGAAGCAGAACAGCATGCATGAGATTTACGCCATGGGGCAGTGACTTATTACTAAGTACTCTAGAATTTAAATGATGTCTTTGAAAAGTTTATTTAGAGCTAATGCAAGCATTTTTGTTAGTTGTTTTTGCTTCAGGGGCTCCTAAAGTGGTTGAGCCCCTTTCAAAACAGTTATTTGCTCAGTCAACATGTCTAGGTCTTCATAGATCTAGATTTTAGGTTTTAATAGAAAATGAGCAATGGATATTTACCTTTGCACTGCGTTGTAACTTCGTCAGACATGCAATAATGATCAAAGTCTTTAGCATCAGAGCGTGATCTAATGAACAGACATTAGAGCTTTCTCTTCAGTCCTTGAAAAACAAACTCTTCTATGTACTCTAAAACCAAAGTCTGCTAAAAAGAAATCTTTCATTTCAAAGTAAATACAACTGTATTAAAGACAATCCTGTGCTGTGCACAGTGTTATGTAAAATCTACCCCCATTTTTGCAGCAGGTGTGTGCTGGATGAACCTGGTGGAGGAGTGGATGAGGTAGGAATGCCTGGCACATCACTTCCCACGAGCCTGTACACAGATAACCATAGGTAGATCCCTCTGTCCCCTTAATTCATCCAGTTTGCACAAACGGAGGGGACCAGTTTGCTTGTTGCTGTAACCACTTCTATTATTGCTGTGTAGATGCTGTAGGTGTCAGAGCTGGGCTTCTGCCTCTGCTAGGAGTGCCTCTTAAGGGGAAAAGTTGGGAGTATCTTTTCTTTAAATGTAGATTTTCCTGAGCCTACAATGACTGTGTATGTGAAGTTATACATACGTGTGTGTGTTCACAGACAGACTCAGAAGTGCTGTTTATATAAACGTTATACAGGAAGCTGATAAACTTTGGTCAAATCCACTGCATGCAGCTTGCAGGTTTGGTTGATATTTCTGTTTGGGGCCGTGGCTCTCTGCCCACTTGAGACTGTGCTAGAAGAAGTGGACAGGAAGCAAAGCATGTTTCCAGAAGAGCTGAACTAGAGTCACTTCAGCATCCCCTTTGTGGTGCACAGGGCAGGGCAATGCCCTTCTCCTTCCCTGGAGTGAAGTAATCACTAACAAGGCAAGTGGCTGAGCAGGAACACTCCAGCTCTGTTGGCAGCTCCCCCACAGTTCCCATCCCTTCTGCTCAGTACCCTTCCACCACATCCTACCTGTCTGTTCATGCCTTCGTGAACAGGAGTGAATTGTGTCTTTGCCTTTTGCTTGCTTTCTTCATGAATAGTTTCTGTGTGGTAGATTCAAAGAAAGCCTTTTGTTGCTAAAGCTGCACTTTTTTTTTCCAGGTTTAGGTCAGGTAAGGGAAGAGAAAGTGGCTGAATGTTAGGTTAGAGGTCTATGTAAATTATTTTTAAAAAACCTGTATGATGCTTTACAAAACTTTCTTGTTTTTCCCCTGAAGTGACCTATGGGCAAATATTTAGTCTAGGCTTCAGAAGTCCTCTCTATTTAGAAGGTGTTATTCTTGACATTTTGAGAAGCCAACCAATTAAATCCAAATTTAAAACTGAGCAGTTTCATTAGAGGTTTTGTCAGTGGCTGATTTTAGTAGTTTTATGATTAAATGAAATTTTTTAATCTCCTTCCTAAGGAGAGTTTCAAGATACTGCATAAGCAGAGAGGACAAGTAGGTTGTTGCCTTGTTTCCCTGAATGTTTTTTGCAGATTGTAGTGGTAATTTTATCTGCTGCCTGAAAGGACAAGTGCAGGGGTATGAAGATGGGCATTTGCAGAGTCAGAAGACACTGCATGAGCCTGCAATGCCAGGTGCACAATCATGGTCAGGAAACAGGATTCAGGAAATGCATGTGACTAAGTTGGGCATAGCATGAGGCATCTCCTCTCTCCCCCATGCTGTAGACTTCACTGAACTGACAATCCTGTGTGGCTTCCACAGTTTAACCATGAGGAGGTAGTTTTATGAGGGCTGCAGCTTTCAAAATTCATAACGAAAGCAACGATAAATTCCATCGTGAGAAACGAGATTAGAAAGTGTGGGTCACTCCCAGTTGCCTGAGAACAGATCTCTGTGGTTCGAGCAGCCTTGGCCCTGGCTGCTCATCGGTTGCTGTGCTGGAGCAGCTCCGTGTGCCACTGAAGGCTCCGAAGGCTCCAGCTGCACCACCAGTTGAAAGAAAAATTTCCTGACATAACTTGTCCACATGAGAGGCATTTCTATTTTTCAAATATTTAATGTGCTGAATTCTCTTGCAGCAATTCCTAAAGCTGGAAAATAGTACAAAGTAGACTTACATAGATTGTGATCCACAAAACAGTGGTCATGTAAGCAGTTAGGATTCATCCTATCTGAGCTGTATTTGCACAAAGTAAGTCTCATTTAGTCAAGCAGGCCACTTATTGGTGTCAGTCAGCATTTTCTTTGAATAAAGAGGCTTTAAAGAACGAAAATTCCTTTTCACTGTTGTTATTCCCAGCAGGATCTTCAACAGGTTTCTTTTCTTTTGCTCTGCTTGAGCTGATGGGTACTAGAGCATTTTGGCAAGTAATTTCTGAATCACTAGAAATTGGGGGTTGGATTCTTCGTAATTCTTTGTGATTTTTTTCTGTAGCAGATCGTGTGGGAACTGGCAATCCCCTTAATGAAATTTATTGGCACGTTGTCTTCAGTGCTGACACTGAAGAGTATATTAGTTGTGCTGTGCAGCCCTTACTGGATTCTTTCCAAGTGCAATTCTCCAAGGTTTACTGAAAGTCATGACAAATTAAACATTTTGGACCTGACAAGTGACTGTATTTTAAGGTAGGAGGGGGACGTGTAAAAGAAAATTTTCTTTGTACCACTAATTTTAATAAATTCGTTGACTCTGGATCACATACTGAGCCAAAAGAAGCCTTTGTAATGTGGCCAGAGAGTTTGTTGACTGTAAATAGATGCAGAACAGGCCAAGCAGTCATAGAAAGGAGGAGATGTTAATCTAAAGGAGAGATCGTCTGCCTGCTGGTTCTGGCTGTGCTTCCCTACCCATACCCTGGATACCTTTTGCAGTCCTTGAATTGCCTGCCCTGTGCTTGAAATGCAAAATTTATTTTCCTTACAGGAGATCTATAGCATGATACAGAGTGTGTTGGGAGTGGAGAGAGAGGAGGCCTGTGGGGTGAGAGCATTTTGAGTGGGTGATTTCCTGTCACTCCCAGCTCAGCTGCTCGGGAGTGTTGGGGACACCTTAATCTGGAGTGGCTGCACTGTCTCCATTCCCTGGATACAAATGCTGCCATGGGACTCCCTGCCAGGAGCACACGGGGTCTCGGGCTGCTCACCCATGATCTGGTGGGGGGAAAAGGTGCACCCAATGGAGCTATCCTTCCCATAGAATTCACCCCAGGCACCATACTGCTCTGCTGCTCTGTGGTGAATAGAGACATATGTTGGTCCTACAGAAATGCAGAAGTGTTGGTGACCCTGTGAAACCCACATTGTTTTCTAGCCTCAGCTTCAGCTCCTTGAGTGTTCAGGTGATGCCTGAATTGGCCAGCTAAAAAACAGGGACAGGAATAAGGGAATAGAAGTAGGTATTTATTTGAAGGGCCTTCAAAAGCACACCCTGGGGAGTCCAGCAGCTACTGCCAAGATGGACCCCAAGATGGACGGCAGGTCACGACTTCTTCACACTTGTATAAGTGTGGTTCATTTGCATATCAGGGTTAATTCTCCAATTAAAGCTTCAGTTAATGATGTAATTTCCCCAAGCTTGCCCCTCCCTTTAGGGGCTTTTGGTTTATACTTTTTGGGCCTAGGATGGTCTGAGTGTCCTTGCAGAGCAGGCCTGGAGAGACTTCATTATGTCCATGTAGCATGAGAGAGCAGAAGTTAACAGGCTACAAGGAACTTCAGAATTACACACTAGGCAGTACAGGATTTGAAAAGTATTAAAGTTAAAACCCAAGGCATCACAGGCAGCTGCAGGTAGCACATCTCAGAGCTGCTGGGCATACTGGATCTCTGGCATATCTGAGACAGGGTTAAATTCAGCCTTTATGCTACATCTTCTCCAAAAGTCATGGAGTCCTCCTGGCTGTTCTTTAGCTTCAGTTTGGACAGGCTTGGCAAAGAAATGTTCAACTGAAGTTGGCCTGTCCTGGTAGAATATAATTAGCTACATATATTAACCATATGAAAACATAGAAAGACATATATTATGTCAGAGACACAATATTTAACTGTGAAAAGGAAAGAAAGAACAAAGGAGTGTGAGAAGCACTTCACATTGGTGTCATCCTAAAAAGCAGTTTAATTGGCTGTTGTGAGTTTTGATAGGTTTGGGTTTAGTTAATAATATCATTAAGAAGTCTAAAAAAATAAAGGAAGGTGATGCTGTCGTAGTAAGTGGCCCTTTCTAAGTGCTCATTTCAGTATTTTAAATGTGTACTAGAATGTATTGTCATTTTTGAGAAGCCATAGCTTGAATGAAATATAAAATCAGTCTTGCTTGATCTTGACCAATCTGGCCATCACAATAGTTTTGATTCTCTTTATGAACATGGATCCTCGTGTCACAGACATAGGGCTGGGGTAACTAAAGTCCATCAACTTAATTTCTTTCTGTTTATCTGTTTCCTTAATTTTTTTCTTCCTGGTGTGTGGAAGAGAAGGAATTAATTTAAACATCTTTATTAAATTCAACAATTTTAGATATTCAGGATTTTGTGTTGGAGTAATATGACATTAAAGCATTAGAAAATCCTAGCAGTTAGACTAGTTTATTTTTAGAATGGGGAAGTTCTTGAGATGACTGTTTGGAGACTATTGGTCTCTGTTACATCATTTCCTCCTTCAGGGAGTGTTCACAGAAATACAGCTTTAGGAGGGTGGTATATAATTATGAATAAAATATGGGTACTAGCATCAGTGCACAATGTCTGTGCATCTGGAGGCAAGTCAAGTGCTATATTTGATTCTGTAATATCATTTCTGTGGATATTTTGGGTCATTACTACTGGGAAATACAATCCTTTTTCACCTAGACCAGAAGATGATGGCAGTGAAGCCATATATCACTGGTGGAATCTGGCTGGTTTCACTCCTGTGAAAGTATATTATCCTCCTATGGTGTTGGCTCTGATTTAGCATCCCTCCAGTATTCCAAAGGAGTATGGAAAAGCTGGCTCAACAACATGCAAAGCTACACAACATTGTCAGGGTGTGAAATAAATGGTACTGCTGAGAATGTTGTAGCAGGTGAGGAGTTGGAGAGTGCCTTTTTACTAGATGTATTCACAACCATTTCAGCACAACTAAATTCATTACTCACTTGAGATGGAGAATATAAAAAGCATTACAGAAATCCAAGCCAGCATAATTTGATTTTGGCACAGATTGCCAGGCTGGCCTGTTTCCAAAAAGAACAGACAAGTTAAATTGAGGAGAGGCAGCACTGTGGTTATTAAATTAGCTTTAAATCAGCCCTGCTAATTTACAGATCTCTGCTAGTGCTTGCAGGGAGAAATTTGCTAATCCCAACCTCACTGCTTCTGTCTGCTTGGGAGGGAAAAAACGAGCAGCCACCCCATACCAGCAGAGATAAGCTGCTAACTAACCAGCTGCCACTTCCCATCACAACTGCAACACAAGCACTGCAGTGCTGAGCTTTGCCAAGTCCAGAGTACTGGCTCTGCAAGGGATGGAGTCAGTGTCCACAGAGCAGTCTTATGGTCTGTAAGAACATGCAGAATTGATGAAGAGAGGCGTCACGTTTATTATAGTATCATGCTTGATGCTGGCAGGGGACTAAATTGCCTCTGCAGCCAGTGTATTGACAAGGATGGGCTATTACTTGCATCTCTGATTTATGGGAGCTGGCATAATACAGTATTGCATTTTACACAGGGTTTTGCTGTACTGACATGGAAGGAAGAATGTAATTTTTATTGCATCAGTAGAAAAACATCACCATAAATACTGAAGTGCTCATCTTTGCAGTAGGTTTGATAATGTCATTCTACTTGCATTTAGTTCAGATGTGTAGTCTTTCTCCAAAGACTTCTCTGTTAATATCTGTTGAAATGTTTCCATCAGATCATGCCCTTTGTGGCACTGAGAGCAAGAGAATTAGTGCTGTGGGGACAGTGATGTTCATACGCTTGCTGTGTTCCTCTGCTTCAGGGTTTTCTCGAGTTGTATTCTTGTCTCATGTAAATGACCTTGCAGCTGCCAAGGAGAAGTTTTCCCCTGGAGTGTTGGAGCAGCTTTCAGGAGTTGCTTTCTGAGAATTGCCAGTTTCTGAAGAGTGAAGAGAGGGCAATGTGACACAACTAACCCTGCCTCCACTTGCACCCCAGCATCTGCAGGATATTAATTTTGAAGGGGATGTAGCTGTGTTCACCCCAACCTTACAGGGATTTCCAGGGGAAGATGGAATACCTCTTCCTTCTGCCAGCCCCATCAAAAAGGGTAGTTTCCATGGGTATAGAAAACCTTCAAATGCTACACATTTTTATGGGATTTCCCCATATTTCAAGAGAAATCCCAAGATTTCTGGGGTTCCCCAGCCTTCCCTAGTCTACAACTTCAATGGGAAGGTGACCACTTATGTCATTTTTTGCTTAATGCTTTTTTTAGGTTTTGAAAACTGACATTCATGATGTTTCCAAAGAGCATCTGACCAAGGTTAAGATCGTGTTGACACATGTCTTGCTTTGGAGTGTGGACATTTTATGATTTCAGTGGCATGTCTGACTTACTAAGGGTTGAGATTGCTGCAGAATCATTAGCCTGGCAATATCAGCTCTGGGAAGGGAGGATTATCAGTGTAGTCAATGTCGCAAATTTTCTGCCGACAATGTTCGTGTTTTAGTGAAACCACTACATAGGAAAGAATGCGTGTGTGAAGCACTGGTGCCTCATAAATGTCAGTATACGTAATTTTTTTTCACTTTTACTTTGAGTTTCCTACTGAAGGTAACAGTTGCTCTACTACAAGTTTACTTCCTGCTGAACTTGAACTGAGTGAATTTTGTTCAGGCCTCGGCATCATTACCAAAAACAGTGGTAGAGCAGAGATGGTGCACTCACTGGTGTTTTCTCTTCGTGGTTTTAACTCCTTGAAATGTATTTTTATAGAGGAATACTTAATAAATAGCTGCAATAACAGATTTAGTGACAGAAAGTCTGAAACTCCTGTCAAGATGATACTGCAGTGGCTTAGCACAGTTTGGAAGGGAATGAGAGCAAGCTGTGTATGGTGACATGGCCAAGTGACCCCATTAAGTCCCTGTGGGGAGCTGCTGTTGGCAAACGACAGAGAGAAACCTCACTGAGGGATATATATGGCTGAGACTCAGCCCAAGAGCTTCCTGAGCAGGACTGGATCATTGTGTGTCAGCTGGGGCAGGCCAGGGCCACGTACCGGCTTGGGACAGCTTAAGGTGCTGTGGCCGGGTTAATATGAGCTCCCATGTCCTAGTAGGGCTCCTTGTCTTAACTGGACATCACAAAACCAGAATCCAGTCCTGTCACAGAATCTAAATCAAACATTAAAGTGATTTTCTTTGACTTGTTGCTGTCATGTATTGATCTTGCCTGTCTTTTACAATCCTTTAATGTCTCAGCATCAGTAGATAGTGCTTGTGGCTTGTGTGAATGCTAAATACTAATGATTTTACAATTTTATTAACTCTTTAGTGTGCAAAAGGGACTGTGAGAGTTAATAGACCGAGAAGAGAGGTAATAGATTGATCTGCTGAAGAAGCAGTTCTAACTTTATTAATTGCCTTGCCATCCTTTGGTGGAGCTTTGATGCTTTAAGCAGGGAGTTGGAGTAGGTGACCTGCAGAGGTCCTGAGTTGTTCTGTGATTCTTGCATCAGCTGTTCAGCAACTGAATTACTTTCTAAGAACATGTGTATTCCTGTGTTTTAATCTAATTTGTGTGGTTGTGTTGCTGATATTTAATTAAAATTTTCATAGATGCATTTGATGCCAGGGGGAGTCTTGGACTCAATATAGAAGGGAAACAATGTTTACAAGAAATCTTGAGGTGACTGTGATTACTGAAAAAAGCAAGAACTTTCTAGGACAAAGTCAAAAGGGAGAGGGACTATTACATTTGAATAAATGTATACATATGTGTGTAATGGACCATACATGAATGAGATAAGTAAAATCAAATATGATGGATAATGTCATTGGAGAAATTTGTTTTATGGAGATGTCAAAGCCTTCTTCTTCAATACATGTTGGTTTTGATTAAGAGAAGATGGAGGGAAACTGTATAATTCTAGACAGCCCAATGAAAAAAGTGTGTAAAATACAAACCTGTCTAATGTCTACTTTTGCATCAGACTGAGAGAGTAAATGTTTCTGTGTTTGCTTTCCACTAGTGTCCTTTTTCTTTCTTATCACTTTCTTTTCTATCCCTTCTGGCAGTTCTTGCCCTTTCTCATTCACTCTTCCTGATGCTTACATCTTTGAATTGAGCAAGTGTTCTCACTCTAGTACATGACTCTTCATTTGTTTAATGCATTCTAGCATGTCAGGCAGGCTTCTCTTTTTCTATTTTTGGGTTGTATTTCAAGACAATGTGACTTTACTTTTTCCTGTGGTGGTTTCTTACTTTACTGCTGTTTCAGGCAATAGTAGTACTGCTATGATGACACTAGTCCTGCTTTCTGACAAAAAAAACCATGGAGATGGATGCCAGTTTATCCCAGGAGAATAATCTTGGATTATTGCCAAGTAAAACAATATGGTGGCTTTCACAGCTGCCAGCAGTTCAAAAGGTGGGACTGTGAAAACAGTGAAGAAATAAGTAGGCTTCTTATTCTGAAACATATTAGCTCAAAGTCCTATCTATGTTCAGTTCAAACTGTGTCCATCAATTTTGTTGATGTATTTATGGAGAAAGAGAGAGAGAATTCCTGAGAATTCCAGGTAAATTAAGGTGGTGGTTTGGGTCTCTGTAATGAGCTGACAGATTGCCCTGGAGTTGTGAGATGGAGAGTGCCTGGTACAAGTGGCCCAACTTCCCCACTTCACTCTTCTGCATGAGCTCAGATGCAACAAGCTGAGCAGAATGGAATGGGGGGAGAAGTTTTTCATGTTTTGGTATATAAAAGCAAAAATGAAGCAAATGTCAGTTTATGAAGGGGGAGGAAAGCAAGTTTGTGTGTAAAGAGATTGCTTGATCTCTGCTTTTTTTCCACAGCAGGAAAAACCCAGACTCTTGGAGCCTTTGGATTATGAAGCCGTTATTACAGAGATCGAAAAAAATATTGGGGACAGCCAGTTTAAAGATCTGATATTATTCCCTGATGATGACTTTTCAGTAAGTACAAGGCAGATATGTGTTATTCCTTTTCCTAAGTTCATTCTGTTAGTTGATTTAATCTCCATTGCTAGAGGGAGAGCCAGAAGTTGTCCAAGGATTCTCTAAGATTTTCTTCACTCATGCATAATGCCATACTTCCCTCCCACCAAATTAATTTGATTTTGGGGTTTTTTTTTTCCCTCTGACATTTATATATGCATGACTTTACTGCTCATGATTAGATAAAGCTTGAAGCCCTGGTTGTTCGCAGATACATTTCAGGAACTCAGTCAATGTGTTATTCTATAATGTATACTTGTCTGTTTCTCAGCACAGTGGTAGTTTGGCCAGTCCTAGAACCTCTACCCTAGTGTTATTGTGTAATTTAGTCTAATTCAATCTGTAACTTTGGGTCCTGTTCTGTTTGATGTATTTGGCCACTAGATAGAGTCTCTGGTGCTGAGGAAAGCTCTCATGGTGGAACACTGAGAGGTAGTGTATCCCTGACCCCACAGCCATGGAGCTGCCTGACCTCGTGCTGGGTTCCCCATTGCTTGTCCTGGCAATCTGCAAAGACACAGAGAGCCTGGGGGCCCAGGGCAGCTCTCCAGTGGCAGTGCTGGGGTGGTCAGAAGGGGGCTGGGGGGCTGTGTTGCCAAGCAAGTCATGGGCAGATTGCCTGCATTGAGCAGCAACTTCTGCACAATCACCCCATCTTTGTAAAATATTTAGGTTTTCATGAATAGGCATTCTCTAATGGAGAGACATTTCAATTTGTGACCAATTGTAACTGCTCTGTGAGGGCCCTTCCCATCAGCTCATGGCACTGCTCCTGTCCTAGGAGGGCAGCTTAATCTAATTGACTGCTTTGTTTTACTAAATGGCTCTATTTCCTTGGTGGCGTTAACTGAGTTAATGTGCTCATGGGATTGAGAGAAGCTAAACAGAATAGATTTCCTCATCATTGTTAATTCCTTTATCCATTTTGCACATTTGTCAATTTATGAAATTGAAACTTAGCATTACAAAGCTGACTAGATGTACTGTGTGCTGTCACCAGGCCCTTGAGCCCTTAATTTAGAGTAACTGAGCTCAAGTCCATGGAGCAAACCTTCTCAGTGAAAGAATCTTGTCCTACTGCTAAAGATCTCTGTCTTTCAAGCATATTTTCATATCCTTATTTTCATTTTATTTTGAGCAGTTGTTGCCTGGATTTTAATAGCTACTTCTATTTTGTTTCTTCTGTGTTATGCTTTGCAACTATTTGGCACAATCTATTTAAATACAATAAATAATAAGAAAAAAAAAATTAAGACAGATGAGAGAGGTACTTGCATGGTGGAGGTGATCTGTGATCACAGAAGAGCAAAGGCAGTGGTAGATAGGGTCCATATCCTTGCAATAAACCTCTCTCATCTTTGTTATCTCCTGTTGAAGTCAGTGTCAGTAGAAAGAGCCTGTGTCACCAGACAGGACTGCAGAGCTTCCTTACCAGGCATGTTTTCCTGTTGCAGAGTATCTATTTATAGTCCTGATCCCTCCTGCTGAAATATCACCTGTGCACAAAAGTGTGGGTCAGCCATTTGAGAAGAAAGAGGTCCACGTCTGACTGAATTAGGAGGTGCCCAGGCTGACTCTGAGTGGGATTTAATGTGATAATGCCCAAGGAAATGCTGGCCAGCCCTGTTTGACTCCTAATGATTACACTTGCTGCAGACTTCGTGTCTCAGTGTTGACACAGCACCAGCTTGGGCCTGTGGGTGAGCACATCCTATGGGCAAAAGTCTCTTCAGACTGAAACCCCAACCAAAAGAGTTAGCTGAGGCAGTGAACACAGGAGAAGATTCTGCTTTTAATAATGATTTCCAATTTTTGGATCTGTCATGTTCACCATGTGAGTCAGGTATGGGTGAATTATTGTCGCTACTGTTTCATCTCAGAATTGTTTCTCTTTTTAACTTGCATTCACAGAGAATGCTGTTATTGTCACAAGACTTCTGCTGGTCATTTCCAACACCTTAGGTGAAGTCTGTGGAACAGCAGAGAATTCTTTATATCAATCTGAGTCTGATAGACTGTATTCCTCCATTCCACTGCATCTCCCCAGAAGACATACATTACAGATGCCTCCTCTGGTTTTATTCCAGCTGGGGAAAAGATACTTCACTTCTGTAGTAACTATGCTTAATAATCCCTTAAAAAAAAAAAATAATTGATTCACATCAGTTCCATTTCTTGTTTTCCTACCAATTCCTTCCTTATAAAATTCATTTGCCTGCCCAAAGTTCATTTTCCATTTCAGAAAAAGCATGTCAGCTCAGCTTCATTTTTCACCTGTTCCTGGATCCCGTGAACAAATTTCCCTTCTGTTGCTGTGCTGTGAAATAATGGCCAGTGGAAATTTCTGCAGCAATGCATCAGTACAGAGCTTACACTGTATTTCTTGGTGGTAGTAGGGCAGAGTTGATTGCCTCCCTGTTGTACTTATAAAAAGGCAAGCTTGGTGATGATCCTGGTAGTTTTGCATCCTCACCATTGGGTTGCTATGCTTCCTTCACCTTCTGTGCCCAAAACCTGACCACACTCTTCTTGACAACTGGAACTGCTGCTGTCTGGGATTCCTGTTGCTCTCTTTTTTGCTACATGTTTGCCAGAAAGGAGACCACAAAGGAAGTGTTATACCTTCCTTCAAATTTATCCCACCTTCAACCTTCAACAATCTTATTGTTGCCTGGATTTGTTGTCATACATCTGTACTTCTGCTCCTAGGCATTGTCATATATCCAAATGAAATACTTGCTGTATCCTTTCATAAGTAATTTTTTTATCTTTTCTTCCATCCTTTGGAAATTCACTGAACACCCAGCAGCCTCTTTCCAAATCTCCAGAATCTGAAGTCTTGCTTAAACTCACTGCTGCTCTTCCTTAGTGGCAGCAGGCTCAGCACTCCTTTGTTAATAGTTTTGCTTGTGTGCAGGTTTAGTAACTAAATATATGTTAATGGTATGTTGGTAAATATAAGTTAATTGTTTTGAAAAGGTAGATGAAAGTATTTAATAGTCACTTAAATTTGTATACTATAAAAGCATCTTAAACTCTCTGGGTTGTGAAAATTTGTTCCTCCTTCTCAAGTATGACTTTCCTAAATCTGTTTGAAAAGCAGAACTCAGAGTTTTTTAAACTATTTGTATAAATGTGGCTGAATGCCTGGTTTTCAATAGAAGTAACAATTTGTTGCCTAAATTCAGGACAGGTGTAAGATGGCAAAACTTGCCTGCATAATGCAAAACTTGTTAGTTCAGTCTGATGTGCTCCTGACTCTTTGGGCCTCTGAAAGCCCACCTGGGAGCCCTGTTCCCTCCAAGCATGGCAGAGGCCTTCGAAGAAGAGCGGCTGAGTTGTGAAATTGCTGTACTTGCCATCACTGCAGGCGTGATCGTTTCCAGGCTGCTTTTTTTTTTAGCTCTGAACAAAACCCAAAATCCATATTTTTCAGGTTGTGAAACCTCTGCTTTCTAGATGCTGTGCAGGGACAAAAGTTGTTTATTTGGATACAGAAGTTCCTAACAGAAGCAGCTGCATCTTTAAGGGGAGGGAGCAGGAGTCATAAAGGACACTGCCTCTTCACATGAAACATGTGTGCCATAGGGGCAGCTGGAAGTGGAGGCCTTGGAGCTTCCTTGAAAAAACCCCTGGAAACCTGATTGTTACTTCTAAGATCAGAATGAGATCATAAGTTAGTTCAAATAGCACATGACTTAGCTCCCTCTTTCCCATGTGACAAGGAGTATCTGCTCACTCCTAGAGGAGCAGAAATTGAGTCCATTGCTCTCATGACTAATGGGGTTATGGGTATCCTTGATGTGCAAGTTTGAACGGGCTGGCAGGAGCAGGACTGTGAGAGGTATCTGGGCTCCTGGGGATGCATTCCAACTGTGCAATGCAGTCAGCCAAGCAAGCTGTGGGCAAAGTATAGGCTCTCACACTGAGTGTGATGGGGAAAAATCTGTCCTTTAAATGTGCTCTGTTCCTGCTTTCCTTTCTCTTTGCCCCCACACAGGTGGTGGGGTCTGTGCTAGGATTGCAGCCTGTCTGGGAGCCCTGTACCACAACAGCCTCTGCACCGTGCTATTTGTACAGTATAGTTGTATCTTAGCCTGCTTCTTAATTTGATGGACTAACTCACTGCAGGTTTTGGTAGCGTTAAGTAAATCTGTTTACTCGGATGAAAGCTGAGGAGCTTTTCTTTAGAGAGCCTGAACTTAAGCATTACCAGGGAGGAGCATGTCAGCCCGTGTGTGGTTAGGTCTCTCTGAAGGGCGGCCTTTGCAGGAAGTAAATATCATCATTGTTGATGCATCCCTCTAAAGATTTAACCACTGCTAACGTGCTTTCAGACTAAAAGCTCTTCAGAATAGATTCAGACTGAAAATGTTTGAAATGGCTAATGGAATTTGAACTCCATTTTCAAATGCTAAATTCACCATGTCACTGGGAAGGAGTAAACATTATTCCTAATCAGTGTTTGAGAAGGAACAGTATTAACTTCCATGTTTCTCTTTAGAAGGTGAATGTGGCAAGAGAAGGTCCTTAGTGAAATTGAACCTTATAAGTCATCCAGCACCTGGGGCCAACTGCTTATGCAAATAAGACAGCCTGGCACTGCCAGAAATCATGGTTAGATATAGGATATTTATATAAAATAAATTAAAAATAATTCAGAAGAATTATAGATTTGAATGCTTTAGGCTGATACCTGCATTATTTGATTACCACAGTTTGCATGCACAAATGAGAGGGTAATTGGCCTCTGGCTTGAACAGACAATTGCCATGATTGCCTAAACATTAGAAAATTAGGCTGAATTCACAGCACATTTATAAATACTGAATTCTCTAAATAAAATCTGATTTTTTGCATGACTGTATCAGAAGCACATATGCTGTTGTTGAAATTTAGTTCTTTTCTGAATAAAGCAGTTTTGGTGAATAATGCCATGCCTGATAAGTCTTTAAGAGCATTTAACTTTGGAAGTAATCAACTATGAACAGGAAGTGCCTTTGTGGCCAAGCCTTTGCAGCTAAGTGGTTAAACATAACTAGTTCTCAGAAGGGAAGTGCTTTGTAGTTTTTAACACGAGTTTAAATATAACAATATATAACATTTTCCACACCCCAATTCTTTGTAAATAAACCTGTGATATTCTCTGTCAAAGCCTAGAAAGGCAGCAAGCCCAGTGTTACCTGGCCTCTCAGGTTTGCAGGGCTGTGTTTCCTTCAAGTGTGGTCTTGTTGGGAAGGACAGTGGGGGAACATACCACAGGCAGAACAGTGGGCTTTGGTTACCTGTCCTGTTCAGCTGCAGTATTTTTATCAGGCTGTGTAAGGAGAGGCAGGCACAGTGGCCCCACTAAGGCAGATGTTGCCTGTCTCAGTCAGTGTGGTCATATCAGTTGACAAGAAGTGTTGTATTAGGTAAAAAGAAATTACTTGCTATATGTCCTGCCTATAAAAAAATTACTAGAAACTACCTTCTGTGCAACACATGGAGCAGGCAGGTTTTCCTGTGGGCAAGCAGAACAGGCTGTTGGTGTCTCTGAAGCTTTCTCACCATCGTGACAGGGTCAGTGTGAGGTACAGGGTGCACTGCATCTCCTCTCCTGTGGCCTCCCACTCTGCCTCAGTCTGGGAAGGGCAGTGGATCTTCAGCAGTGCTGTGTGTGCTGGGAGGATGGTGCTTTGTGGCTCAGGGCCACAGGGATTGTGTCTCCTCGTGACTGCTGAAAAAACTTTGCTGCTTAAAATGTCATGTATGAGTGAAGTAAAAGAAATGAGGTGCATTCCTGAGACTGTGGGTACTGCTGGGAAGTCCCTAAGCAACCAAGAATTCAGACATCTGTTACTAAGTATGGCCTGAAAATTCATACTTCTCCATCTTCTGTCTCTTTTACTCATAGACTCAGTGATTGTGTAAAGCACTTTGTGCAGGCATTGGTAACACAGCTGGGTAGAGCCCAGGAACCCACGTTTAGGAAACTGTGCTCAGTTTGTCAGAACAATGGGATTTTTTTTCACATTCTGGTGTCTATGATGCCACCATAATTTTTTGTAAGAGCCAGGGTTTAATCATATTGTATCCTGAGCTCTCCAGATGAAACAGAAAAAGTTTGGGGAATCCCATGATGTTTCTGCCTGAGTGATACGTGCCTTTCTTTCACAACTACTCACATGAAAAGTGATGGGGGAAATCAGAGTGGTTTATGTAAACTCCAAGGAAAAATGCAGTCCATTATATCCAGGCACTCATCATGTAGAGTTTGGGTGCTTTAATTTATAGAGAAAAAACATCACCTTTTAGTCCAAGGGTGAGGTTCTGGACGAGAGTCTCCAGGGATGAATAGGTACTGCAGGCTGCTACATGGTATTAGTACTTAGTGATTCTTCATACTAAAGCAGTTGTGTGCCATAGGCTTTCCTCTGGAAATCATGAGCCTTTCTGTAATGGAAGAGAAAATGGGTTTGGGAGACCAGATTTGTCTGGGTTTCAGTCCTTTGCTGTCTTGAGTGACAGAGTTACCCCATTTCAACTGAGAGCATAATCTGGGCTGCTGGGTGTTGATTTTGGTTGTTTTTTCCTCTTGTAGCAGAGAAAATGGGACCGATCTGTAGGTTAACTGAAAATACCCCAAAGCTTCCTCTTGTGAGCGTTTTGTGAAGTGGCTGCCTTGGCTGACCCCAGCACAGGGGCCCTGGGTCACACAGGCACTGCTGGTGGCCCCGGCCTCTTGTTGGCCGGCTGGGAGCTAAGGGAAGCTCGGCTCCTTGTGGAGAACTTCAGGAGATCCACTTCTCTCTGTGGTTTCCTGCTCTGGGGCCTGACAAGACAGCTCAGCCAGCAGCTGCATTCAGAAAAAGGGCTTAATTTGTGCCAGCTGTGGAGGCTGGAAGAGGCTGCAGGTAGTGCCAAGGTCCCTTGTCAGCCGTGTCCTGCTACCTGTGCCCACAGGTGGGAATGTCCCTCCAAGAAGCTGCTGCCTGGTTCCTTTCTGGCCATTGAGTGTCCTGTGGCACTCCTTTTGCAGCTTCTTGGAGGGACTCTACTCCTCTCTTCTCTTTTCCTTTCAAAAGAGTCAGAGCTTTTAGTTCCGTCTCCATATTCCTCGCCAAAAAGGCATGAGGTGGAGAAGGGAAGTGAAGGAAGCAAGTATCACTGTTGGATTTGGCATATATTTCTGGGAGAGGATGTAAGGAAGACTTGACTTTTTTTTTTTATCAGAAACCTCAGAGGCTGAAGGAACTTTGCTTGGAACTGTTTTATTCCCAGAAATCTACTTGAATGCTGTTCTTGCTTGTAATTAATGCCTTAGCTGATAGTATTGAATAGTGTGTGTGGGCAGGAGCTGGGTTGCAGTTGTTGGTATGCATGCTTGTTGGCTGCACGACAAACTGAAAAATGCAAGCCATGATAACAAGGTTCTTAACCTCTTCCTGAGACAAAACTGCTGTTCTGTTAGGCTTTGACTAAATTGCATCTTTTTTTGTTTATTGTCAGATAGACACAGTTTCACTGGAAATCAGGACACTCTATCCTTCTGTACCTGAAGATGCAGAACAAAAAGCAGAAAATTTATTTGTTAGAGAGGTGAGTATGTAATTTTAAATGAAACCAAGAGTTTGGGGGAGGCTTGCTACGTTTATATGAACGTCTTTATTAATATACTTTAGGTGATTTGAACCAGGTTTGAATTATGAAGGCCAGTGGGAGGGGGGAGGGTTAACAGCATGTCTGCAGTTGCCTATTGTGAGATGTTTGTATCTAGAAAAATTGTAAATGCACTGAATCATCCTGTCATTGTACTGTTTTCCAGCTGCATTCCCTGTCACCACTAGTCCACTGACATTGCTGTTGGTGTTTTTACATCACTGCTAATGATTGGTGATCTGTATGTACTTTGCACATTGAAAATATTGATATCTTTCCAAAAATAGATAACCGGTTGGCACTGGTTTAGACTCTTAGGTGTTATTACAAGATATGTATCTCATTTGGAGGTGTATATATGAGGAGTAGGTGCACTGTGAAGGGTGCGTAGGGGTTTATATTTATTTTAAGTATTTAGAGTCTGTTTTACCTTCAAAATAGAAAGTTCAACAAAGTTCTTCCATGACAGTTAGAGGCCCACCAGGAGTTTGCTCTACATTTAAAAAACCCTTATGGTTGTATTGTTTCCCTTCCTGATCTCAGATTGTAGGTGAAAATTTCTCATCCTTCTACCTCAGGAATATTTTGTGTTATCACTGGTTTTATCACTTTGAAGGACTTTAGAGGAGCTGGTTGCACTGTTCAAAAGGATTTACTAGATGTGAAATATAGCTCACCATTTGCATTAACAAAACAGGTTTATGAAATCAAATTTTCAGTCAGCTTCTAGAAGGAGTTTAATTCCGAGCACTTATATTAGCCCATAATTTGGTGGTTCTCAGCCTTTTTGTCACAGGTTGGGATTTTTCACACCTCACTTCCAGGTCTGAAAAAGTATTATACATGCACTATGACCACAAGAGGAAACTGTGGAGGAAAAGTCAGTTACAGACAAACACAGGAATTAGAAATCATGAAGTCCAAAATTAGGCAGAAATGTAGCTGTTGAATTTTATACAATGTGACATTTTACAGGCTGGCCCTATTTCTTTTCAGCAGGTCTAAAAAGCGCAGTAATAATTTACTGCCAGCTCAGATTGTCTGAACTTTGCCATCTTTGTTAATCTGGCAGCAGTGTTAAAAGATAACTCCACAAGCTATATTATCTACCTTCCCAGAAGCCTCACTGCCCTTTCTGCACTTTGGGGTCTGCTTTTTAGTTTAAGGTTCCACAAGTTGCAAGGCCAGCAATGCGCTCATGGCTGTACAGAGAAAGTGGTGGGTCTAAAAATGGAACATGGCCCACAGTCCCTGGGAATCATTGGAGCCGAGCACGCCAAGGGGATGCTAATGGCAACCTGGTAAAACACATATTGAGTGCATCTACTAGCTTTCTCTGCAGTACCAGTGAGCCAAGGGGAGGGGGAGAAATGAGCAAAGCAGTAGAAAAAAAACAGTATTACAGGACTAAGCCTGTGTTTGGAATAATAACAGGGTAAAGATCCTGTTTTAAAGTAGTAATGCATATGTGTTCCAATTTGCCACAAAGCCAAAAGCTGTATATCTATCTATCTATCTATCTATCTATCTATCTATCTATCTATCTATCTATCTATATACACACACAAAATAAATTAAACTCCATGGAGAGGATGGTTTCCAGTCCAAAATTAGGCAAAACTGAGCATGGGGTTCCGTGAAGATCTGTGATTGTAGTCCCCTGCAGCAATTGCAGGGATACTTACTTCCCTAGCAGTACACATCTCTGTTGTGTTTCAGGTAGGTCACTTCTGGGTAGATGTGCAGGAGTGGGGTTGGTGGCCTTCACTTCTCTCTTGGAACTGTGGAAAAGCCAACACCTCACTCACTGAAGGAGTCTTTCTTCAAATAGAGCATGCTATCATAACAGTGCAGGTGTCCACCTTGGGCACCCTTGACTGACTGTTGGTCACCTGGACTTAGGGCAACCCAGGATGAAATGCCTGACTCCTGATGAGACTCTGGGGAATGTACAGCTCATCCTGCTGAAGCCATTTTGGTATCAGCTGTCCCTGACTGTTCACTATCTCAGTACTTTAGCACGGTGAGACAAAGACATGGAGCAAGTTGGTGAACTTGAAAAGAAGGGTTTGATCTTGGAGGTGAAACTAATTTCCTTCATATGGTACAGTGTGAGGACATGGTAGTGGAAACTGTTTCAAGACCTCAGATCCATGATTTCTTGTCTCATTCTTCTGGCTGCTTGGTGATGTTCAGATGGTCTTGTCTGCAAGACGAGGTCCTTTGTAAAGGGTTGTGAGAAGTCTGTGATAATGCCTTAAAATCCTGGCAGTTTCTTCCTGGCTGTGTGTTTCCAGCTGTTGGCAGTAGGAAAGCTTTTCTCCACCTCCAGCTCTTTCATTGCTACAGCCCTTCAAGGATGAGGGGATTTTTTCCCCAGCCCTTACCAAAATCCATACAAAGGCAGCTTGGGGACTTGATCAGATTTCCCTTCCTCAAGCAACCATAAACAGTACTGAGAGGCACACCAGGAGGACTCAGTTGCTTGGGCAGTATCAGTTTATGGATCCAAAAGAGCTGACAAGGCAGATGAAGAAAGATGAGGCTGATGTTGCTGAGGAAAGCTTTCAATATCGATGGCATTCCACCTGTAGTGGAAGGTTTGTGCCTCTAGTTGTCTGTTCAGTTCTCTTAATACTGCTTTTGGATTCCTCAGGGACTCCAAACTGTCCCTGTTGGTGATATTGAAATGTTACGGTAATGGGCGAGGCAGAAGAATTGGCTTTAAATAAGATGTCTGAGCATCTGTGTTTTACTGAAACTGTAAAATGAAAAGCTAAACCAAAATAAAACTAAGGTGACAAATAAATAAATGGTCCCTTAATAAGTATTTTCTGCTTCCAAAGAGAATAGATATTTTACATTTTATCATTAATACCTGAGTCCCTTTCTTAATTTATACCTAACCATTAGCTATATTTTTAAGTTAATACTTTGTGAATTGGTTATTCCTATACCTGCAGTTGTATTAGGATGTATTCCTTGTGTATTTTTCCACTTTAACTTTTCTTAGGCAGGACCAGCCTGAGGAACTAAATCAATTACAAAGGAGAAGTTTGCAGGAACTTTTAAAGCCAGAATAAAATTATCTTCAGTGGTTTGTTGTTTTAAGTATTCCTGACTTCTTTTATCATGCTATTTCCTTCCAAAGTGTGAATTTTCTCTCTCCTTACAGAGTCTGCTGCATGTCTGCTGCATTTATGCCAGTCAGTATTGTCCTCGTGGTCCATAATTTTGGCAAATAGAAACATTCACTTCACAAGAAATGAAATAAAATTCTTCCTTTTAGACAGTAAAAACATTCCTAATATCATCTTTCCTAAGTCTGTATCCTGAATATGCAGAACAAAGGGGAATTCTTGGAATTTTCCCCACATTTCATTTGGAAATATAAGGGGATAGTGCACTTGCTATTCAAAAATATATTTAGTTTGAGGAACTTAAAACATAATTGCAAACATATTTAATCAAGATATTTATACTGGTTTGCATCAAATCAGTATTTTCAGGAAGAGGGCAGGTATGTACACACAAATAAATGCTGTTTGTGTGTGTGTATCTATAGGAATTAAATTCTAGGTATATGTGAAAAAAATGCAGAAGGTAAATAAATATTAGCTGTCAACTCTCCTTTATGAAATGAGTTTAAGCTAGGTGATCCTTCCAAAAAAAAAAAAAAAAGTGCTACTTGGATAAGGTTTTTGGAAATGTGTTTGCAGAGGGCCTGGCTGCATGGATGTAGAGGTGTAGGAGCTGAGCAGGGGCAGAAGGAGTGAGCTTCCTGGGTGAAAAACACATCAAAATGAAATAACAGTGTAGGAATATTGAAATTTCATTTGATGAATGATGCAGTTAATTTGTAGTTATTTTGTCTATAATTATAGTGTTCATGTGTGTGTCTCTGAACTTCCCTGAGGAAGTTTTCTGGATACACAGCAGGGAGTTGTCACTTGTAGTAAGCTTGCAAAGCCCTTGCCATTCATCTGGGGGAGTTTTTATTTGAGGTTTTGCAGGTTGGGTCTACAGGATCTGTAAGTAATTATGAAACCTGAGTTTTATTAATCACAATGTAAAAAAGCAACAGCCTCCTGTATAACTTCTCAAAGTGGTTATGTCTCTATAGAGTTGATTTCTGAGGCTTTTTGATTTGCAAGCTAATCTGCATTGTTGTTACCTCTTTCAAAATCAGACTAAAATGGGAACTCCTGCTTACAATGACACCCAGAAAGTTTTGTTATTACGCATCACAGAGTAAATTTCCCCATCTTCAAAATCTAAGTTTTTTCAGTGCTTGAAAGAGCTGTAGTGTCCGGGCTAGAGATAAATTATAGAGATAAATTATCCTTTGATAGTGAGTCTTTTGATACCACAGAAGATAAATACCTGTTAAAAATGTTTGATACTTTAAAATAATAGTGTGTTTCAGTGTTTTAGCTTGTGTCTTGGTGGTGTCTGCTATACATGTGAACTGTTATTTTGGGAACAGTTTTGAGAGCTGCGAAATGAAGGTGCAGGTTGGCAGCAGCAGCCACTTGTGCTGCTGCCATGCTCGTTGCAGGTGAGGAGTCTTTGCCAGGCCTGGGTGGAGGGCTGGATTTCCATCCAGGGTGATCACAGCACCTTCACCTCCCCAGATCCCTGCAGACTTCCTTCCTTTGGTTGCTGCAGCCGAGGTCGGAGGAGGGAGGGAAGGCTCTGTGTGAGCAGGGCTGTGCACGTCATGGGGCAGAGCACGGAGCCACCTCTGCAGCTTCCTCTCCAGCACTGCGGCCACGTCCAGCTCCAGAACACCTCTGCTTTCTGTTTCCAAGCTCTTGCATGGGCTTGCCCTGCCCTGTTCCACCTCAGGAACAGCCACTCTGCCAGGCTGAGTGAGGGGGCAGACGTTCTCTGTGCATGCAGTTTCTTTGCAAGGAGCCCAGTTGTTCTACAAATATCTTCTATCATAAGTGCATCCTTATTTCTGAAGACCACATGCTAGTGCTGTCTTAGAGAGGATATAAGCAGGGAAGTTGTTTGTTTTATTTGTGTTTTCCTCACTTCCCCCTTTTTTTGGTTTGGTGTTTGTTTGGTTTTTGTTTTTTTTTTTTCTCCAAAAGATTCCTTTCCATTGCTGAGTAAATATTTTTAAGTGTCATTTTTAGGGGTAGCCATCATGCTGTCATCACCAGAACCAGAGATAAGAAGTTACATGTGGAAAAAGCCTGGAGGATTGTCTGTCCCTGTAAGGAAAAATTAGGCCATCTGGACAAAAACAAAAAAGAAAAACAAAAAGTGAAAAAAGGAAAGACCTGAGTTTGATAAGGCCCCTGGGAATGGGCTGTGCTGCTTGCCTGGTTAACAGAGCAGTAGAAAGTTCATGCTAACATGTGCCAACCCTCCCACATCCCAAAACTTCCATTTCTCTGTCTATATTTTTCCTCCCCCACAGTTCACTTGAGCTCAACAGCCCCTGCATTGGTGCCTCTGTTCTTTGCCAAGAACAGTAGTATCCAGCTCTGACCTCTCCATTAAATCTCTGCTTCTAGAAAGGTTTTTCTTGCTCCTCAAATCAGGCCTGCAAGTATTTTTCCTCATTGATAAAACTTAATTTCCAATAATAACTTTCAATTAAAAAAAAAATAATTCAAAGTCTGCGTGGTTAGCAGAATTATTTAATATTTAGTTGGGATATTCTGAGGAGAAAATCTGTACCCTTTTTTTAGGGTTACTTTTTAAGTTAGATCTAGTTTCCCCTCAGCAAGCTACTTCAAGAATAGTGGTAGCTGTTGCATTGGGTTGGCTTGTCTTTTGTGAATTTACTGACTGATACTTGAATGTGCTGCTTTGTCCCCTTTGATTTTTATTTTGATTAGCTTTTTCTTGGAGGAGCACAATAAACCTTTATAGTAAAGGCTAAAATACTGTGGCCTGTTCTATATGTTATTCACAACTGCTTTTTTGAACACACCAGCCTATAATGTTTGCAATAAAAGTCCGCACTGAGAGTTCTCTGTGGGCTTTAATTGCATCTGTTAAGTAAAATACTTGGTAATGAAAGTACCACAGGGGAAGAGTGGTCTTTTCTGTAGAAGGTCCACTTGGTTTACATTTGCCAAGGAGAAGGGCAGTGATATGTGAATGGGAGGTTCTGTGCTCACCCTCACAATGCTCTATGAGCTTTTCATTGGCTTGTATAGAACAGAGTATATGTTACTCTTGTAAGAGTATTCTGTTAGCCTAGGTGTCTGTCACACATGTTTAACACAAATGCAAGAGTGACCAAGTTGTTTTATGAAGAATCATAAAACAGAAAGTTTGGTGTGAAGTGGTTTTTTTATTATTATTTCTACATTCAGAGGCCAAGTGCAATCAATGCTAGAGTGGTTTTTGAGGGTAGCTTTGGACCTGACCCTGGCAAGCACAGAGAGAGTCAGTTGTAATGCTATAATATTATCTTCATTCTTGGAGAATATGTGATTATATTGTCTAATGGTCACACTTTATTCTGCATCCTGTAAGATAATGAGGTCTCGTGTCAGATGAGAAAGTAAATACTGGATCCACATGGAATGTGCTCTGTGCCTTTGGTTGTGCTGAACTGCCAGGGAGAGAAGTGCCTATAAATGCACTTCCTTGCCACCTTTTCCACACTCTAAACCAAGTAAAGCTGTCACAGAAGACTCTGAATACAAAGATGGCTTCCTAAAATAATTTGTGGCTACATATTCTGCATATTTTGCGCAAGATTAAAAAAAAAAAGAGATCCATTAAGCCAGTGGTGAGTAATTTAGACAGCACCACTGTTGTCAGCCCATCTCAGATTGGCTCCAGCAGCCTGAAAATCCCCTCTCTGTCCCTCTGAGGCAGAAACCACTGTGTGAGCAATGACTCCCATGGGCACTTCAGAAGAGGCTGGGAATGAAGAGAGGGAATACTCCCAGCTGAAGCAGTCAACCTTTTTATAGTCATTTATAATTGTCCCTTTATTCTCTTTCTTTCTACTTTCTCTGCATAGCTTTTGGTATTTAGATACCTTTGATAAATCCTTTATTCCATTCTGTTTGACTCTTGGAGTCTCATGCCTTTCTGTGAGACTGTCTTTACTGTTCCCACCTCACATTCCTTTCAGTGCTGCTACTTTCTTTCTCTACTCTGGTCTCCACCCTTTTCCTTCCTGATATGCCTCCTTTTCCCTATGGTCTTGGGCAGCAACTTCTACCGTTGGGTTCTAGACTTGATCCCTCTTTTTTCCTTTCCATCTCAGCGGATCTGGCACATATGTTCAGGTGGAGTGTGGGGAGAAAATAACACAGCACTCGGGTAAAATCTTCAGCATACTGTACAAATATCAGTTTGCAATTTATGCTCTGTATGGGAATTCTGACACTGTGTTGTTTTTCTTGTAGATGTGTACCTTAGCAATAACTGTACATATTTTATGCATCTTGTTGCCTTTCAAAATGTCATGTTGGGTTTAACTGCATTGATAAAAGTTCTGCATCAAATAAATTGCACAGATATTCTGGTGTATTTGACAGCACAGCCAAGCCTGTATAGTTCAGGTCTCACTTCCTTATTTAAGGGAGATTGATGTATTAAGAACAATTTCCAAAGGCGAGTGCCAAAGCAGCAAGAAAATATTTAGATAGCAAAAACTACCATGACTCAGCATAACTGACATTTCCCTTCCCTTCAGTGTGGAAGGGAAAATGAGACTGGTGAAAAATTATAGTCCTATTAATATATTCCTGAATGTTATTAAGAGGTTAAAGATCAATCCTTAAGGGCATAATAAGAAGTAGAGAGCTTGTGCTGCAACAAAGGGGAGTAAAAAGAGTAGGGCAAATGTATTTACAATGGAAGGCTTAGGTAATGAAACAGGATGCAAACAAAAAATGTATAGTCAATGTCCATGGAGGAAATCAGACCTAAACTAGATCATGTCTTTTGAGGCAGTAAGTATATAATTTAATGATGCTTCCTAGAAAGCAGATGAGAATCAGTAAAGCACGTTAAATTGCTATCAACTCCTTCCTCCATCTTGTGTGATTCAGTGCATTTGATTTTAAAGGGAAATTGTGCTTCAAGGTACAGAAACATATGGCTCTGGCTTTCCTTTAAGAACTGTGCACTCAGCTCTAAAAGAGAAGAATATGTTCTCTAGCACATGGGCTGCCTCAGAGTTTTATCAGTTCTCTAGCCTTCTTGAGTCTAAACACTTGTAGTAATTCTATTGTTGTTGTTGTGTTTCTTCTGATTAGGCTTGTAAATACTACAGTTCCCACTGGCATGTTGTGAACTACAAATATGAACCCTATTCAGAAGACTTCCGACACTTACCACAGTAAGAACTCACATAAGTTCTTCTTATTATTATTTTTTCCCTTTAGGCTTGTGTCATTTGCTAAGCTTTGTCCATATTTGCACTTTCCTTTGTCTTCTGTGCTGTGCTTGTTTTACTGTATTTTTAGTGCCTTGCATTTTTAAAAAGGGGAAGCAAAGGTCCTTCAGAAAAGTTCAAGACTCTGCAGAATTCACTGGTATCAACAAACTCCATTAGTGCTGATTCAAATCCTTACAAGCATATTTGCGTATTCAAAGCACAGTTGATACAGGAGAGGTGGCTTTTCCTTTTCCTTAATAATGCATAAATGTCACTCACCTTTCACTGGAATTAATTCTCCTTTTAGTTACCCTGTGTAACAGAGAGAAAGATTTCAGTGCTTTGTAGCTGCATTGTACAGGAGAGCTGGTGGTACAAGGCTGCAGAGATGTGCTGGTGTCAGGGTAAGAGGCATCCCTCCTGTGTTTGGAGGCAGGTCATGAAAATCACTGTAAAAGTGCTGGGAGCAGCAGGAACAAGTTCCTTGACTTGAGTGGAAAGAAATTAAGAATCTGGTGCTCCTTCCTACATGCATGAGTTTGTACCCCTACTCTTCTTTCTGGAAGGTTTGTGTCCTGCCCCTGAGGAATGTTTTAGACAGTAGTTAACAGAATCACTAAGTGCCAGAATGAGCTGTATTATTGCCTCCTCTCCTGGAATTTGAGTCATTAAAATTACAATACTGGTTTAAAAAGGTTTTCATCTGCACATAACCCAGAAATGAATGGGTGTTCCAGGCTTGGGTTGGATGGAAACTAGTACTAACATCATTGCTTCAGGAACTGATAAACTGAGTCTTATGGCTCAGTTAGATGCTGTGTTCAGAGGGTTTTGCACTGCAAACCTTCCTGTAGGCCTGCATTTGCTCTTGTACATTGGTATTTTTATGAACAGAGTACATGGTAGTACAAAAAGCCATTAAGAGCAGTTTTGCTAATCAGAGATTATAAACATATCCTTTCTTAAGTACCCAGCCTGCTGATTGGTTTAGAAAATTAATGCATTTAGTGCTCAAGAAAAATGTTTGTAGCACAGCAGTTTTCCATTTAACCTCAAATGCCTTCACTCTTATGAAATATGCATTGGACAGATGTGAGTGCATTACTATGCACAGAAGTACGTTTTAGCTGATTACATACATCCTCTTCTGCAAAGGATATTTTAGTGTGGGGCTTAATGGGATTTGCTTTCATGGGTTCATGCTCCAGGGTTACCAGGGTGTCTAGCATCTTGCTTTTCCCCCCTCCTAACACATCCATTGTACTGAGGATTATACTGACACGAGGTCTTGCATCTTGTATCTCTTAGGAACAGTTTGGGTGCCACACTGGTTGATATTTCAGATACAAAATTATAGCAGGAATTGTCTGCATGTTGTTTGCTGGAAGCAGCCATGGCTTTTGAGCTTAACATACCTTTAACAGATCTGGTCTGAGGTCCACCTCATTTCATATTGTTTCCAGCCTCCTCAACCTTGATTTTCATGTGGATGTTACAAAGCTTGGTGTTGACACTAAATCTTTTCAAGAAAAATAAAGTGGCCTGATATGTCTTTGTCATTATACTGTTTCACCATTGATAGCTCTTGATGCCCAGTTTTTACCAGTTCTTGTTTGATTTGAAGTGATCTGCTGTCATACTTTCGGAAATGTGAGCATGTTTTTGTATCAGTGCCTTTACAGAAGTTCATTGTATTGGGGAACACTAGATGAGTGTTGAGTTTTAGCTTTACATCGTGGGAAAGGAATAGCATTTACGATACCAGATCTAACTGTGGCTTAAGTCATTCCATTCACTGAGGGTGTGCTGAACTTCCCTGTGGGCTTTTCCATGTAGAAACATGCATATTGGGACTCAGCAGCTTTCAGCAGAGCTGAAGGACTTTGTGCTCGATTGTGCTTGAGGCCGTGGTGTGCTGGGTCCCACAGCTGTACAACATGGCTACATGGTGTAGAAGATTTTTCTGTTGCTCTTTCTGAATCCTGCCCCTTCCTGATGGGAAAGCAGTTGCTCTGTGATGCTGAGCACCTGGAGCAGGCAGCATGCCCACTGCAGCAGTGCTGTGGCACCAGGGCAGAGCTCAGCACCCATGTGCATGACAGAACCAAAATATTTAGCAATTGCTGTAGTTTTTCTCTGAGTGTGTTCCTCCTTGGAGGTTTTTCTCAGCTCTTTCTTACCCCTTAAATTCCTCTCTGTGAGCTCTCACTACCTCTTTTGCGCCATGTTTTATGCTTTGCACTGGTGTGTTCTTGCTTCATGAGCAAGTGGAAGGGTGGGAGAAGATTAGGGGTTGCTTTGTGTGTGCTGTGCTGACAGTCTGTCTGGGAACAGAAAGAGTCATTAGCAAAATTTTGTGGTGGAACAGCAATGAAGAGAACAAGAACTGGTATTTCATCATTTGTATAGAACTGTTACAACTTTGTGGTCTTGGGGGGAAAAAAAAGATACACATGGCTTAGGTAAAAAAGTATTTTAAAAGTGTAGTGATTTTAAAGGAGACAGTAGGATCACAGCAAATACATACTGGCATTGCCATGGAGGCTCAGGACAGTTACCTCCCTGAAATAGCAGGTACATGATTGGTTTTTAATAAAAAAACAAATAGATAAATAAATGCATTTTTCCTCCCCTCCCAGAAATGAATGTAGACCAGAGAAATTGCCATCACATTCCTTTGAAATCGATCATGAAGATGTGGATAAGGATGAAGTATGTATTCTGGTTTTGGTGTGGGTTGGTGTTTTTTTTTCCACTGGGGAAGTTATTTACTGCTTTACTATTAAATAAAGAATGATAATGGAGGGTCATTATCTCCTATAATGTATAATCTCGTATAATGTAATCTCCTAAAGTATTTCACATTTTAAATAGCTCTGAAATTAGTGGAACATCTTTTTCTCATGTCATCCTGTGTATGGGAGGGCTATTAATAATGTCTTAATTTTAAAAGGAATGAAAGGGTGATTATTTGTTATCAAGCAGATACTCACACACTGCAGTTTTCTTTCGTTTTGGAATTCAGAAAAAGGTCCATGCAGTATTAACCATGTCTTCCCTACAGGACACAACATCCCACTCATCTTCAAAAGGTGGTGGTGGAGGAGGAGGAGGGTTAGCAACAGGAGTTTACAAGTCTGGATGGCTTTATAAAGGGAATTTCAACAGCACTGTAAACAACAGCATTACAGTTCGGGTAAGGAAGGCA
The DNA here is from genome assembly GCA_013400515.1 of Erpornis zantholeuca. Lineage (NCBI taxonomy): Eukaryota > Metazoa > Chordata > Aves > Passeriformes > Timaliidae > Erpornis > Erpornis zantholeuca. The sequence continues at coordinate 328,513 of VZTN01011650.1, forward strand.
CACTCTTCTTTCTTTATTCTGTTTGGATACCTCTTCCCCACAGAGCCACACTTTCTGCCATTGCCATTTAGCTGTTTGTATCTCAAGCTTGATTACATTGCTTTAAATGATAATAAAGTAATATTTCAGTTGTCTGCAAAATAGTGTGATTGAAGTGCAGTCAGTAGTTACCTGTTATTGAAATCCTGTGCATAAATTATCAGTGAAAGTAATTTGCAGTACAACAATTCTCATGCTTCTTCTTTCCCACCACTTCAGTCATTCAAAAAGCGCTACTTCCAGCTGACGCAGTTGTCGGATAACTCCTATATTATGAATTTTTATAAAGATGAAAAAATATCAAAGGAGCCAAAGGGATGTATTTTTTTGGATTCTTGTACAGGAGTTGTACAGGTAAGTTCCAGTTTATTTCATTGTGATGTTCCGTGTGTAGGATGCATTTAAAGAGCCAAGTGGAAGAACACGTTCATTAACAGAGTAATGGTCTCATTAGCAGTTTCAGGAAATGAAAGCATCAGTGGTTTTGCTCTTTAAATTGATGCAAATTCTCAGACTGCCAAGTTACCAAAACCACAACTGAATTATGGTAGCAGACCATGCACACACTCTTTGTCCATGGCAAACACGGTAAAAAATATTATGAAATGTTTGGTGGGGGGGTTCACTGAAGTTATTTTCTGAGATGTCAGATTTTACCTCATGCATACTAAGAGCGTGCTTGCTTGTTGTGGGGTAAAGAGATCCAGGTTACAAAGCATCACCTGTTGGGCCAGTGTTAAATTAATCTTGTATCCTGAGCCTCCTTGAAGGTCATCACTTTTGGAGATGATAGGGAGTCTTAATGGCATCAGGTAGGACAGAACCTTGTTGTTTGCTTGCCACAAATGTCTAAACCAACCTTTTTTTTCCTGTTGTTCCCCTAAGACTGTGTTAGTAGCTTTTTCCCTCCATCTTCTTCTTCCTATCCTCTCATACTATTAATATATTTCTCTTTTGCTTTTGTTTCATTCTAAACAAGATGTTACCTTGAATGGTATGTGACTATTGACTAATCTAGCCCAATGTGTCACTAAATGAGGAAATGCCTTTTATTTAATCCACACTTTACTTGACCATTAAAGGCTGGTGACAGTGCCAGGCAGGCTGATTTGAGGGTTGCTTTGAAAGAAATCTTTCAGGTCAGGAAAGACCTGTGATAAACAAAAGGTTTTTTTGGTTGTGATGTCTCTTCTTTACCTCTAAACCCCTTTGGAGCAAGAAAAATAATCAGTTCCTAGTGATTTGCTCTGGGAAGAAGTATTTGCTGACAGTCCCCAGCTCTGTGGGCAGTGTCATTTCCCCTGTGCTGTTCAGAAGGGTGTTTCTTTTTTCAAACAGGTGTAGAACGGGGTGGAGACAAGCATGTAGGACAGTGATGTTTGCCAGTGCCAATCCATTGGCTTGACAGACCCTCACAGGTAGCTTGGAAGTGTAGCAGAAGCCATAGAGGAGCTTCTTACAGATAAATGCTGTTTAGAAATTGCTGCTTGCTCCTGCCTGGTGGCAGCAAGTGTTTCTTGTAAGGTGGGTCTGAGCTGGAGCTCCAGCCCAGCCCCATAGGGTGTTGTTATGTACACATTTAATGCCATCCCAGAGGTTGCCCATTCTGCTGTGTTGTTTCTCATGACACTCCAGGATAGCAGAAATGTCTTGACTGCAAGATTTCTGCCCATTTTGACTAACTTCTGACAAAAAAAACCTCAAGAAAGCTTTGAAATTCTCTTCCCTCTGAACTTTTGACAGCTGCTTTCTAAATCTACAGTGTTCCTCCAAATTGTCCTACACTGTTTGAATGGTGCCTTCTCCTCCTGCCTGCCCCCAGATAAAAGTTTCTGTGATTGTCTTTATGAAATTTAGTATGGGATTCACAAATTTGAGCTATCTTCACTTGCAAAAAGTTAGAATCTTAGCCAAGGGAGTACTAGGCTGAATATCAGCAGCTGCCAAAGCCTGTGATGGACTTGGAATCACAGGGCTCAAAAACAAAACCTGGCTTAGAGTTGCCATAAACAGGGAGACCAGAGAATGCAGAGTAAGAGTTGGGTAAAACTGAACTTTTAGTGAAAAAATGTGATATGTACATTGTGATTTAGTGAGTTTTAATACCACTATAAATTATTTAAGTCTCTATGAATGACTTTGAGGTTCTGTTTGATAGAGATAGAATATCAAAATTGTAGTAAACATCCCAGAGAAATCATCTCCAGATAAAATACACAATGCTTCGAAAACAATCTTGTTTTTTTTGGAAGAATGACCCTGCAGGCATTAGACTTTCCCTGATGTTTCATTTATAACTCATTTGTAGTCTCTTTTTTCAGTCTTGTATTATTTCCTTCTGGAAGATATTTTTGAACTTGAAATTAAGTGTTGAAGATTAGAAGTCAAGATCCATATACCATATGGAAGGAGTTTTATCAAGGAGCAAACTGAGAAATGGTACCTTGGTTGTTTTATTCCTGTTAACTGATCAGGAAGGTAAAATAGTTGGCCTTAGATTTGAAACAAAGACTTTGCTGTAGATCTCATCTGCTTGCCAGAAGTCTGAAGTGCAGATGGAAAGTGGATATTGAAGTTTTCCTGCCCTGCCTGATGTTCTTAAGATTCAGCATGCAAGATGTATTGCTGTATTAGATAATGTCTGATAGCCTTTTGGTACCTGATTTAAGGATCTTGGCCATGTCTGTAAGGGGAAATATATAAAATAGAAAATAAATGCATTGATTTTAAATGCTTTTGTCTTATCTGAAGTAAAATTGAAACATAGCATTCTCCTTTATCGATTATGCATAAACTGATGTACATAATCCACTTTACAAATAATCTTTCTTTAAAAGTTTTGAATGGCTACTACCTAAGATTCTTGGCACAGTTTTGTTCAACTTCTAGCTCTTGGTCAAGCCCTTATGTTATATGACTTTATATAACAGGTGTAACAGGTTTTAATGAAGTTTTAGTCCTTGTTTTACATTAGTTTGAATGTATGATTGGAGCATTAGAGTGATTTCAGGATCAGGATAAATATTGAAGACCCAAGAACCAATTGCTGCAAAACCCAAGCCTGTTCTTACCCTGTGCTTGGTGAATTGAAATTTATAACCCTGAAAGAATATTTACCTCCATAAAGCGCTTGAGAGGAAAATTGTTTCCTATCAAGAGAATTTCCAGTAGCAGAAATAAAAAATAGCACACATGCACACATATACACACACAATCCTGAGTCAGTTTGAAAAGCCAAGATTTGTCTGACCCTGTTGACCCAAGTAGCTCCAGAAGAAGTTGTTCAGTCTTAAGTGATTCCTGATCTGGGTCATGACATGTAATATAAGAACTGGAGCAAGTGATTAGCTGCAGATTGGGTAGGAATCTTCTAAATAATCTCTGCTGCTGGAAAAAAATATTCATGGAACTTGCTTCTCAGTGTCCTGAGTTCTCATCCTCCTCTGCTAATCACTATCAGATTTTGCCTCTGTTCCTCTTAAATAAAAGCACCACTATCATCTCACCATCTGGCTTAGAAATTTCTTAATAACTTGTTCATGTAGGACTGTGCAGAAATATAGTTACAGTGTGCAGAACTACAGGAGACCACTGTTGTGTCATTTGAGACTGTTAAGGAAGAGAAAATGGAGTGAAATGGTCAGTTATGGGGTGGTTTGGTTTGTTTTTATTTTCATTTTTCAGCATCACTCCAAGGTTAAATCTGTCAACAAAGTGATGGCAATCTTCTGGAATATTGAAACCAAAATGGTGCCACTGATGTCCATCATCAGTCAGCTTTAAAAGTTCAGTGAAACAACAGGGGATAGAATGCATTGCTGTTCTTTCAGATATAAGCAAGGAGGAGAGTAATTGATGTAACTGCTTCCTTAAGGCTAAGAGATATGTGCCTCACTAATGGGGTAGATTTGAGAAAGGAAGCACATTATGTTGGATCCCATCGCTTTGTTTAATTCTATTGAGCTGTTTCAGTAACTAAGTACCTGTTAATTCTAATGGCACAAATTGATAGACTCGTCATCTCCTTCAGGTAAAATCTGGTGATACAGAACAGATATCAGAACTCAATCTATTCCCAGTATACTGGGCATTTGTTCTTATTTTGTGCTTGAAAAGGATAGCATTGCAATGACTCCCCAGCACTATACCTCACCTTTGCCTTCCTTGAAAAATTGTTGAAATCCCCTATGTTGTTTTTAAAGTCCTCTAAGACCAAAAGTAGACATGGGAAGTACCCATTGTAGTAGTTACTGTGCAGGAATTTGTCCTGTTCCCACTATCCCCCAAATATTTATATGATTTAGCAGTAATTTAGTTTATCTTTTTTGTGTGTCTGGTGTGCTGGTAAAGTGTAAGAGACTTGATTTTTAGAGCTGTTGTCTCCAGACCACTCCAACTCATGTAACAGTGCTGCATTTTGTGACCAGAGGTCTTTTATTGTTCCACATGGGAGATATTCCCTTCTCTAGTATTGTCCATCTTAGATTTCTGTGGCTAAATATAGGACATATGTTTGGCCATTGAAGCTCTTAAACGCACAAATTGACATAAATTTGTGTTAATGTTTGCAGTATTTGGATTTTCTTTAAAGCCACTGAAATTTGCTTTAATGTCGTTTTTAAGGTGTGGGTGTATACAAGTCCATCTTATGGATGCCTTTTTCAGTACCTTTTTGCATTAGTTCTAGTGTTTATTTTTATTTTCCTTTTGTTCCAACAGAATAACAGGCTTAGGAAACATGCCTTTGAGTTGAAAATGAATGACCTCACATACTTTGTGCTGGCAGCTGAAAATGAGCAGGACATGGATGACTGGATTTTCACTCTCAACAAAATCCTGCAAATAAATCCAGAGGGAACCATTCAGGAGAGGAAGAGTGCAGATCTCACTGATCTGAGACTTGGTAAGAGTGAAAAATCTCCTGTACTGTTGGGTTTTTTTTAAAACAAGTGAAAAAAGGAACCTTCATATCAGTATTTAATCATTTTAACTGCCTGAGTCTGTAATGGATTCTGTACCTATTGATTTCTGACGAAGCAGCGCCAGTCTTGGCAATCCCTGAACAATGTCAGCTAACTCCTCTCAGATCATTTTCAAAAGGCTGGAGGGGAGGTAAAACTGTTCCCACAAAGTCAGCAGGAGCAACGTGGCTCCACTTCGCATATGCAGCTCTTTTTCAAATTTAGTCCTTTCTGTCAATGATCATGCTAGTACTTTGTGTTTTACTGTCCTGGAGCTCTGAAGGTTTAAAAGAGTTTTGTGCTGGAGAGTGGTTAGATCAGTTCTTTTTCCAGCATTTTGCTTTCTTTAAAAATCTGGAGCTAATAATTTAAAAAATACCATCCCAGCTGTGGTATATGGCTCTTTCTCTGAAAGCTTATTGACTTTTCCTTCTTGCTTTTTGGAGCTTGCATATTATGCTTTCACCATGGAAGAAAGAATTGGATGCTCTGTTGTACTGCAGTCTTCGTGTGGCAGTAACTCATTCCTGCACATAATAAATCCACATTCAGTTTGGATGAACTCCAGCTGAAATTCTAAGGCTGAAAACACTTGAAACCTTAATACAGATGTAAAATGTGTGTGCTCTGAGTCAAAGCTTTGAATCCACACGCATCTGAACCTTAGGGATGTTCAGAGCTAATTGAACTCTTTAGCCTGATGTTTATAATAAGTTCTAATTTTGGAAGGACAGGATACTCTTCATATAGCCAAAGATGTTTTTATAACTTGAAGGCACAAGGGACTTGCATTTCAGAATCAGAGGAGTACTTTTGAAAATCCCACCTATAGGGGATATTAATGAAACAGGAAGGAATATGTGCATAAAAGGTCAAAAACACAGGCTAACAGAAAACAGAAGTCTCTACTGGTAAAAAAAGCTGGTAACAAGCAACAGGAATGTGCTATGGAGTTAACTTGTCAAAAGACATGAGACTTTCTTGGCAAGAAGAGCCCTAAGGGACTGTAATGATTCCTTTCACATGGGGCTGAGTTACATAGTGAAAGCAGAGCAGTCCTTGGTGAGCTGAGTAAAGCACAGGGCTAGCGTTCAGTGCTGTTCTCTGGATCCACAGGTTTGCAGCTCATGGAGTCCAGACTGCATCCCTCCCTTTCCCAGAGAGGTAAGGTACTGCCTGCCTCACCAAACGCTCCCTTTACTGGGCATCCAAAACCTTTTGGTTCACGTGAACCCTTGGTGTTGCATCAGAAAGGACTGAGATGAAAAGGTGTCTTTGTCATGGGCATGAATATTTACCATGGGTGAATGTGTTGGATGTTTCACTGAGCAGTCAGGCCTGTTGTTTGGAAGCTTAATTATAGACTAAGATACAGTGGGCAGCAGTGGAGATAAGGTTGAGGAGGACAGAGGTTTACATGAGCATTGTTTCCATTTGGTAGCCTGATAAGACTGAAGGAGATAAAAATAAATAACATGGGAATATGGGGTTTTGTCTTTTAAACCCAGTGGTAAAAGCAAGAATAATAAAACCATTTGTGGGTTTTTTTTCTTCCTCTCTTCAAGACCCTGCAGAAGTTTTGGTGAATTATGATTGCTCTCAAGAGGAGGCAGATTCTTCAGAAAACACCTTGCACCCAGACTTCGCAAAAGTAATGGATTTTATATTTTTCTTTACAAGTTTAGTGGAAAGAACTTCCTAGGTGAAAAATGCCTGCCAATAGGTGATCACTAATATTGTGAAAGGTTGAAAAATATAGCACAGTCTATTGCAATCGTTAGAGACACAACAAATGACAGGAATAATCTTCTTTCTGAACAACTCATCCTTTTGTTTAAGTGAGAAAATCCTCACCAGATACAAAGAGAGGAGGTGCTCCACAGAGTATTTTGATTTAGGCCTGTGAAGTCAGTAAAGGTCTGGTCCCTGCAGTTATGTTTGAAATCTTTGCTCATCTGAACTGCATTTCAGTAGAGTTTGGCCCTTGGAGAGCCAAGATTTCCTGTGTGACTGGCAAGGAAGTGAGCTCTGAACTGCTCATTGCCTTCTGTAACTTCATTGAAAGATACATGTGCTACCAGGGGAGGCATTTTGTCCTCTGGAGCTCATAAACTGCTTCATGTGGATGAGATAATTGTAGATGGTGCTAAGAAGCTTTTTAATGAAAAGCTAGATTGGAAATGCTTCACTGCTTTCTTTTAAGTGAAGGCACTCTGTTTGCAGCCTTGTGCCAATGAGCTGCTGAGGATCCTTGTCTGTCCACAGAGCCAAATGCTGTTTGAGGCCATTACACAGATTTGAACTGAAAGCTGTCTGTGCAATTGAGGACAGAATTTTACTGTAGGTCATATTCATATATGTGAAGGGGTCACCTAGAATGCAAAAAAGAAAAAAAAATCAGATCACCAAAACAAAATAAAAACCAGCCAGATAAAATGTAGTTTATGTATGAAGAGCAGCAGAAGTGTCTGATCATCTTATTTTGCCCTTTATATGGATAATTCCTGTTCCCCCACCCTGGCTCTATAGGCCTGGCTGCAGCAGTGTTCTGTGGCCTTTCCTTAGTCCATGGCAGATAAATATCCTGATCCCAGCTCTGTCTAAACCAGTCTGCCAGAGCCACATCAGGACCTGATTCTGCAGGTCAGACCATGGGCAGTGCATGTTAGGAAGTGAATGTAGAGCTCTTGCTCTAGCTGGGCTTCTGCTGCTTGTTACTTAATGTGTGCTGGCAGTGCCATGATGTTGTGAAAGACATGAGACACTGAATGGGACCTGAATAAGAGAATATCCTGTGCCATGTGAGCTGAGGGTTGTACTCAGTCCTAGGCAACCATAAAGATGGACACTGTTAACAGTTCAGAGATTAAAAATTAGGGAAAATCAAAGTGCAAAGAAAGACTGAAGGAATTGAGCATGTTTAGACTGAAAAAAAAAACCCACAAACTGCAGAGCTATCCCTTTAAGGGAAAGGGAAATGTATAGGGCTTACTTTACATATTGGATAAATGAGCTTAAATAGAAAGAAAAAAAGTTACCATGGTTAGACATAAGGATAAACTTTTAGAAGGTAGGGTAGGAAAGCACCAGGTAACTTCAGGAGGTGAAGTTGGTTTTGTCAGCGAGCTTGCTATTAACTTAAGCATGTGTCTGTCAGAAAGGATGTGTGTGTGTGATCCTCCCTGCGGCAGAGGGTGGATGGGAGAGGACTCTCATCCCTCCCTTTGGGTGACCCTGCAGTCAGTGTGTCTGCCCAGCCTGTGAGGCTGAGTGGCATTTGCTGCTGCCCTTTCTCCTTCCCCTGGCACAGCTGTTTTTCTGTGGGGCTGGTTGGTTGGGGGTTTATTCCCTCAGCTTGGGAAACTCTAAACTGATTTTGGTGCATCTTACACAATGGATAGCATACATAACATACAAAAACTTGAATTACTTAATTGATCTATTTTGGGATTCCTTAGAAGTGTGTCATGGCCTGAAAATCCCTGCTTCACAAGCAGAGAGTGCATGGAGGTGCTTTGGGAAAACCTCTGCAGAAATGGGAAATGTTGCAGAATGGGAAACACTGACCACTCATTTAGAAGTCTAACAACTCTATGGATTTCTATTCTTGTGCAGAAAACTAATTTATTATCTGTCACCACAGTACATCACAGAAACAGAAGAAACAGTGAAAGCCTCTCGAAATACAGAGCGACTAAACCTTTTCTCTTTGGATCCTGATATAGCAGTAAGGGATTTTAATTTATTTATTTTTTTTTAATTCTTGGAAGTTTAAAAATTCAGGTGGCATGAAGTAACTGGGTTAGCTGAGGCAGGAAAGTGGATTGCACTTCAGCAAGCAACTGGGTATACCCAAAGCTTCAGCTGTGCAGAGAGAGGGGAGCTATCTGTAGTCCAGAGATTTCTGTACACTCTATGCTTTGACTGCAGAATGGCTGAGGATGGCAGTGACCTCTGGAGGTCACCCAGCCCAGTCGAGCTAAGCTCTGAATTAGCTTAAAACAAGCATTAAAGCCAAGGTTTACATTTAATGTAATGATTCAAAGAGCACTTTTTCTTGCACTGAATGTGATTTAAATAGAATTTTATTTTACTTAAAAAGAAGGCTTAAGTAACAGTGGGATCAGTGTATATTTAAACTTGAGCCTGCTGTCAATCAACTATTAGACCTTTATTCAAAGTATTAAGCAAATCGAAATAGTGACATGGTATATAAGTAATGGGAAAAGAGGGAAATGCCTGAAATCTCATTCTAAGATGTGGTGTTAATAGTGTGAAAATGAGAGGTTTTTTAATCTATATGAGGAAATTAAAAGCTAAAGTTTCAGAAACACTAACAAGAAAAAAGTCTGTTCTAAAATCATAGGAATCCTAATTTTAATCCCTAGTTCTGCCGTTGACATTATATATGTCCTCAGTTTTTGGGGGTTTTTTTGTTTGCTTCCTAATCTATAAATTAGGAATAACACTGATTTACTACAGTAATATGAAGATACCAACAGTGACTTTTGACATTTTCAGGTGCTTCAGTGGTTGCAGAAATCTTTAAAAAGATTATTTAGTTTTGGAATATGATGTTTTTTCCTATGTATAATAAATTGCCCAACTTATTTAGGCATTCCATCCTCAGAAAAAGGAGTTTCCAGGGACAAACTCAGTGATAAAGCCATTTGAAGAAAAGCCTGCAAAGAGGATCCTGATAACCTGCAAATCCCTCAGTTTGAATCTCCAGGCCTGTGTTACTGAGAATGAAAATGATCCCTCAACCAACGTAAGCTTTTCTTATTTCTCTATGATTTTTCTCTTCTTTTGTTAGTTTGTTTCTCTTTCTGTACATGTGTTAGTTTGGAAAGAGAAGTGAAAGGAAAGCTGTATCACACATGCATACTGCATTCATTCCTCCTCCCCTGACCATGCCTTTGGACTGAATAACAAAACTGATTAATTTTTCAATAGATATTTTGAAGCTGATTTAGATTGCAGACTTTTAGCTGCAGTTCAGTGGAGATTAAAAAATGTTTAAATACTTCACGATTCTTAACAATTGCTGTAAGAACAAGTTTAAACTGCCAAGACCTATATAGGGAGGCAATTGAATATCAGTTGCTGGTGAACTGGGGTTTTTCTGTTGTTTTTCTGAGAGAGACCAGGAACCAAGCAGATAAAGTTACAGGAGAGAAGGCAAAATAGAAAGGACAGGATGTTTCATCTAGTGGAAAAATCCAGCTAAAACCAGGACAAAACAGAAAATTTTGCTTATTCTTTCTGTAAAAAAAAAAAGGCAGGGAAAATTGAGATGTAGACGTCAGTCTATAGCTTTTAGTTAATTCTCCTCTGAAACAGGAAAGTTATGAGACATCAGTGTCCCAGCAACTCCACTTTCATATATTACATATGAGGCATTGATTTTGTTTGTTGATTTGTTTGTTTTTCATTTGAAGATGACCTCTACAGTGAGTGCAAATTCAGCATGATGTAATCAATATCTTTTTTTGGCAGACTGGAATAACTGTTTAAATAAAGTCATGATAACTGCACCAAGGGCATGCAATGTTCTCTGCAGGGGCTGGAAAAGCATAGGACATTCTACCTGCTATGCACTGCTCTTTATCTCCACAGTTTTAAGGTTCTGATTTCTGGACAGCTCAGGTGCTGTTATTCTGAGGTTGATTTATTCCATCAGAACTGTGGATGCTCTTCGGAGGTTACTTTCAGTCACAGGACTGAATTCCCTGGTACTCTGCCATAGGATAAGTGGGCACTGTCAGAGTGGTTTGAATGCTGGTTTCCCAGCAAAATGGAACATGTGTTTCCCACAGAATAATACACCCACACTTTTGTGTTTGTACCAGTAAACATTTTCCATCCCCTTACATTTGTCATCTTTGTGTTGCATTTCTGACGATCCCTGGAAAGCCCACACTCACTCTCCCTCTTTTATAATGACTCTGAATCTGCATTTTAAAAATCCTGCAGTGTGTTTTCTGGGACTCTATTCATTTACTCTAATACTTAGTTATCTATTTCATTTTAATTCTGTGAGTTTCTAAGCTCTCAATTCCTCTTCTGACACCCTGTTAACAAGCTGTCTTTAAAAGCCCCTAAAATCATGTGCTTGGAAACTAATTTGGGCAAGGGGTCGTATGAGTGGTTTTTATGTATCTCATAATTTGTAAATATTTGTTTACTTTCTTTTTTTCTAGTTGTAGAAACCCATTAAAAGACAGACCATTACCCCCATCCCCTCACTTACCAGTGTGATATTTTCTCTAGGTAGAGCCTTTCTTTGTGAGCGTGGCCCTGTATGACATCAGGGATGGCAGGAAGATCTCTGCTGATTTTCATGTGGATTTGAACCACGCTCTGGTTAGACAGATGATCTCAGGTTCCTCGTGTCCATTAGAAAACGGTGCTGTTGAAAGTATTGACTCAAATGAAATGGAGGAACCACAGGTCAAAGGGTTCCCAGAAGAGTGGCTGAAATATCCCAAACAGGTATTTTGCATGTGGCTTGCATGGCTTAGTGACTTGTGTGACTTATTTTAGCTCAGTAGTATTCCTTTTCATTGCAGAATTCATGTCTGTTACCAGTGGTTCTTGTTTTCAAGAAAATGCTTTTTTTGTGTGTTGGTTGTCCTCGTATACAGCTTTCTGAGCACCCTGTATAGACCATTTGCAATAAAAACTGTGATAAAAGCTAGTGTCTCTTATTTACAGAAACCACTCTGTGCTCTCTGGATCAATTTTCTGACCTCTCCCAACCAACCAAACAAAATCACAGCTTAAAGCAACACTTAGGTGCTGCAATAATCTCAAAGCGCTTCCACATTCTTGCTGCTGCCATAAGCTGTGTGCTGAAACAGCAGCATGTTACCTTTTCTCCTCCTTTCATTCCCCTGAGGAGTGACTGATTTAGGCCAGCTTTTAGGTGCTGCCCAAGAGGAACAGTTAGGTTAGGCCATGCTAATGTGGTCACACTGCTTTTTGACTCGAGTCAGTCTGCTCTCAAGGTGCTGGATGTGCACAAGCTGACTTCAGCACTAGCACGAAGATTTTCTTTTCCATCTGGCTGTGTTGAATAAATCGAGATAATAATCCTTAATAATCCTTTCTGGATTTGGTTTGTTACTGTTTCCATGAACAGAGAGCACTGGCAGTATTTCCTGTCTCCAGTACTGCTGAATACTTTTGAACTGTTCTCTCTTTTATCCACAGGCTCTTTTCTCAATAAGTAATCCTCACTCTGAGATTGTACTAGTGGCAAAAATCGAAAAGGTGCTTACAGGAAACATTGCCAGCAGTGCCGAACCTTACATTAAGAATCCTGATTCTTTTAAGGTAATGTAACAGGAGCATCAGTTCCTTCTCTGTATCTTCAGCCTGCTGGAAGCTGAAGGCATTGCAAACCATGCTGGCACATCTCAGCAGTGTGTGATTGCTGAACAGGACAAGCACCAGGGAGCCCCATGCTTCAGAAAGCAAGTGCCTGCATAAATGGAGCTCCATTTTGTCTGCTACAATCAAATCCATCCGTGGTGCATCCCTGTGCTGGTTATGCCTTAGTTCAGGGTTATTCTCTTTCAGAAATATTTTAGAAATTATGAGCTATGGAACTTTGTACATGAGCAAAGTTGTGGTAGGCATGGTCTGTCTCTGAGAGCAGGCACTGCACCTGCATTGGGAAATTACAGAAAACTGGAACAACAACTTTAATGCAGCTCTGAATAAAGCAGTGGTGACAGGGTCTGATTTGTCAGCAGCATCATATTCATCTTGTGATGTCTTTGTCCACCTGGAACCTTTTGTGATGAACAGTATCAGCCCAGATTATTGTAGGGACACTGTAGCCTCTTCAGCTTGCATGTACTTTGTGTAGCATTTAAGATGTTAGAATGATATTGGTAAAATAATTCACATTTCCTTTCTTACAGTGTGCACAGAAAGTGTTAAAATCCAATAAACAGTTCTGCAGCAAGCTGGGGAAATACCGTATGCCATTTGCTTGGTCAGTGAGGTATGTATTCCATTCTTTTCATGATTTTATAAGCATCTTGTAGCTTATTCCCCTGTACTTCTGTCCTTTTATTCTTTTCCTTTTTCTGCCTGAAGCTAAGCAAAACTTTCTCCCTCGTCCAGGACCCCAGAATATCCTGCAGGTTTTTTGTTTCATTGCCCTATTTTTTCTCACAGCTAAATGTCTGTTACTTGCTCATTAAATGTTACTGTGGTGGAATCTTTTCTCCAGGTATGTAGTGAAGTTGCCAGGGAGCAGCAAAGGTAGCTGACAGGATATCAATTTATCATGAGCTCCACCATTGCTTGGGTGCTAAAAATTACAAAAGAGATGTCAAAGTCACAGTTTGCACAAGAATTTCCTGCAAAGAGAATTATGGTCTGAGGTAGAGTTGTAGTGGCACCTAGGTGCAAAGGTGTGAACCTCTGATCTTGTAATGGTGCCTGTCAAGTTTTAAGAGAAATCTAAGCAAGGACTTGAAGAGCTTTGGGGGTAATATTGAGGGATTATGGTTCAGGTAATCCTGCATTTTTTGTGGTTAGTAGGTGATGGAGAACTTCTGTTTACTCATTTGGCAGGTCAGTTGGGTTTTATTGCAGGTCAGTGCAGTGGCAGTAATGGATTTTTATTCTTTCTCTCTCCTCCTGTATAATATTTGGCTGGTCTCACGTCAAGATTGAGGCACCCTTGTGCCATTTGATCCCCTTTTACAAAATCTGGCTTTCTTTTCCATTTTTTGTCCCTTCAAGTTTTGATGTAATTCCTTTCTCTGTCCTCTCCCTTCTTCCTTTCTCAGTCTTGTGAAATTTCTTCAACTTACTGCTGCCCTGGGATGAGAGAGGTCCCTGATGGAGACCCTCCTGTGTGTCCCTGTGACAGCTCTCCTTTCTTTCTGTCACGTATAGAGTAGGGAAGATAAATTTTTATATTCCATATAAAAAGGAAGGCTGTCAATTGCCGAGTAAAAACATTCCTCCTTCTCTGCGGCTTCTCTTCTCACGGTACCAGGTCAGGTGGAGAGCTGCCTTAAGCTCTCAGAAGGGAGGAAGGGAAGAGCAAGTGCTGGGCAAAAAATTCATGTTGTGGCATTGCCCGTGGCTATGGGACAGAGCTCTGTGGGGTGTGCTTCTGGTGGGGAGCACAGAGCTCCAGAAGGGCACAGTTTTCCATGACATGTGCAGGGGAAATCTTCTGATTTTAGAATATGGTGCTTAAATGGCCAAGAAGAAAACATGCAGTGAGGTATGACCATTTGAAGGGTTCATTTATTTTTCATTTAAAAACTTTTTTTGTCAATATCTTAGTAAGAACGGGAGAGGTGAGTGCTCAAGAGAAAGGCAGATAATGTGTTCTGATCTGTCATTCCAAGCTCAAGGATACTCATAAATATTTGCTATGTCTGTGTAGCCAGAGGACTTTTCATCAAAATCGTATTGATGGGTTGATAGAGACACTTTTGCCATGCAATACACTGTGCAATGGCAGGAGGTGCAGGCTAGGCACCACACTGACCCAAAGCTTCCTATTTACTCTGTCTGCCTGTCTGTCCTCTGTGGCAATACCATCAGTGTTACATTCTGCAGCTGTACCCTTGCTATAACATAAAGCTGTGACACCTTTATGTGTCACAATGATTTTAACTAGTTCCAGGCACTTATGGGTGTAAAGAAGGGTGAACATTCTTCCACAGCTTCAGCAAATCCTGCCAAAAATAAAATGCAGAAAGGTTTTCTTCTCATTTTGAAAGAAGTCTGTTTTCTTGTTATAGGATTCTCCTTGCCTTGTGGAGGGAGGGAGTGGGCAGGAGCAGGATTTGGGCTGGTTCTCAGCTGCTGGGCTGTGTGTGCCACAGCTGTACTGCCCAAGTGCATCACATAGTGCGTGCCTCAGCCCAGAGCTGTGGCTGCAGCTCTGCACTTGCTCTGCCTAAGGGAAGTCTTAACAGACGTGAGTGAAGTTTGCTGCTATCCCTGTGAGGCAGAGAGCACCCTGAATGCCTGTTGGGCTGAGGTGCATTGAGAAAATGCAAATTCCACGCTCATTTATTTAACATTGCTCAGGTCTGACTTTGGTGAAAGCAAAGTATAAAATCTATTTCTGTTTTCACAGCTTGAAAATAGAACTTTCCACATGAGGCTATCGCACTACAGGGGGAAAAATATGGTTTGGCTATGATAAATAGCAAAACCCTGGGTTTGGAAATGTGTTTTCCAGTTAGTTCATTCTGGCATTAACCACACTCCTGTTTTTGTGTGGAAATTTTCCCTCCTTAAAGCAGTTACAGATGGCCACAGTGTGATTTTTACGTATGCATTCAGCAAGCCAAACTCTTGACAGCTGAGTATTGCACATGTGACTGAAACTCTTAATTAGCTCCTGTGGCACCAGTTTGTTAGCAGTGCTCAAAAGCATGACTCAGGGTTCTTCCCTGATTTCCTGCTGGGAAATCTGGTGTCTGTGTGCTCTCGCAGGTACAATTATGGTATGTGTTAGAATTGCAGTGTGTCAGAGTCTCATATTCCTGCCAGAACTGCCAAAGTTTGCAAATAACTGCCTCAGCTACATATTGTAGATGTGGGGGGAAACTTCATTTGCAGAGATTAGTTTTTACACTCTTACTCTTCAAACCTTCTCCACCCTCGTAAACTTCATGTTTTAGAGCCTAATATTTGAATCCTTCAGCAGCTTGTGCAGCTGCTGGTTTGGTTCAGCTGCCATAGGTTAAGGTAGCTGAAGGCAGTGAGACTGCACTGATTTCCAGTAGCTGCAGATCTTCCACTGAGTGTCTAACCCTGGAAGTGAGCAGTTTTCCCACAAATCATAAACCACTACTTCAAAAGTACCTTTTTCAAAGTTAAATAATGAACAATGTGTAGGTTTTCTGTGCTCTGAGAATTTTTAGGTTTGTGGACAATCAATCCAACAATGTTGGAAGAGCAGAATCATATAAACAGTTAAGTACTGAGATGATGTTTCTGTTTCTTTAGTGTGATCTATTAACTTGCTTTCCCCTAAATTACCACTTTTAGAATCTCTTCAGGGGTTTAGTTCTGTGAAATTTTTCTTATTAAAATATCTCAGTAAATAAGTACCCAGCACAAAGGCTTTGTTAATAGATGAATATTGGACCCCTGGGCTGTAGAGGTTTTTAAAGCATTTCCTTGTTTTGATGTGACAGCAGTGCATTGCCTGTGACAAGGAGAACTTCTGCTCCACCTGCAAGGATCTAGCAAAACATGAGATTGCAGTTACTTGACTGCAGCTGTAACACATTGAATAATACTTGCTGCTCTGGCAGTTCTTCAGTTTTAATAATTGTGGGGAATGAGGACACCACTACAGTTTGACCAGTGCATAAAACATACCTTTTTAAGAAGTGTTGTCTTGTTTTCAATGAACATCTAAATTACTCATGTAAGAACTTTATATAAATGGAGTACTGTGTGTAAGATGGATAAAAGTTCTTCCCTGTTTTGTAGTGGTTTCATGCCTTTCATTTTGTCCTGGGTGCATTATCTAGGCTGCTGAACCAGTCCTAGAGGTAGAGCATTTGGTAGTCAGGGAGCACTGATGCCAGGGAGCAGTGTTGTAGACAGGAGGACTCTGTAAAGCCCTTCTGACTCTAAACCAGAGGTGAGGAGAGGGCAATCATGGAATCTTTTGGGTTTGAAGAGACCTTGAGGATCATGATACTGTGTCCCTGAGCCTCCTGAAAGGCAGTGCTCAATAGCACTGACCCAGAATGAGTTATTTCCAGCTTCATTTCCTTTTTCACTTGTATCCCCAGCCCTTCCTTGGTGAGTGCCCCTACACCCTGCTGCACTGAGCAGGGGTTTGCTTGGGGCCAGAGCCTGCACTGGGGTCAGTTAATAGTTTCCAGCAAACCTGGGTGTGCTCAGCATCACATTGCAGAGCCCAGTGGCACAGCGGAAATCACTCACCCAATGTTTTGGTCCTCTCTCTTAGTCTGGAGGAGGAAGCACTGCTGAGTCCAAGAAATATCATAGTGTCACCAATACTGTAATAATTATTAAATCTTTTTTCTTCCCCTTTTCTTTTTTCTGACAGCAGTTTAATAGGATTTGTAGAGTAAGTGGTGGCTGCCAGAAATGAGGTCTGGTTTCTCCCTAGTAAGCTTTTTGACACTGTGTGTTCATGTGGACCTTATTCCCTCCAACAGCTGGAGGCAAAAGTCTGATAGAAGAGAGTTGATCATTACAGTTGCAAAGAACTGAAATAGGGATGCTTCTCTCAGTTAATTAAGTTAAGATACGGTGCATTTGTACTTATTCTTGGGATCCTCTTCCAAAGGTTTGCTCTGTTATTTTGCATCTGGCAACAATTTGTCCTGGCATCAATTCTTCTTCTCGCTGGCACTGGAACAGAGAAGTAAATTAAGGAAGCAAGATTGGCCAAATGATTCACAGAACAGCACTTAGTGTCAAGAACATTTTACTTTTGTTAAGCAATGTTTTTTCATACTACAGTTGAATCCAAGGTTCATTAATTTGGATAACTGTTACATTATCCAGTCCAGCCAGCATGTGTGACCCTTGAGAATATACAAAGGGCACTGGAATGTCTTAATTCAATCCTGCAAGTGTCAATGAGCAGGAATGGAAATGTCTGGAAATGTTTTCCTGTGCACACAACAGCTGATATTTATTGTTCTCAGTTACAGATGTTTATTCTTCTTTTCCCTTTCGTTGGGCATTTTGTAGCTGGTTCATCAAAAATTTAGTTGGTGCTCCCCAAACTTGTTTTGTGAAGGAATGCTGAGCCACAGTGAGTTGGTGTTGTGCTTCTGGAGGACACAGGACAGATTTAATGCACATTCATTGAGGTCTCTAACCTGGTTCTGTAAAAGCATGTGTTTCTCTATGTGGTTAAGAGGTGGTGGTTGACATTTAACAGCTTACTATGATTTCTGTTATTTAAAATTATAATGACTTTCTGTCTATAGTAACTTCTTGGATGAAATCACCTATGAATGCATGGAATTCTTCAAACTGGTTCCTTGAAAAATATATATGTATGGATGTGTGTTTATAAAGATGTCAATTTTCTTTCTTTATAGGCCAGTGTTTAAAGATAATCAGGGAAATGTTGACAGAGACTCGCGATTCTCACCTTTATTCAGGCAAGAAAGTAATAAGATTTCCATGGAAGATTTGATTAAACTAATAGCAGAATACAGAAGGTAAGGAAAAGTTCCTAATTTGCTTTGAAACTTTCTAAAGCTGTGCAGAATAATTGTTGCTGTTTTTTTTCTTCATTTGACACAATGTGCCAAAGTGGCCATATTAAATTATATTACATTAGTGTTTTTCACATTAGGTTATTACCTGCCAAAGAGTGCTTGAGGTTGGACTTTCCAGGAAAACTGAAACGTCATTTGGCACATTAAAATAAATGTTATTATAACCTAAAAATAGTGATTTCTTAAGTCAGCTTTTATCAGGGAAGATGCAGGTGAAGTATCCAAAAACAGAATGTTACCTCAGGGGGAAAAAACAAGAAAAAAGAAAAAAAGAGTGACAGAGATGCAAAAGCATTTTTTGTGGGTTTCCCAACTCCTTGCTTTTGTTTGTTTGAGTCTCCGTGACAAACTGAAGAATGGGCATTGAAAGTAAAAACCTTCTCCAAGTATTTTACAGTCTGTAAATTACTGAACAGAGGTTTGGATGGGTAGTCTTCCACACAGGTATAAATCAGGTTAATCCTAGAGCTGGGTCTGTGTTTATACTGGGTAAGTGACATGAGAATCAAACCATGTATTTCTTCTTGTCCCTTCCACTCTAAATGTGCCTAAAAATGAATCAATCCAAATAACTTCTGTTCCATTTATATTTTAAAAATAACCAAAAAACAAACAAATCATAGAAATATTGAACATCAGCTATGCATCTTGGATCAGGCCCTTTACTTCTTGTGCCATCTTGCTGTTACTGGTCAGGACACTCTACTGACTATTCATTAGTGTCTCCACTGCTGTGTTTGTGTCTCTAAAACATCTCCTAGACAAAAGAGATTTAGCATTGTGGTTTTGGCACTGCTCAGATTACTTGGGCACAAGGAATACGTCTTGGTCCCTTTTCAGCATGGCACTTGCAGAAGCCATGATTCTGTGAACTCCTCTCATCCCAGTGCTCATTGAATTCCTTTTAGGGAATATTTTAGAAAGTAGAACTAGATAGGTTAATTCTCGCAAATTTTGCTTCATCACTTTCTTCCTCTTCTACAAAATAATGTTGCTTGCACAGGAATGAGACTAAGACAAAAATAAAAGAGACCACAAAGCAAATCATATTGTATTTCTGCTGTTATGTTTGATTAGAGTTTAATAGCCAGTAGGTGTATCTTAAATGTATTTAATGTATATTTGATCTTAAATCAGGGTCCTTTTTTCATTTTAGATTAATTCCTGTGAATGTATCATCTCTATTCTTCTAATTTTCTACAATGTTTTCATTTATCTCATTGCAGAGCAGAGAAGATTAGCAAAATACAGACTATACCTGGCTGTTTGGACATTGCAGTTGATTGTGTTCCTTTGGAACATCCAAGTACGATTCCACTTTAAAATTAATTATTTTAATTAAATAGGATATTGTCATAGGCTTTCCATCCATAATCATGCCTCGAGACAGTTCTGACAGAAGTGTCCATTGTGCAGGAAAATGTATGCAGGGGAGAGTTTTCGATTTGTTGTCATTTAATTGCACCACTCATTGTTTCATCCTGTACCTGGCCAGATAGGCCCCAGTTTTCAGTGTTGGTGAAAGAGAAGAAATAAACCACCCTGCTGCAGCTGGCCTAGAGCCACTTCTCCCCATCCTGTGCGGGTTGCAGAGCACCTGCATTACTCTGAAACTGGCAATTTCCTCTTGTACTAGGTTAGAAGGAAGTAAAATTTGGTATGGTGTATGTGAGGGATCACAAGCTTCTTTCAGCTGCCTCACAACATATTGGTAGACTTTTCCTGGGGGTTATTCTATGATTTGAGGGAGGAATTTGTAGGCAGGGTTGTTTAATGGCTTTTCCCAGAAATTGTTCTGGTAGTTCTGGACATCCCTATGTTGGTGGCACCTCTCAGCTTGAGTTCCCCATGAAGTTAAATTACTCACTGATTTAATGGCATAGGAGAGAAAGTATTCTCTGTCCAGTTTTAATCTCTCCCAGTCTCAGTGACAGAGTGCTTATTTTCATCTTCTCTTTCTTGATCTGATTTCAGTTATCCCAATTGCATCATATATTTAATCTAGTTCTGCACTGTTCATTTCTTCATTTTATTTTTTATGTTATTAGATAATAGAAAACCTTAAATGAGCTGTAAAATTGATTAGAGGCAGCATCACTCAGTACATTCTGTAGAATTGTCCATATACCAATGGGGCTTTTACAGCATTAAATGTCACCAAACACTATGGGTGTCAGAAGAGGCTACCAGTGCTCTCCAGTTTAACTCAAGTGAGAGAAACCATTTAAGGATGTCACATTGCCTCTGTTCTGAGGTAATGTATAAATTTAAGGCATCTCAGCATTACTCATCCTTCATAAGTAAAGGCAGGATTTTGCATGTTCCATCTCAGTATTACTTATTCTTAGTAGTAAGACTGTAAAAACAAACACAATATGTGATGGCTCTCTTTTCTTTTCTTTTGAAGACTGTGTAACTTCATCCTTTATTCCAGTCAAGCCATTCCATAATGTAAAGGAGCATCAACCTACAGTGGAAGTAGAGGAATTTGTGCAGGAATCAACGAAATATTCTCGACCTTACAGAGTGTACAAGAACCAAATATACATCTATCCAAAACACCTCAAGTATGACAGCCAAAAACACTTCAACAAGGTGCAGTATGTGACTGGTTCAGGCCAACATGGGGCAATCATGCATTGCCTGAGCTCTTTTAGGAATGAAGTAATTAAAAAGGAGAGGAAAATGGTGATGTCACTGAGTTGGCTTTTCATCTTTTTCAGGATTTGCAATGATAAAATATTGGTAAAATTTTAATGAGTTGAATCTATGGGTTAATTTTAAGTTGTATCAGTGATTCAAAGAGAGAGAATGTGGTAATACCTTCTCCACAATTTTCAGAAAGGCTTTATGTTAATGACATAATGCGTGCAGATAAAATTAATCTGGATAATGTTTATAGTTCTTAAATGAAACCTGAGTATCCCTTGTGTTTTCATGGTGGTTGAAAACTAATTAAGGACAAGATATAGGTAAGTCCTGGTCACTTAATAATCTGCTTCTATGCAGTCATTTTGAGCCCTAGCTTGTATTTTGCCAGTTTTTCTTGGAAATTTTATTTCTAGTGATATCACTGTGACTTAGAGGCATTATAAATATTGATGCACCCTCTGCACATTTCTCCTGGGTTCTGAAAAGACCTTATTTCAGCTCTGTCGTTTGCCTGAGTTTTTATGGGTACCTCATTTCTGATCTAAGCTTTAATATGCTCCTGTCTCTCCAGGCACGGAATATAACAGTTTGCATTGAGTTTAAAAGCTCTGATGAAGAAGGAGCAAAGCCACTGAAGGTGAGCTGCAAGAGGAGTATATCCAGAGGGTGTTGTTTCTGAGGACATTGCTTATAAAATCCAGGAATAAGGGCGATTCTAGACCAGAACAATTAAAGAGTGGATGTTGTCACACATCCCTCTACATTTGCACTGGGGTTCTGTTAGAACCCAGCTGGTCAGTGATTCCATTTTGTAGTGCCAGCTTTCTGACTGGTAGAGGGGAAACAAAATAATTTTAGAAAACTGAACCATTTTTTACAGTGCATCTTGCTTATTCTAGAATTTACCACTTACCCTACGTTTCTCGTTGAGCTCAGGACACTTGATTGAAAAGAATGAGACACGAAATTAGAAGGGCCTGAGACTTAATTCTTAACTGTGCTGTTGCCCAAGGTCTGTTGCATAGTCCAGTTGTGGTCTGGTTTTCCCAGCAATAAATAAAATTGCCATTACTCAGTAATCAAGAGTGCCCAGACAGGTCCCTGCCAGAAAAGAGATTGTTAGCAGGGATAGCTTTTGTAACATTGGAAAGTCAGTAAAAGCACTGTATTGTGTATTGAACTGCATAAAAGTGAAATAGATTTTGTAAAGCTTTTTGCAGAAAACTCTGAAATTGATAACAGCAAGGAAGAAGTTTAAGGAGTCTGCATTGCTTAATTGAGCATAGGGTAATTTTCAAAGAATCAATGGACTTTTACTGGAAGGGTGTATAAAAAAAATCCAGGTTTGAGCACTTAATACATTTATTTTAATATTTGATAAAGTAATGATCAATCTTTCATGATAGTGTTTTAAGTGTACATACATATTAGATATACCAATACTAGTATCTTCAGCAGAATTTCACAATGTAATGAAAACATGTTACTTCTATCAGTGTATTTATGGGAAGCCAGGTGGACCATTATTTACAACGTCAGCCTACACTGCTGTGCTGCATCATTCCCAGAATCCTGATTTCTATGATGAGGTCAGTCTGCTTTTTCTTTCATTAAATGTCTACCAATCCCACGTGTTTGCCAATGAGGGAGAAAAATATCTGTACAGAAAGCTTCTGTTGCAATGGCTTGTGTATCTGGAAGGGGCTGTGCCATGTAGATTGACATTCAGTCTCACATTTTGTTTTCTCTTCTTAAATCAACTCAGTGAATCTTTCCTTTTGTAGGATGTTCTGAGTACAGTTAAGATGCTGTAGAATTAATTAGGAACAGTCCAGCACTCTAAAATGCACGTCTGGATTACATTAAAGGTCCAGCTGCATCTCTGAATTTAATGGAAACAGTAAACATTATGATGAAGTGTGGAGCCAAGTGTCAGAACAAATCCCTCTCTGAGATATAAGATCTGCATCAGGGCATTTTTGTTGATCCAGTGGTCTGAACAGAATGTTCAGTGATGTGTGGTGGCTGCAGCAAGGCATTTAGCTGGTGCTTTTGAGGATGCAGCTATAGAATAGTTCATATGGGGGCCTTTGCCAAATGTTAGTCGCACCTGCATCTTTGGTTCACCAAAAGCAAGTAGGCTTCCTGCAGGTGAACTGAATTTCACTCTGTCAGTGACTGGTGTGTTTGATGGCCTGTGGATGTCAAGTGTCTGTTCTGGATTTTCCACTACTGCTTTTTTTGTAGTGATAAGATTGGCAAAGAGCACAGTGTTTAGCCAGCATTTTCCAAACTGTTCTCTTAGTCAGTGAAATTTCCTTTTTTCAGTAAAAAGTTACTTTGATAAAATCACAGAGGCAAGATAAGCAGATAATCTACAACTACATGTACAAGTATCAATTTTAAGATTCCTGTTTAGCCGCTGAGGTGGAACTTAAAGCATTTAATTTTCAGAGATATTGAACTCCTTGCTAATCCTTTACAAGATGTGTTTTGGGGTTTAACACATCTGAAAGTGTCCTTCATGTGATGCTAGTGAGCCACTTGGTTTAGGGAGACTACTTTCAACTTGAGTGAGGAGCTGAATTCAGATGTTAATAGCCAATTTGGCTGGAAGAGGTGTGCACTTGTCCTAAATGTCCCTAGAAAAACAAGTGCAGAATGTAAAAGAATGTAGGATGTTAAGGAGAAATTTGTCTTAATCTCTGTCTCTGAGTGCCCATTTTATATCTATGTTTATGGTATTAGGGTCTTACCCATAAGCTGATTTAACAGTGGAAGCATTTATCAACGATTTCTAACCCTTACTTTAGCATAGGATTAGCTTGGATAAACTTCATCACAGCTCACAAGAGCAAAGGGTCATTTTTATTAGTTCTTAAGGTAACATGTTCTGATTAGTTTGTAGTTTTATTCCAATAGGTTAATAACACCTGAAAACCAGTGTGCAGGCTTCATGGGTAGCATGATATGGGATTTCAGACTGAGCAGAAATCATAAATAAAAGTTTATTTTCATGACAGCCTCTATTACTTGGTCTTTGCCATGAAATGATGATGAAGCAGTAGCAGAGATGTCATTTTAGTTTTTAGTTTGGTTGTCCTGAAAATATGAGCATGGACCTGGCTATTTATGGCTGCTAAAGTGCAGGTGATCATTTCTAAGCAGAGTCCACCACTCTTTAGTTCTGTCCTCTTTCATCTTACACGCTTTCATCATTAATGAAAATATTCCTCCACACAACAAAGTGGAAAAAAGCTGTTTTAAGTAAAAGTGATAGATGATCATCATAAACAATTTCCTTAAGTAAGCATTTATTGCTGTGGGGCAAACATTACCCAGTAAAGGCAGGCTATACTTAGACCTCTGTGTAGAGAGATGTCACTCATTTAGCCCATCTCTGATGCCTGGTATAATTGATTTTTAAACTAAAGTGAGGTGTAACATTTTACATTTCAGGTGAAAATTGAACTTCCCACTCAACTCCATAAGAAACACCACATTCTGTTTTCATTTTATCATGTCACCTGTGACATAAATGCAAAAGCTAATGCCAAAAAGAAAGAGGCTCTGGAAACACCAGGTACCTGTAGTAGAATTACTTTCAATTATAAATATAAATTATGTACATTCAAATAAGGATTTCAAAGTTTTTGGCTGGATGTTATTGTCTTCCTTTGAACTTTAGAAGCTCTTTTTCCAAAGAGTCTCATTTATTTGTTCTTCTGTGCAGTGGGGTTTGCCTGGCTTCCTTTGTTGAAAGATGCCCAGTTGGCTTCCCAGGAGCACCACGTGCCAGTGGCCAGCAGCCTTCCCCCCAACTACCTGAGCCTCCCAGAGCCATCGAGTACAAAGGTATTCATTCACTCTTCCACGTCACTCAAATGGCACAGAGCATCCATTTGCAGGTGTTTTTCATGAGAGCAGACATTTGGGTTTGCTGGGGAGTGTAAATGGTAAATAGGGTTTCTGGTTCAGAATATTAATTTGCATATCACCCAATATAGGAGCTAATATGTGCAGCACTGGACTGAGCTTCCTATGTTGTTGATTCACAGGTGTATATGGAAAAAGTACCTTTTATTTATTCTGCAATGTTATAACTCCTCAAAATGTGAATCAGAGAGGTCAAAAAGAACTCTTTTCACAAACTCAGGCCATATGACATTCATTCTCCAGCTGATGTGCTCCACAGTCATGATTCATTCTCCAGTTTTGTGGTGTGATATCATTTTTTCCTGCTGATCCAGTCCAGCTTGGATTATTTCTGCCTCCTCGTGTTTGTTTTGCTATTGTCATGAGGACAGGGTGGGGCAGGATCTGGTCCCTTGAATGGTACCATTGGTCTTGTGCTGAAAAGTGGGTTTGTATTGCTGTGATGGTGTTTGTGAAAGCACAGCAGCCAGTGCAGTTCATGCCTGCTCCTGTGCAAAGCTGTGCACTGAAAATTTGATACAAACTTGAATAAGTAGGAAATAGGTGGGGAAATTTTTTTGTTGTTGTTTTTGTTTTCACAGCAGATCGGCAGTGATATAAAATGGGTAGACAATGGGAAACCACTTTTCAAAGTCTCTACTTTCGTTGTATCAACAGTAAATACTCAGGTGAGCCAACATTCCTCTTAGCTCTGTGACCTGCTTGCACACAGAAAGTGTCAGGGAATGTCTGAAGGGGGTTTTAACATCTTATATGAGTTTGTTTCTATAACATTTAAAGATGATTTCAGTGCAGAAGATGCCAGTGATGGGCTACACACTTTAAGAATGGGCATACAGAATTCAAGGAAAAATAAAGATTGCTTAAGATTATAGCAACAGAAAAATTGTGGAATATCAGTTTAAAGAGCAAGAAAATAAATTGTAAGCACCAGGAAGAAAAAAAGTCTGGCCTTTGGAGCCCCTTAGATTGTGAGGAAAAAAATAATCACTCACAACATGGAAAAAAGATTAGTCAAAGTGCCTGGAATTTACCAAGCTGTGCTGACCAATGGGTAGGACTAAATAAATTGATTTTCTTTCTGTGACCCTAGTGTAAAATGGTGAGGACCAAAAGTGTTAATGGGTGTCATGGGTGATTGCTGTAACCAGATTCTGGCACTAAATTCTAATCATCTATAATATCCATTAATGTGAATGTTTCCTATTTTAGGATCCATACCTGAATAACTTTTTCCATCAGTGCCAGGAAAGGGAACAGGATCTATCTCAGCCTCCTACCTCAAAATTTATCAGTTCTTGTAAGGTAAAGTAACCTGCAGCACGTATTGCACTACACAATTGTATTTAGGGCTTTCTCTCAACTTATCCCCCAGTGCAGAGTTCTAAGGATGGCCCAGGTTTACCAGGAGGCAGAGGGTCTGTGGCAGCTCCAGTCAGATGGACCTGATGTGGCAGATGCAGTGCTGGTCACGCAGCTGCCTCCCATCCCTCCCCATTTAGAGCAGGGCTGCCTCTCCCCAGCAGCTCTGCTAATCCAGCCCGTGCCAGAGCTCAGATCCCATTAGGGGATAAGGTAATGCTGCTCCAGTAATGGCTGGGGAAGGGAGCTGTAGCCTGCAGAGCTGCAGCATTCCTGCTAATCCTCTCTTGCCTTAAATAACTTCTATCCTTACCTCCTCTAAAAAGCTGGATGCTATTCAAAGGGCTGCTCAGGGTATTTGGTGTGTATAAATTGAGGGTGCTTGTTGCCTGTCAAGTTCTGAAACCAGAGAGAATATCTTCTGCAAAGATGAAGTGAATAAGCAAGGATTGTATCAAATGTGCCCCTGTTCAGTAGAGGTCAAAAGCTGTGAGAAGGGAGGAGTGTGACAAGCAAATTAGAAGAGCAGTAGGTAAATATAAGGCCCTAATTTTTTACCTGTTCATGAGTGCTGAAATTCAGAGTTCTTGCTGTGTACTGTGCTTGTGAAACATTAATGGACAGATAAGCAAGAAAACTGAAGGTGTATGTGACTGTTCCATCTCTGAACTGTGACTGTAACATCATACATAGGACACTTTACAACTTGCTTGACAGTAAGCTGGTGATCTAAACCACCAAATTTGCACTGTTCTTTGTCTGCTGTTTATAGTTTACCTTTTAAAAATATATCAGTAAGTTTATTAGAAAACAGAGACACAACAAGGAATCAACTATGCAATATAACAGAGACTAAGTAACCTTCCCCAGGATATTTCACTTTTATTTATAAATTGCTAGTACCTTTGTTAGAAGTTCTAGAATGATTTGGAAATAACTGAAATAAAAATCTAGGAGAAATTCAAAGGATTTTGTTTGGTTTTTATTAAAAGCTCAATATCTTTCTTGATTAGAGAGGATAATAAAATGTCAGTCCAGTCAGTTTAGTGTGTTAATTCTTCTTTTTAGCACTGTCCATTTACAGAAAGTATTTTAGCCCAACAAGTGGAGCTTATCAGATCTCTGCATAAAAGGAATGAGTTTTCCTAAAAATACCAGAAATTCATGTTTTGAAAATAGTACTTGATTTCTTTTATTGCCCTTAGATAGTATCCTTAGTGAAAAATGAAAATTGATTTGGGTTTCTTTCTCTTCTTCTTTTTTTTTTCCCCCTTAAGTCACTGTAGAACAAAATACTGGAATTGTGGAATTTGGACAATACCTACAGTTTTGTTGATGGTCATATTTAAAGCAAGCTTCATGGGGAACCAGTTCTCTACTTAGTTGACCTGTTTTCCTCCTGGTGTTACTCCAGTGGCTGCACTGCATTTTACCTGCTGAAACAGGAAAGCTGCATGGCAGCTGTCAGCTTTCCTTGCTTATATTGAAAGTCTCTCATTTTCTTTCTTACCTCCCTTACAGAATTTGTTGAGGATTGAGAAGATCCATGTAATTATGAATTTTCTTCCTGTAGTCCTGAATCAACTCTTCTGGGTTTTGGTGCAAAACAGTGATGATGAAGTTACAACAGCTGTGACCAGGTATCTGGATAATTCCTGTGTGATGTACAGGATTCACTCAGGAGTGCCAATGCAGGTGTTAGTCCATAGCTGCTCTATGACATTTAGGCTTCAGTAGGTGAGAATGCTGCTTCCCCCTTAGCACTGGGCTCTGCCTTGGTATCATGTGGCTGGAAATCATTGACTATGGTGAACACATCTGTCTGCCCTGGGGCCATCCTAGGGAAACATCTCATTCCTGAGCAGCTAAGAGCTTCCTGACAAAGCTGGGTTTCACCTCAGTTTGGGTCTGAGGATGTGGAGTTCAGCACAGGAAGAGCTCAGTACCTTGCTGCATCCAATGCAGAGTCAATCAGGTCACACCATTCGGGGGCATTTTTTAATTAGATTCTATCAGCAATAACTGAAAAGCTGTAGAAGCATTTTGCAGGGAGCAGGCAAACAACTGCAATGATTTGCTGAGTCTCTCACCCCTCACATAATGAAATTGTCTTTATTGATGCTGTTAATCAGGGCAGCAGGAAAAAAATACTGTCGAGATTATTATTATTGGTCTCTGCAGGAGGGCAGAAAGTTGTGTTGCATTTACTTTTGGCCATAGTATTGTTTTTGTTGTACTTCCTCCAGTAGCTAAACATGTGGATTAAAATACTACTAGTAGGAAAAAATTACAACTGTCTTCTGCAACCCAGTTAGACTAATCTGCTGTCAGTATTCTTTTTTTCCTTCTGCAGATTGTGCTTCAGAATTAGTTCCTGAAGAAAGATTAAAGGAACAAGGAAGCAGAGTCCCCCACCTTAGCCTCGGAAAGCTAGAGTTTCAACATGCTTTATCAAAGGATCATGGCATTTTTCAGGGCACAGTCAAGTTTTACCACAGCTAGGTACTAGGATTTAAAGAACCTCTCCTCATAAGTGTGTGTGATTTAATCACTGCACACTGTTTTCAGAGGGGGAGAGGCCAGCAGACCTTTGTTGGGGACACCTTTGTGGCCAGCAAATCAATTGATGTTAAGTCTAGAGAGAATGAAGAATTGTGTCCCAGTGTAGAATGTCAGCATCAGTTACCTGACTGGAAAAATGCTGTAGAATAAGCAACTATTTAAAATACGGTTTTAATAATTAGATGAAAAAGTGGAAGCATGTTAATTTTTTTTTTCATGCTTCAGGTTTTGACTATACACTCACCTGGCAAAAAAAAAAAAGGATTTTCAGTGTTTTTCTTGCATGTGTGGTGTCTTTTGTGCTGATAGAGCTGATGTCAATGGGAATATGCATGTCTGCTGCATGTCATTCATTGACGTGTCCCTATACATACACACTGTGTTTTGTTCTGAATAGCTTGAAGCAGCTTTTGTTGAACTTATTAAAAGCAACAACAACAGAATGAGAGCATGGATTGGCTTATGTGTTGTGGAGAAAACATTATTCCTTTTATACTCGTGGTTATTTACTTGTCTGGGGGCCCAGTCATGTCATCATGTCTCTGTCACATTTTTGCCAGAATTCATTTCAGTTTCAGATCAGAATGAAGGTAAAAGGTCGGAATAGGCACAACTAATTCTCTCATAGCCTTTGTGTTTTGCTACAAGTTTTACTTCTCCTACTAACAACAAGAAATGAGATTATTAAAAACACTTAAGGGAATTACAAAGCTTTTGGATCCAATAATAAGAATTGCCTGAAGCCACTCAAGTCACCAAGCTAGTCAAAAGGAGTACTTGTATGTGGAGCGCAGTCAGGCATATTATTAATCTGTTTTAGTCATACTGTTACTATGCCTATCCCTGCATTCTTTAACATAAAAACAAGATCATAAAATTTCAGAGTCTTTTCTATATTAAGTATCCTGAAAAAATGAGCTCCCAATAATCAAAAGGAAAGAATAAGGCCAAGTTGAGGAAGACTTCTTGCCCAGACTTGTGTTTTCTGGAACAGAATGATCTCAAAGAAAGATGGCCCAGTTACAAACTGAAGAGAAAACTTCACTGAAATTCTCAGCTTCGCACAGTGCCATCCCTGCTGTTAGTAGGAGCTCAGGTTTTGAGAGTGAGTGCTGGTGTGATCCAGGCAATCTTCTTCCCTGTTGCTGATCCCCAGGCTCATTTGCAGATGCTCAAAGCATCTGTGGTCTTTCCAAGTGTCCAGCCTCTCCCTGCTGTGCAGTAGTGAGGGTGCTGTGCTGGGGCTGAGTCCAAGGATATGAGCAGAGAGTGCTGCAGAGGGATCTGCTCGGGCTTCAGCCCAGGCTTGTGCTTGTCTTTGAGGGACAGTGCCAGCAAAAATACGAAGTGTCAGGGGATTTAGACACTGGCAAAGACCTGAGAGAACTTAGCAGGCAGCATTTCTGGAGAAAGGTGCTCTTGCCTCTCTGTTTCATTAAAGTATTCTAATTTTTGTTATCCCTAAGTATCCAAGGTCTCTATAAAGTTCAGTTAGTTAATATTTTCTCTTGTTGTGATGACAGTTCAGTTATTATCCTTAACACTGGGTGCATTTTTTTAAGCAAGCACATATATAACAGCACAATGCAAGCAAGTGGAACGTCCAAGGAATGACTGTTTTTTCCCAGTGTTTTGCACGTATTATTCATCATTTGGATCACATCTTTCATGCACTCTTTTACATGAGCTTACAAGAACAGGACAATGTGAGTATCAGGTAGACTGACACAAAATACCTCAGTTTTCGTTCTTCTCTCACCTTGCAGAGTTCTTACCAACATTGTTGCCAAATGCCATGAAGAACAACTGGACAACTGCATCAATTCTTATGTGACGGTATGTCCACTGTTGGAATGTTAATATTTTGTGGAGAGATGGGCTGGGTTTGGTGGTTTTGTGGGTTTTTTTCCTGTTTACTCTTAGTTGTTCTTGTTTGTAGCTTTTTCTGCATTTGCATCATAACTTTCTGCCACTGGTGACTGGGAGACTCTGGTTAAGAAACTTTAAAACTCTTCTGTTGAGGACAAGCAGCTGCTCAGCTCTCCACTGCTGCTGCAGCTTTTTTTCCATGGAACACCAAGTTGAGGAAGCACAGGAGGGAGAAGCTGCAGTGCATTCAGCTGATAACTAGAACTTATATTTTAGAACCAAAACCTGGTGCAAATGCACTACCACTGAGCTTTTAGGAGGGTAGGGTTAGTGCCAGTCTTTGTGAAATGGTGCTAAACCAAGAATTTCCCATTGTGCAGGGTTTGAGAGAAGGGGGAGATGACTACATGAAAAATCATGAAACTTCAACTAGATAGATACCAGTGAAAGACATTTGATGCTGCTTGCAGTCTGCAGCACTCTTGTGTGATGAGATGTATCACTATAAAATATCTGGCCATCTATGTTAAACAGGTACAGGGTTGCCCTCATAAGACAATCTCTCTGAATCCCTTGCAATCCCTTGAAAAGGATCCATAAGCAATCATTTTTATGAACGAGGTACTTCTGGGTGCTCTTCATAGTTGCAAGATGTCTTCATGTCTCTTAGGAAGCTATAGTTTTTTAACTAAGCTTTTGATTATGAAGTTGATTTTAGTCTCAAGATCCCTTGTTTTTCCATGTGGTATTGTACATAAATTCTTTTCTCATCTGTGGAATTCAGATTCTTGTGACTTTTCCCTATTTCCTCAGCCTTTTTTAAATCCTTGATTGTTTTGAAGAATAGGATATATTTAGAATATATATGGGTATTTACTGTGTATGGATTTTTCTTCTGGACAAGCTGTGGTATTACTTAAAAAAACAAAGGAGTGGCCTCTTTAAAGAGGCTCTTCTGTATCACTTGGACATCCATTAAATAAGTATGAATAATGCTGTTGGCCAGCAACTATCTCATCATCAGTACACTTGGGTAACAGGTTTATAAGCTGAGAGTTTTATGAAGCAGTGTCTTTAAGCATTAACTGCTGATACTGGCAGGGGCAGAAAAATCCATAGACAAGGGAACCCCATTAAGGGTATTACACTTATTATTCCCTTCACTTGCCTTTGTTGTTTTCTCTCTCTTTTAATTGCAGTGGAGAGGGATGGTAAATTTTGTTCTACTCATGTTTGAAGAATCAGTAACAAGAAAGTTGTAATGTCTTTGAGTGTTAAGTTTGCTGACTTACCTGTGTATTTCAAATAGCAGAATAGAGGAGAATTGAAGATTATTCAAGGAGTTGAAGGAGCTATTGCCATCACTTTGTCTTTTGTCTTGGTCAGTGGTGACAGAACTAATGGAGATCATGATAGCAGTGGGAGATCCCCCACAATGGAAAGAAACTGTGAGAGACAAACAACTGCTGGCTGTAATGATATCCTGCTTCACTGGGCAACAAGTAGCTCTCATGAAGTACATTTCATTTGTGGATGATGAGTAGTATATGTGACATAATTTTGGAGGGAGGTGTTTCACTTTAGGAATAAAGTGGAAGCAAATATGTTCCTGATAACCTGAGGACTTCAGCATGTTCATGGGTAGACTAATGAGAATATATTGGGAGTTAGACTGCTAAATGGGAAAACATTTTCATTTCAGTGTTGACAACTGCTGATTGATATTTTCATGGCATGGATTTACTTTCCTGCTTTATGAATGTATGTGTTTACAGGTCATGCACCTCAGCCTCTGAATCATTCAATTTTAGTCTCAAGTACTCTGATTTCAACACAGAATTCTGCTGAGGTCCAGCAGAGCTCTTCAGGCTCCAAAATAAGTAACCTATGTAACATGCAAATGTCGTTAATGAAATGAGTATTAAAACCTCTTCTACCCAATAACTTTTCTAAATTGAAGTAGCTATCTATTATGTGACCAGCTAATAATCTTTGGAAACTATTGAAATCTTTGAAAGCTTTGAAATGGTGATCATTAGGTCACACTATAAGTCCATTTGGCCCATTTTTCTCATTTCCAGCAGCAGTCAAAACCCAGTAACTGGTAATCTCTTTGATTTCCATCTGTAAGGAAACAATTACCTACTTTACAAATGCTTTTTGGGAATAAGTAAGTTGAGAATTGAGACTCACAATGCAGCAATAATGTGAAATTGCACTGACTTAAATAACTGGACCCAGAAGTGCCAAACTGCATAGGGAAAAGCTTATGGCATCTGCTGTGGAAACAAAGCTGAATATTAATAACCTGTTTTCAAGAGATTTTTGTTTCTTTTGCCAACCTGGTTGTATTGAAGATTTTTGATCCAAACTGATGCCCTGTCAGAGCTCTTGCTTTAGGGAAGGCATAGTGGTACCAAATTATTAGCTTAAAATGTTGAATAAAACTCATAGTAGATTTATGAGTTCCAAGCAACTTGGTAGATAAATTCCTCCCTTGAGGGCTCAGTTTCTAGAAGGGGTTTAGTTTTCCCCTTCAGTCAGCAGCAGTGGGTGCTCTACACCTTGCAGGATGAGGAGTTGTTACAGGCTCTGAGCAGCTCTTGTCACTAGAAGGAAGGAGCAGGTGAAAGGTGGCCTGGACTAGGTGGGTGAAAAACCCTCCACACTTCCTCTGCTTGCTTATTCTTTGCTTTCCCAGTGAAATGGCTTGAAAGGCAGTTTGGAGGTGTCAGGATCCTATCCTCTATTGGAAAATAAATCATAGCACTGATTTTAAGCAGAATTTCCTCTTGATTCACATTAAGCTGAA
Source organism: Erpornis zantholeuca (assembly GCA_013400515.1). Taxonomy (NCBI): domain Eukaryota; kingdom Metazoa; phylum Chordata; class Aves; order Passeriformes; family Timaliidae; genus Erpornis; species Erpornis zantholeuca. The sequence goes on from VZTN01011650.1 coordinate 361,980, forward strand.
ATAATCAGAAAGCTGTGCTTAAAACTGAGGTTTTGTAGGGGAGCAGCATTGTGCCATTACTGCCAGGGAAATTAAACTTCATGTGAATGGATTGTTCAGCCAAGATATTTTGGCAGCAAAAATTGTCAGCTATCGGTGTTATACAAATAATTTATCATCTCCAACTGAGGCTTTTTTATATTTGTTTCAATGCACATTTTGAAAATTTTCTTTTTTTCTTTCATCTTCAGTATGTGTTCAGGACCAAATCATTTGATGAAAGAACTGTCCATGAGGAGCTGTCCAAGAATGTGACTGGTCTTCTGAAGTCAAATGAACAAGTAACTGTGAAACAGGTTTTAAAGGTGAATGGTAGCTTGAATTAGCACATTTGTAGTTTAATTACTGGTTTTCTGCCTGAAACTCACTTATTTCTTTCTCCTCTTCCTTTTCCCTGTATGACCTCTGTGCAAATCACATCCTGCAGTGATTCAACAGTCAGACTTATCAGACCTGCTGCAGGTTCTCAGCATAACACGTTTCTCAGGAAGCTGTGGTTTGCATAATAGAATTCCTCCTGTCTTTTACAGCTCAGTCAGAGTCTGAGACCTAATTCTTACACAGCAAGAATGTGGGCAGTTACTTTTAGGATACTCTGTTTTAATTTTTAACTTGGAAGATTAAAAAATCTTTTTCTGTAGTGAAAATACTGATCTATATGAAATTCACACGTGTGTAAGGCCTGTCCCTGAGCCTCTGGGTTGTGGTATGAGAGCTACCCAGTCCAGCCCTGGACTTCCCAGAGGCAAAAATATGTTCACCTCTTTAAAGTGAACCAGTTCTGATTTCCTGTACTCAGCCTTTAGCAAAAAATAGTCTGAAAAAAGCAGAAAACCTGCAGAAAACCATGCAAAAGTACTTGTGGTTGGGTTTGTTGTGGGCTGGTTTGGGTTTTTTTTCAATGTACAAGCTTTTGGAGTGTGTTTGTTTCATATGTATCCTGAGATACTAATCTGTATCCTACCTATTGGTATTTGAAGAACCAGTCTGTTCAAGTACCATGTTATTCTGTGCTAAATTACCAGTCTGATAGAGCTAACAAGGCAGGTTATTCTCTGAGGTTCTCTGGATCACAGCTTTCTGCCAGTTACCTGCAAACAAACCATGAAGCTGGTAGGAATAGGAAGATTGTAGGAGGGGTGCTGGGAGGCTCCTTATTGCAAAAGGCCACGGTAACAAAATGCCTGAGAGGGCTTCACTTCTCTAAAGGACATGATCCAATGTTACTTAATATTTTAGTTTATTTGTCACATAGAGTTTAACACTGTGCATTACCAAGACATGCAATCCATCTGTAAGGAATGGTAATGCATCATAAGGTGTTTTATCAGGTGATCATTATTCATTCACTCTTTTCCTTCTTTTGAACAGCATTCCTGGTTCTTCTTTTCAGTTATCTTAAAATCAATGGCACAGCACTTGGTTGATACAAACAAAATAAAGGTAAGTATATATACAAGATCTTATCAAGTAGGCCATCCATCTCTTAGGGAAAATATAAAATGCAGAAGCCCAGGAAATATGCTTGAATATACTTGAACTTTTCTGCTTGACTGGCCAATAAAATAAATGCTGTGATACTTTTTAAAATATGTGGTTGACCTACAAAAACATTATATTACCTGCTAGGCTCAAACCTGTTCTTGATTGTACAAGGGTAGATTGAGGCTAGGTTGAGGACATATTTCCCACTTTCTTATGGGCCAGGTTCTTCTGTTTGGGGTTTGTGGTCAGAATGGATCCATGGATCTGTAGGAATGCTTTTCTTGTATGTTGAATGGCCTGTAGTTTATTGTCTTTATTCTTGGCCTGGATGTTTAATGTGCAACATCACGCACTCTTAAGTTGATGATCTATTCCCTGCTTAGGTTTCTCGAACTCGGAGGTTTCCAGAATCATTTCAAACTGAGCTGGATACGCTTGTGATGGTCTTAGCAGATCATGTTGTTTGGAAGTACAAGGATGCTCTTGAAGAAACCAGGAATGCAAACGACAGCACTGCCAAATTTCTCAAGGTGAGGTGTTCTGTCATTACAGCACATTACAGCTCTATGCTAGTCTAGCCAAAGGGAGTAAAACCAATTCTGAGTGAATGATGGTTCGATTTCCAGCCTCACTGTTGACTGATGGTTCCATTTTCTATGGCCTTTGGTCTTTGAGGATGCAAAAGGTTCATTTAAGTCTACTCTAAAGCAATTGTAATGCATTTCTGTCTATGCTCTTAAAGAGTCAAAGTTTTCAAGTTCTGCAGATTATTACATTGTATTCAAATGGGTAGAACACTTGGTACGGAATGAGACTGTAGTTAGACTTGAGCTGATAATCTTTTTTAAGTGCTGTAATTCTGAATGACTGTGGGTGGATTAATTGTTCCTAATCAAGGAATCTTGTTTGGCTGTGTGTAGCAGAAGGCTTTGCTCGTTTTTCAGAGTTCAGGAACTTCAGAAAAATGAGGGAATTCAAGATTGTATTCTCTATCCAGTAGGCAAGGAAAAGATGTCAGTAACTGCGGAACCAAGGCCCTCAAAACCTTTACACCTTCTGCCAATATTTAGCCCCATCAATCAGGAACAGCTGTGTTCTTGTCATAAAGCAATGTAGTGGCACAGTTGTACCCAGAGGGAGAGCACAGCCAGACAATGAGCGTTGTGGCTGCCCTGATTCCTCCCCAGTCCCTGCCCTGTGGCTGGGGGAGAGGCTGAGCTCAGCTCCCATCACTCGCCACCTCCAGTGGGGATGCAGTGCTGCCATACTGGACTGGCACTACTAGAGAAGCTTTCCTGAGTGCACTGTCCACGGTGGTGCTTATCTTAGGCTGTAGACACAGTGAAAATGAAAAGTTTGATTAATTCATTATTACTGAAAATAAACATAAAAATCAAGGGAGGTTCACTGGCTCCCTGATGTTCCTTTCCCTGCTTAAGACTAACTTCATCTGCACACGTGGTTGGAGTGTACAGGTGACACAAAGTGAACAGGCAGGTAGATGAGGCCATGTGTTGGGGCTTTTTCTATTAAATAGTAATTCTTTCCCCTCCCCTTTTTAGCGCTGTTTTACGTTTATGGATCGTGGATTTGTGTTCAGGATGGTCAATAACTACATAAGTATGTTTGGAGCTGGAGATAACAAGGTATGGCTGTGATTTATTTTCTTTGTGTCTGTTTTTTCTAAACTGATGACTAGCAGAATATTTTTTATATTTAAACTATTTATGATTCCATGACTTCACCACGCTCAGAACTCAAGTCACTGAAAACATTTAGGGTAAATATGGATTAAAACCTCCTGGGTTTAATCCATGTATCCCTTTCTCTGGGAGTAAATAGCCATGTTCAAACAACAGCTCAATGAGACCTGCAAGAGCAGACTCTGCAGAGACTGCTCAGACCAAAGCATCCAAAAGACTGAATTTAAGCCTTAATGCTTTGAAAGTACACTTGTCTATAAATATCATCAGCAACTGGCAGTAATTGTCTTTGAGGACCGTAAAGTAAGAGCATATGAAAAAGTTATCATTGTGTAAACTCAAGAGAGACTGTAACATCTTTACTTTGTGTGACTGCCATGCTCTTACCTCATTGATGATGCAAGAAGGCAAATCTGCTCCAAATTTGTTTGTGCTAGCTATGAGGAAAATTCCCTGCAATCTGAATTTCTTCTATAATACCTGCAGTTGTCACTGACATAGTTTGAACAATAAATTTCAAACAGGAAGAGCTGTTCAAGCTGAAAATTATTCAGCTTGACTCCTCAGGAGTTTTTCATCAGGATGAGTCACAGGCTTTTTCTCTTCCATGCCAGGGTTTATGAGGTATCATACCAGATATGTATATAGTAACAGAATGTATTCAAGATACACACTTTAAATGAGTCATCTTTCCCCAAAAAGCTCACAATGCTTTTATCCATTAACTTTTTATAGTTCTTTAGTGGTAATATGTACATTTGTAGCTAAAGAATGAGATTACTCCAGGTCTGCTCTGCCTTTTACTAAAACCAACTTCATTTGGAATACAGGTCTTTCACTTAATCTCTGAAACAGCTGTAGAATGGAGTCTCTCAGTTATTAATGTCATAGCCTGAAGTCTGCAATTCTGTAAATAATATTATGCAATCTGAAAACTGTTTCCAAATTTCAAACTTCCCTAAATACATTCAACCACAGAAACAGATGTTTAATTAAAAAAGCCCATTAATGGTCAGTGGAAATGCCTGAGATTAATCAATGTGCAGAGCAGTATTTAGCACCTTCTTGGCAGTATATGTGTGAGCATTGCCAGCATCCCTCCAGGTCCATCTGCCTGCGTGTGTGGGAGCAGAATCACTGTGGAGTTGTGACAGATGTGCAGCTGGAGCAGGCTTTGTGGCACTTGGAAACAATAGCCACCAAATAAAATCAGAGATTTCTGACCTCAAGGAGAGAGAGAACTTGCATTGTTTTCATTTCAGTCCAATGCCTAAGCAAGAGTCAGTCTTTTAAATGTGCTGCAAGATTTATTTCTGTGTGGTTTTTGCCTCTTTAACTGGATTATTTAAGTATTAAAAAAAAAAAAAAAAAGATGCTGCAATCTGACCTGTCCTTCCAGAAAATTAAACAGTGCATATTGTTGCCTGAATATTTTGTGGGTCTATCAGTCTATAGCAGTGGAGTTTGAATTTATTTTAATTCTGGATGAAGCAACATAATTTCTGTTCCACAGAAATATCCCTTATGGTATTCCATATTTTGACATTTAAATATTGTTTTGAGAAACATTTATTCAAAAGTTGAAATACCTCATTAGAAATCAGTTCATTTCTGTGTTCCCTCAAAATGTCACAGTTCCTCTTAGGAAGCACATTTCAGATGCTTCACTTCTTTATTTGCCATCAGCATGTGCAGCTGTATTCCTAAAGAGGTACTATAGTGCAATAAAACATTGTAGGGGAAAATTCCCTACCATCCCCTACTTGGTAGGCTCTGAAAAGTGATAACTCCATGTTCTAGGTATTCCAACCTGACAGTGGCAGCAGATCTCCTACAATTTAATTTTAGTGCAAATTAAAAGACTTTTACAAGTGCTTTCTAGTGTTAGGCATTCAGAGTAGCCCTGAATGACTGCTTTCTCCCAGTGAGAACGATGAGATGAGATGATGGAAATGAAAATTTATTACTGGAAATTGTGTTTATCTTTATATCTCAATGTGACATCGTTAGAGAAGGAGTGATAAATTCTTGAGGTAGGTGCAAGGCTCCAAAAAGGATCTGGATGGCTTCTTTGAAGGGAGATATTAAAGAAATAATACCAAAACTATATACTACCCAAATCTCTTGGAGCTGGAACTCACTGGCATCAATAGAGGAAGTTTTTACTACTGTAGTAAGCTCTGGGTCTGACCTGTGTGGCTGAAACCTTGTAAAAAAAAAATAGTCACGATAACTGTGATGGTTCAAAATTTCTGTGGACTGGAGAAGATTCTTCATTATGATTAAAGCTGTAGCATATGTCATCAAGAGATCCAGTGTAGCTTTAAGGACACCTTAAATATTTCGTTTGGATCAAACTTAGGTTTATCAGTACATCTTCAATGATAAATCATAGTGTAAGAATCTAAAAAGCTTGTTTGTCTGTGATGAATTCTTTTGACAACAAAGATAAAAACCACATGTTTATAGTTTGTGCAGCTTGGGATAACAAGCTCTAAGGTTTCGTTGTTGGGTGTGAGTGTGAGGTTTGAGGTACAGATAAGTAGTAGTGGAGCTCTGCCTCATCATTTTCCCTGTTTTAATGTGAACTGAGCCATTGCCTGTTGTGATTTTTCAGACTTTATACCAGTTCAAATTTGACTTTCTCCAAGAAGTCTGTCACCATGAGCACTTTATCCCTCTGTGCCTGCCCATACGGTCTTCAAACATTCCTGGTAAGGGCTCCCCGGGGAGGGTTTCTGTACAACAGTGAAGTGTTGGGAGGTTCAAAGAGCAGATAATAAATAACTCTCCCAAGAGCTGTGTCTGTACTTCAGGCTCAGAAGCCCCAAACAGCTTTTCAGGTGTGGTACTTAAGCACTGTGATAAAAATAACATAATTCCAGTGTGCCTGTAAATAAATGCAACTTCTGGCAGCTCAGTGAGGGGGAGGGAGGTGGAAGCTTCTCTCTGAAAGTTTTAAATGGAATTTTTGTGATGACTGATTTATTAAATCAGTAAAGCCACTGCAGTAGCCTTGGGCAGTGGTGAGCTAGGAAAGGGTTCCAGCAGGTACAGTACAGCAGGAAGGGGAAGAACTCAAACAAAGGGCTCTTGTCTCCTTTTTACTTCAGTTGTCAGCATCAAACATGAGTTCAGTTCTGACACTCACATATTTTCTCAACAGTAGAAGCTGTTCAGTCCAAATTTGAGTCAAATTTTTTTCAAAAACGCAAAGCAAAATATTTTTACAATTAATACCATTAATTAAAAAGTGGATTATTTTTGCCTATTTTCTTATGCTTATGAAAAATGAAGACACTGTGACGCCTTCAGAATCTGCACAGGAGTATCGAACATCAGGTATGAACAAAATTACTGCATAAGTGAGCAGAATTTTACTTTGTCCACTGCCACTGCATTGTGGCAAATATTAGACAAAAGTTATTTATCATTTTCAGAAGTGGAATTGCTCCCAACCTCTATGTTTTAGAATGCTTCTAGCTTAGGATATGGGCATAACTATTTGGACCCTGTGCCTCCAAGAATTCAATAGTCTAATGAGCAAACATCTGAGATTCTCATGTGGGAACATGTATATAAATCATCTTTTATTATTAAATAGTAAAAACTGCATGATTTCAAGAGATGATTAGATTAGATTAGTTCATTCTGAGAAGTGAGGGAGAAAAATGGAGCAGTCAGACCAGGAAATCAAGGTTTAACAGTGGATTGAACATTTGGAAAAAGAAGGGGGGGAGGATATATGGGACCCATATACTAACTTAAACAATCTTGTCCATTCTATTCCAAGACATTCCAGAGTACACACTGACTAATGAGTTTTGCCGTAAACATTTCCTAATTGGAGTCCTGCTGCGGGAGGTTGGCTTTGCCTTGCAGGAAGACCAGGATATCAGGCACTTGGCTTTGGCTGTGCTTAAAAACTTGATGGCCAAGCATTCATTTGATGATCGATATGCAGAGCCGGTAAAGAAACTGTTCTCTTTTGTTTGCCTGTTCATACAGTAGCTAAACATACATGAAACTTCCTTAGCCACTGGTACATGTTTATCAGTTTCTTGACAATTATGTTGTATCTTTTATTTTTAGGCAAAACAAGCACAAATAGCAAACCTGTATATGCCACTCTATGGAATGCTTTTGGACAATATGCCAAGGATTTACATGAAAGATATGTTCCTCTTCAATATCAATACTTCCAATCAGGTAATTCAGGAGATTTTTTGGATTAGATGTGTTACAACCATACAGCTTTAAAAACTAGAAGCAGATTTCTGCAGGGGTGTTGTGTCTTTCAGTCCTTCCAGCAAATGAGCCCATTTCATCTGAGCATTGCTAATGGCAATTAATGTTCCTTTCGCAGTGCTGTGTTATTGTTTCAGAAACAAACACTGGTTAGGTTTGACCCGTCCTTTACAGCTTCTGCTGTGAGAGAGTCTCATATGGTAGGTAACTTTCAGCATATTATGGTAAGCCTTGATCCTTCAAGGCTGTCATGTCAAAACAACTGAAAGTGGGTGTCTCAAAGGCAGTGTCTTAGAAAAGCCTCCTGGGTGTGCTGTCATTATCCAAGTTCTGAGTGATATCACCCACTGGAACCTGTTCTGTTTCTTTCAAACACAGGGATCCAGGGATGACCTGAGCACAGCTGGAGGGTTTCAGAGCCAGACAGCAATGAAACATGCAAACTCTGTGGACACATCCTTTTCCAAAGATGTTCTGAACTCTATTGCAGGTACAAATGACAGATTGAACAGACACGTAGGCAGATTTGTGTGTATCTCAATCCATTGTGCTTTCTGCTTAGAATTCATGGAGGGTATCATTAACTTTTTTTATACCATATCAGGGAAACATGGTATGCAATGTTTCTCTTCCCTTTGGGTGTCTTTGGATTGACTTTCTTTCTCTTGTGAAGCTGTTCTACTTCCATTGCTTCACTTACTCTCCTGCTTTGGAATGATGCCAGTATTCAGGCTCTAAGAAATCCCTTTGCCTGAGTTGATGCTTGTAGTCTCTGCCCGACTTAAAAATAGTTACAAGGTTTCTCCTGAAAACTCCTGATGTCTCATGGAGGCAGATATTCATAGTTTTTCCAGGCTTAATGGAAGAGTAAAAACATCACTTACTTTGTTCACTATCTTCAAACCCCATTTCAAAATTCAGGGAAGTGAATTCAGGCATCTTTCCACTGGTTTTTGTGGCTTTAGGTCAGTTCTTACAGAATGGAACAGGCCATTTTAATGCCATGAAAAATGGGAAATTTAATCATTGTACTTCAACGTGTTGCATGTTTTCAGTACTAAACATACCCATCAATAGCTTTGCTATTGGAAGTTCAAAGCACTTGTCTCAGTCCAGCATGGGACATGTTTTAAGTTCTCCATTTTTTTTTGTTAGTTTTTGTATCCATAAATGTTTTAGTTTAGCATGTTTGCTGTGACTTTCATTTACAGCCTTTTCATCAATAGCTATCTCTGCAGCAAACCATGCTGACTCCAGAGCTTCCTTAGCAAGTCTTGAATCTAACCCAAGTACCAATGAAAAAAACAGTGAGAGAACTGACACGTGTGAAAAGGTACATGTGCAAATGTTGAGAACGCTTGCTAGAGGTGGGAGCCCATCACTGTGCTTAATGAGGCCCTTTGCTGTCCCCTCAACAGATCATGAGACCTTTGTCTTTGATTGGGTCAACTCTTCGTTTCGACAAGCTGGACCAAGCTGAAACTAGAAGCCTTCTTATGTGCTTCCTTCACATTATGAAAACCATTTCGGAAGGTAAAAAATGTGCACTCACTACTTAATTTATGTTGCTTTAAATTACTGTGAGTGCTGAATCCAAATGAACAGTAAATTAGAATAATTATCAGTGTATTTTCCAGGCTTTGGGCTAAGTTTAATTCCCTGTAACAGATACATAATTTACTTTAATATCTCCCCTTAGATGCACTGATTTCCTACTGGTTGCGAGCACCATTTGCAGAAATAACAGACTTTTTCAGCATTTTAGAGTAAGTTTACTTTGTGGTTGATTTTTGTGTTGAATATTCTAAAGTGCTGACAGCAAACAATTCATCTTTGGGCTTGTCCACCTATTGGAATAGTCTGAGAGAGCTCTTCTATCATAAATTATTTTGCCATAGTTTTCCAAAGTCCTAATCAGACATTACTAATAAGATCCATATCCTCCAATGTGTTGTAATTTCTGTGAACAGGGGTCATAATGCTTTGGGGTCTTCCTCCTAAAAGAGATTTTCATATTAGCTTCCCATTTGGTGTTGAGATTCTGTTCCTCCCTTGAGAAAAACATTTTGGTCCCCAAAACTTCCCAACCATAAGATAAGTCACATAATGTAGGATGACCTGCTTTTCACTTCCCCAGGGTGGTGTGCTCAATCCAATCTATGCATGACTGCAGAATCCAAGCAGGTAGCTGGTTTTGGAATTTCCTCACCATCTTGTAGTTGAAATGTGAATTATTTAACTAGCAGGTGCATGTGCCATGGGTCTCATTGAGGCATTAAGACACAGCATTTTTTTCGTAAGTATGAAGCCATGAATAGGCATAAAATGGTTTTTTTGTCTTTCAGGGTTTGTCTGCAAAATTTCAGATATCTAGGAAAACGCAATATTGTCAGGTAATTCTGTAGTTACAGACTCTGTATTGCAGTATTTAACTATTACAGTATTTATTAGACTTAAATGAGATTAACAATTTATCCATCAATTTTCTCTTGAAAAAATCTGTTTGTCAAACTGAAATCAATGTATGCTTCATTTTTTCTTGTATGTTGTTATGATGTTCTGGATATCTGAGTACATGCCTGCTATAAAAGATGAATTTCATGATATGATAACCATTTATAACTCAAAATACTGGGCCATTCTCCACCACATTTCTGTGCATATGCCTAACAAGGGAACTTTGAACACTGTATTTCCATCCATGTTATGGAAAGAATAGTTTTAATGGGCAGAGATAATTGTTTCACAGCAATAAAAATAAAGTTTCCTGCCTCCCTGAAAAAATATGAGATCATGTTCAGCTGTGAAATGTGGAATGCACACTTTGTCTCAGTTGATGTTTCATTTTTAATTTTGTGTTACTGCTCTGAGCTTGTCTATATGTCATGCAGTGTAAAAATTAAAGGTCACCAGATGAAGCAGTCCATGCTCCATGGCAGGTCTTGCCAGGCCTGCATTTACTCTTCAGGGACATGGCAAAATCAAGGTCATCTTTCATAACAGATCAACAATAATTTTTTCCTTCTCTTAACAGGAAAATTGCAGCTGCTTTTAAGTTTGTCCAGGCCACCCAGAACAATGGAACCCTTAAAGGTTCGAACTCCTCTGGCCAGGCATCGGGGCTGCTCTCACAGTGGTAATGTCACTTTGAATTACAAACTCTATAAACCCTCAGCATTTGCTGTCATCCTTCAGCTCTCTGTCACAGCACTGACTGAAAAGAGGTTGACAAAACATGTAACAAATTTCAGAGCTTTAAATTGTAAAAACGTTGAGTGTCTTCAGCTTGACTTACAAGCTGTTGGTTAAAGTGCTATCTTCAGGGAGTAATTCTGTCCTAGAATATTTTTAATGATGTAAATTTATGAAATTACATTTTTAAAAGAAATAATCAGGAAGTGTATTTTAAGAAGTTACCTGAATTTTGAGATGTTAAATCTTCCTGAATTCTATACTTGTTACAAATACAAAATCCTTTCAAAAATTATAATAATCATTGGTATTTTAGTTCTAAGCATCTCATTATAAATTAATGATGAGTTTGTCAGCATCAAAGAGGATTAAAAGAACACATGCATATGTACACATGTATTTTTACTGTCACTGTCAGTTTGTCATCATTTTTTTCACCTCATAGAAACTGTATCATTTATGTCTTGAGCAGGAATATTTTCCTTATATTCTGAGCTAACAGAGCTCACCTCAGTTTTTCTTCACCCAAAAACAGTTTTCTAAACATCAGCCAGCTTCTTAAGCTGATGCTTTTTTTGGTTTTTTTGGGTTTTTTTATGCTTAATGGAAGTTCTGTCCCCTGTGATTTCAATAAATCACAGCACATGTTTGTTTTGTCCACCTCTCTGGCTTCCTTCATCTTTGTTTCTCTGAAGAATTTCACATCAGTTTGTTTAGTTCAGCCACGGAGAAGCACTGCAGTGACTGACACAGAAAATTCTGAATAGGCACAGTAGTTTATTGTTTTTTTCTGTTCTTAATGGTGGTACCTTTCAATTCCAGGATGCATTCTGCTTCAAGTCACGATGGCCACAAGCACCACAGATCTCAAACATTACCAATAATCCGTGGCAAAAATGCACTTTCTAACCCCAAACTCTTGCAGATGATAGACAGTAGCACTGCAAGTAAGTACAGAAATTATTTACCTCCCTCTGGAATTCTGTGGGGTTTAGATCAGGCTCTATACAGAACTTTTCCTGACAGAAGGTTCTTAAAATTATGAGATTGAAGTCATCTATTCTCCTGTCCAATTTGAGGATGAACAGAAACAGTGAAAGGATGTAGTCACATCACTGGTGCAGTTGGTGAGAGTTGACTCAAATTTCCTCCCCTTTCATCTCCCATGAGCAGTTTTCTTCAAAATACCTCTTCGATTAAAAGTGCAGTTCAGACCCCATCTCTGCTGTGATGAGACTTAAGGACCAGATTGCAGAATTAAATCATCTTTAATGACACTCAAGAGATTGTTTATCATCTTTCTTTTATTTTGCTGCAGGCACCTCCAATGAAACAGACATTGTACAGTATGTAGACACAGAGGCAAATATTGCTACAGAAGTTTCCCTCACAATCCTTGACCTCTTGTGTCTTTACACCGTGAATCACCAGGTATGTTTTCCTGGTTTGCTTTTCTGCTTGAGCTGGTGAGATGTGTGGTAAAAGGAAGGCCTGGGGGAGCAGGCACACAAAAATATTAAAGTCTTGAGACATCAGGATAGAAAAATAAGATATGCCAGTCCTTAGTGAAGGTCTTTTAGAAGGGAGTTGGTTCATAGTACCCAAACTGAATAGAAGGAGGTGGAAGAAGAAGAAGATCCTGCATATCCAGGGCTATGTACGACCCTGCTCTGCTTGGAAGTGTCTTGCATCTAGTAATACATCACCTTTTCTGAATCATGCTTATCCCACTAGATTTCAGAGATTTTCGAAAACAGATTTCCAAACTGCTTATTATCTCTATCTCTGCAAGTCAGCAGGTGGATCCTCTGCCTCTTTAAAAATGGCTCAGATAGCTTCAGCAAGCCCAGATGACTCAAAGCCACAATATAGCAAACAGCTCCTTTCACATTTTAGTGTTCTCTCTCTGTCACCCTAACCCTTAAATACAGTGTATACAATCCATGAGTAGTACAAGCATAGCAAAGTGCTTTTCTTGAACAACTGCAAGACTCTGCAGCAAGCTGGGAAAGCATCATCTACAGAAACTTTTGAAAAAAGCATCTCTCTAAGAGGTAGTGTCTGAGGTAATGTCCAGTAGATCCTTCTGTTTGTTCACTTCAATAACCACAATGTCCTGTCTTGTCTGTGAACTTTTCAGAGGCAGCTCCAACAATCTGACTGCCAGAATGTGTTGATGAAGAAGGTCTTTGACACTCACATGCTCTTTCTGCAAATCAACCAGTCAGCAGCAGCTCTCAAACACGTCTTCGCTGCTCTACGGCTGTTTGTAGGCAAGGTAACTCTGGGTTTATTCTGTTAGCCATGCCTATCAGTTTGTTACAGCAAGTACAGCTTGGGGACAGTTGGACACTTGGAAAGAGCTCTGAGCTTTGCTGTATTAATATTTATTCCTGACAAAGGTGGTCTGATTTATTGCTGATTAAAAGAAATTCACAATATCTGAAAAAACAGTTCTGGTTTTGAAATCAAAAAATTTCCTAAGAAAGAGGAAGTTTTAATGTAAGTAGATAAGTGATGTCCAGTTCCTGTGGTGTATCCACTGACTTCCCTGCTTTCACCAGCTATGGAAGAAAGCTTGAAACCCTAGAGGTCCATGGTCTTCGTGGCAGATACCTGGTTTGCAGAATCCAGGAGTGAATGATTACTGCTGTCCCCAGAAGAACGAGCACAAGAGTGTTCCATACACTTCACCAAAAGTTCATCCACACTAATACAGTTTTATAAATACCTAGTTTTAAACATAGAAGAGCACTGGGGGAAAAATATCGTTGTGTGTCAAAATGTTTCTTGGCTTGCATTGCATTTGCCTGAATGGTCGTGGGTAATTAGGCACTTGGTGCCAACTGCAAAGGCTGCACAATTTCCAAGTCACAGGCTTAGATGAGATCCTCTGAAAGCCAACCAGAATGTAGCACTCATATAACAATTGCTCTGGGGAAGTGAGAATAAGCAGGACTGGCCTCAGTTCCTAAATGTTTCTATGAAACACAAGAGTGTAGCTGAGTTTACACCATGTGGCCTCCCTCTGCTTGTTATCTCGGGGGAAAGAAGGAAGAAATCATGCTTCTCCCTGTTGTGCAGCTTGAGGACGTGGGGGAAATATGAAGTAAACGAAGCACAGACAGCTTTAAATGACATGCAGCTTTAAATGACATACCAGACAGCTGGGAACAGAAGAACTCTGTGAAATGGGGAGAATGAATAAATATCCATGATTGTCCTTCTCATTTATCCTGTAGCTTTTGGGATTGGATTCTCTCTTCATGGTTCTGTGGGAGCAGGGATGCATTGTGGTTCCTGCAGCAGAACCCCTCAGGCAGTAATTAAGATCTGTGGCCCTTGTGTACATTTCCACCTCTCCTCCCTCAGTCTTCAATTGCATTCACCCTGCTGGTAATAGTGGGTATGGTTTGGAGAGCCATCATTCTCTCTTGTCTACTGCTCTTCAAACCCTTGACCTCTGGAAGTTCACTGACCTTGCTACTCAAACTGTTTTCCTTTTGCTGAGCAGCTTTTATAACAGTGCAGAATTCCCCCACACACACTTTTTCTGGTCAGCTATCCTACATTCCTTGCAGATTCCTTGCTGCTGGGCTTGCTGTGTGCCAGCTGCTGTTTGGGCTTCCTAGAGGCTAGTTTGATGGCATACAGTATTTGTGTGAAAACCTGAGTATAGTTCTTAATTAATTTGCATGTGGGATTATGTTTACTTTAAAGCCTGGTATGAATAACTGTGGGAGAGTTACTGCACAGTTAACAAAAAAATTATTAACTTAGAATAACTGCACCAGGACCTTAAGAGTAGTACTGAACATATTCATACATTTTTTTCAATAGTTCCCATCAGCATTCTTCCAAGGACCAGCAGATCTCTGTGGTTCCCTCTGCTATGAAATCCTGAAGTGTTGTAACCATAGGTCACGTTCAACTCAGACAGAAGCATCTGCTCTTCTTTATTTTTTCATGAGGAAGAACTTCGAATTTAACAAGCAGAAATCAATAGTCAGATCCCATCTACAAGTAAGTGAAGTGTGAGATCATCAATATTTAACAATGTGCATTAGTTTTTATTGTTATTATTTTTATGCATTGAAACAAGGCTGTCCTTTTGGAGTTCTCAGACAGGCAATTCTCTGTGGCAGCTTGATTTTCCTGCCAAGTCTGAAGTTGGATGGGATTCTTTGTGTTCTTGGGCTGCTCAGCTCTGTTCAGGGGAGAGACAACAGCTGTGAATGTAGCTGCATTGCCAGATTAATGGCTATTCTTGACTCACGTGTGTTGCTCACAACAGTGGGAGCACAGCTGAAGGAACTAAACAGAATCTGACAGTACAGGAACAGACATGTAAAGTCCAGTAATAACATGTTTACACTGCAAAATGTGAGCAGTTACAAAATTTGGAAAGATTATTCACAGTCCTTGACTTTGTACATGTTACCTTCTTAAGACAGGTATGAAATTGCACTAGCTTGGTATGTCAAGTCATACTAAAATAGGGGTTAAAAACTGTGCTGAAGCTCTGATTTCCTTGCTGATTACATCCTGTGTTTGCTCCTCCTGTGCAGCTCATCAAAGCAGTGAGCCAGCTGATAGCGGATGCGGGGATTGGCGGATCTCGCTTCCAACATTCACTCGCAATTATAAATAATTTTGCTAATGGAGACAAGCAGATGAAAGTAAGAAACGTTTTTTGTTGATCACTACCTCTTGCAAAAGGTCAACAATTTCACAGGAGCGTTTCAGTGAATAAAATTGTTGGCTCTTATTATCCAATGATTTATGCATTCGTAGTGTGCATTCCTCAGGCAACCTGAAGTTCATGGAGGTGTTTGTGACTCGGAAGCTTAATAGCTGAAAATATTTTATAAAGAAAAAAATTTTTAATTTTTTAAATTTATAATATTTTATAAAGAAAAAAGTTTTTATTTGAAAATTGTATTATTTGTTATTAATTGATTATTTTGTTCACTTGCCTCATGTCAGAGGTCATGCATTGTTTCTAATGGAACACAATTGCAGATAAAAAACAATTTTTAGTCTACAATTGCTCCTTTTCCTGTGTTCAGTAAATGTGTAGCAAAAACAGGCACAACAGCTGGGTATTGTAAGACCTTGCTAACTCCCTTAAAATGCATTTGGCTCTTAAATGAGTTACCACTGCTATTATTGTCTATACTAAAATTGTTTTTAATTTTTGCAATTTTTGTCCAAACATTTGTCGATAGGCATTTTCAGTTTTGTACTTTGGAGGTGTCGTCCTTCTCTGAAGGTGACTTTAGGGTATCTCCACTTGGATTAATAATAAAGTTAACATAAGCAAATTGGTAGGTAGTTAGCAAAAGTAATTTGGTGTGTTGTTTAATAAGATATAATTAGAATTCTACTTGCTTTCGAAGTCCAGCTTTGATTTCACAGCACTTCAGTCAGTCACACTGCTTCTGTGACTTGCTCATCTCTGTGTGACTAAATTAATTTACTTTTTTCTGAATGCTTTTCATTTAAACAAAGAAAGGATAGAAATAAGTGTGAAAACAAATGTATTTCACTGCTCATCTAAAAAGAAGAACTGCAGAGCTGAGCTAAGTATGCTGAGAACAGCTGGTGTGAGTAATATAAGGACTGTTTTAATCTAGCACAGTGTGAGAAGGTCGGGAGGCAGTCTTGTGCTTTATTCCCATGGTGGAACATGCTGGGAGTGTAGTTAAGCAGGGCTATCTATAGCACATAGTGATGTTGCTCAGAGGAAAGTGTGCAAGGATCCAGTTCTGGACCCAGTAAGCAATTGAGGGACACCTGTCCCAGTTCCCTGACTTTGGCAGAGCTGTTGCACAGGGGCACTGGAATAGGTGACTGACCTGGGCCACCTTGTAGTGCTGTGACACATCAGGAGAAATCACCCAGGGATTGTGTGCAATGTGTGCCTGCTCTGGAACTGTGACTGCTCCAGAGCCTGCCCAGCTGGGGAAGGGGATGGAGGTCTTCTGTAAACAGAACTTTAGCTTCTTCAGAGGGGCAGCATGTGGCTCTTTGGATGGTTTCAGTGATGCACTGCTTATCTTTCCCAAAGAACGTTAATTTCCCAGCAGAGGTGAAGGATCTAACCAAGCGCATCAGGACGGTTTTGATGGCCACAGCTCAGATGAAGGAGCATGAGAAGGACCCCGAGATGCTGGTGGATCTGCAGTACAGCCTAGCAAATTCCTATGCCAGCACACCTGAGTTACGCAGGACGTGGCTCGAAAGCATGGCCAAGATTCACGCAAGAAATGGAGATTTATCAGAGGTAATGTAAATAAATGAGCAGGAAATCCATTTGTCTTTAGGCTGAGCTGTTCTGATGAAAAGGTCTTTGAAATACAAACAGTAGTGAGTTAAGAGAAGTGTCTCTCATATATTTGAAATCAGAGGAGTACAGGTGCTCATCCCAGCTTGTCTGATCATGACTTCCTGAGATGGGCTGGAGCAAGACTTGAAACTGTCTGACAGGGAAGCTGAGGGCAGTGTCATTTTGGCACCTCTGCTGCTTACCCCCGTCAGGCACAGTAGCTGTAGTGCAGATGAGGTTATCAGCAGTAATTCACATAAAGGATTTTCTTCTCCACCACTATGGCCCAGGAGAGAAGCTTTGCTTATAATGCATTGTCCTTTTCATCAAAGCCTAAATGGGTGATGCAAAATCCTACTGCATAACGCAGGAATTCCTTATTTATTAAGTAATCTTAACGGTTTTCTTGATAAAATCTATGTATTTACATGAGACACCTCATGAAATTTACATTTGAGGAGGATTTAATCATTTAATCCTTTATTTTCTTAGATTACTTTTGTCTTCCCTTTTCCACCTCACAACCTAACAGTGCTGAAAGTACATACTCCTTATCACATGTAAGCTGTAATTCAGTGTACTTTAACATACCCATGTGTGCTGGTCTCTCGTTACAGGCTGCTATGTGCTATATTCATATTGCTGCTCTCATTGCAGAGTACCTGAAGAGAAAAGGTAAGATTAACATGCTCAAAACCAACTGTGTATCTATAAATATTATTGTTCAAAATCATTCTTGGCTATCCTGCTTTCCTTCCTTATACTTAAAGTATTCTTAAAGCAGCTTCACAAGTATTTTGTTTTATAAATATATCATAAATGCTAATCTGAGACTGGAACAATGAAAGTGGGTTTTGTGTAAAGAGGTTTAAATAAATATTTAACAAGCAAGTGCTAGTAGAGAATGCTTCACTTGTTAGTCTGTTGGTATTAAATATGCATGTATTAACACATACCAGTAGCAGTATACTAATACCATCTTACAATATCATAGGTTACTGGAAAATGGAAAAGATTTGTACCTCACGTATGCTCCTGGAAGATGCTCAAGTCTCTGATAGTAATGTGTTACTAACAACTCACAGTGGAGGAAGTGAGTGCTCTAACCGTGCCTGTTTGTGGGTCAAATAACCTCATTAGGAGATCCAACTACTGTTTTCCAACAGATCTGGAAAAACATCAACCAAAGCAAAACTGTTTCTAGTGCATGTTGAAGGCTGTTATAGAAAGCAATGTTGGAAACATCATGAGTTCCTTTCCTGGTGCTCTTTGGCTGGTTTGATGGATTGCGCAGAATGTCTCTGGTTTTGGGCTTTGGCAGCTGGAAAATCCCTCTTGGGTCAATTGGTGTTTAGCATGCAAATCCACATCCAATTCCTTGGCTGTCCAGAGCTGGGAGGGCAGGAGGATGGAATTAATATCTGGTTATCCATATGTAACTTAGTATAGATAAAAGGGTTTTTTTTAATCTATGATACTTATTGTAAAAATAAAGTGCAGGCTTATATTTTTTAATGCTTCTATGCCTTCGGTTATTTAGTTTATGAAATGTTTATTTCATAGTAATTCTCAGCATGAGATATGTTAGCAATTTCCACAAAGAGCACTTTCCAGGGTCAAGGGCAAATATCTGGGGAAGAGAAGAAAGTTTTGGAAAGACTATAGTCCTTCAATACATTTGGAAGTGTCTGTGGACAAGATGAAAAAATGCATCCTTTTGGAAGGAAGCTTTTTTGTGAAGAGCAGTATTTCTGAGACAGTTCAGTAGTGGTAAAGTACTTTGCCTGAATAAAGGTTATAGTAGCTGGATTGAAAAACTTGGGTCATTTTAAACCTGTACTTAAATGGTTTTCAAAACTTGAGAGAGAAATGGAGGCCTCCATCTCAGTGTGTATGGGTTAGCTTTCTTAATTGTGCCATAGTAGCATTTTCCTACTTTTAAATTAAATATGGGCCATGCCAGGAGTTTGGCACCTCCACTGGCAGCTTTCCAGAGCAGTAATAAAATCCTTGCAGTGCAGAGTTTTCCTGATCTGTAAAGTGTTATGCCTGTGCAAGTTTTTTCTGCTGCTACCGTGGCACTAAGGCCTCAGCAAATACTCAATTTAAGCTCAGTTTTATTCCTTATGAGCCTGAGCTTTCTGCAAGGGAGTCCCTGGGCTGGAGCAGTGGCAGCACTGCTGACCCAGGGCAGGACAGGAAAGCCACTGCCAGCATGGCCTCAAGCCCAGCACAGGCACAGCATGCCCTGAGCCACCTCCCCTGGGCTGTGGCAGTCCTGGGGGACTGTGTCCCTGGGACACCTGCAGGTGGGAATTGTGTCACCTCAGCCTGCCAGGGTAATTCCTGTGCACAAAGGGGTGTTGCCTGTGAAGCTTTGCAAGGACTGCCAGCACTTACAGCTCAGGAATCAAAATGCCAAGGAGACGAATAACACTGCATCAGGAAAATGCTATCATTCCCCTTTGCCTGGAGAAGTGGGTTTATATCACTGAGGAAAATGTGTAATAGTCTTATAAATTCAATCAGCTCCATTTGTGCTTCTCATTACTTGGGCTGTGAAAAAAATGAACTCATCAGCTCAGTTTTAATGGCATCTAGTAACTTCTTGAAGTATCTGGTTATTCAGTCATTAATAGACTTTCTTGTGACTTCAAGGTTTATTTTCCATGGGATGGCCTGCTTTTTTGAGCATTACCCCCAACATTAAAGAAGAAGGTGCTATGAAGGAAGACTCTGGGATGCAAGATACTCCCTATAACGAGGTCAGCAACATTATCAGTTATATACCTGTTCTGTATTAACAGAGAGTTATTTCTAGTGGATGCCTGTGCATGTTACAACAAATTATAGTGAGTGTACTCACACAGCATTAGAAAGCACACAGCTTTTGAGTGAAATGTCACAGCTGTTGCACTGGTGTTTAGCTAAGGAGAACATAATGTACCAGAGCTGAAAGTCAGGGCAGGGGGAAGCCTGTGAAGCAAACCCATTCTTCTGCACGAGATGTCAACTATTCAAGTAGTTTCATGTGACTGTTATTTCAGAGTTTTTGTCTAAAGAAGAGCTAGGTTACCAGTACCTGATTAAACATTGTGTAATTGCAATAAACCTTAATATAGAAGTTTCAGAATAAAAAGGAAGTAGTGGATATGTGCTTTTGCTGCATTGCTATTAATTAAATGCCACCAGCTGTCAAGTCGCTGAACTATTTGCATTTGTGACATTGCAGAATATTCTCGTGGAGCAGCTGGAATTGTGTGTTGATTACCTCTGGAAGTCTGAGAGATATGAGCTTATTGCTGAGGTTAACAAGCCTATCATTGCAGTTTTTGAAAAGCAGAGGGACTTTAAAGTAAGTGGGTGTTTGGTTTGGGTCTTTTTAATTATCCTAAGGCAACAGTAAAGATCAAAAATTTTAAGGAAAAAATGTGCTTTCTTTAAAAGGAATGTTTTCTGTCTTCCTGACTGTAATTTCTCCTTTTAAAGTTTTCTGATGTGAGCAAATAAAAAACTGTGGTGTCTTCTCTGCCTCTTTTTAGCAACAGTAACTGTAAAAAGATTTCAAACAAACCTCTTGTCTTAGCCAGTGAGTATAATTTTTTACACGGGTTTTAAACCAAGAGTATTTAAACCAAGAGTGTAAATACAATTTGCATTGTATTTACATTTAGAAAATGCTGATAAATTGTGTGATTTCATCACAATTTCAGGGTTTCTTAATTTCTTATTTACTTGGCAATTTCAATACATAATGGATAGCTAGATGATAATCTCACTTACTGGTTTTTCTGGTTTAAATTTTAAGGGACCCAAAATAATAGGTAGCAATAAGATGTATGCTGAGGAAGCAGGTCATCAGATTATAAATTAGCTGAAATTTTGTTTCACTATCCTGAGAAAGTGCTGCCTAGTAGTAATTGTGAATAGCACATCTTCGTGTGGTTTGGGAGCTGATTGGAGTTGTTTGCACTTTTTTGCCACCTGCACAAACACCTGGGTTCTCTGACCTCTTACTAGGTCTGCACCACTGCCTGGTGGTGGGATGATTCTCTTCCTGGGTGACTCTGCACACAAAGGCTCCACTGCCACAAAACTCAGAAAACAACACAAACCTTGAAATGACCCTTTAGTGACTGCTAACAAGGTTAAACTATTCCCTTAGCACATACAGCCATCCATGCAAAGGTCTGGGAACCCAGTTAAGGCAAGCCACGGTCATGCAGAGCTGTGATGGCATTTCCCAAGGTGCTGGCATGCCCTCACCTCCCCTCCCTCTGCCTGTTTGTTCATGCAGAAGCTGTCTGACCTCTACTACGACATCCACCGCTCCTACCTGAAGGTTGCAGAAGTAGTGAACTCTGAGAAACGTCTCTTTGGGCGATATTACCGGGTGGCATTTTATGGGCAGGTAAGTGAACTTGGGTTCTTTTGTCTCCCCAGAGTCACAGATTTCAGACCTGTGCCTGATATTGTTCAGGGAAACACTTGGTAGCGAATCACAGGGTAGAAGCTGCCTCGTGGATCAGGCCCCCAGCAGGATTTTAGTCAGGAGAGAGAGCACTCGGTTGCCTCTGTGTAAATCACTGCTGTGGATTTAGTGGTGTATTAGAGACAGACTTGTGTGTCAGTTTTAGTTCTTGCTAAAGCAAAGCTTAGACTGAGGCAAGGCAGGTTTTTCAAACTACAACATAAATAGAACCAGATAAGACATCTTTGATATATGGCACTCTCCTCTAATAGAGCTTAAAGCAGAGCAGTATGCAGTAGATGCTTTGTTGTGTTTTTCACTGACTGCCTTCTGCTTCCAGGCCACCTCTGATTCTGTTCAATGTACTGTAGAATAGTATTAGTTCCTCTGCTGTGCTTCAGCACCCTTGAAGCATTATTTTGTGCTTTCTTCCACCACAACCCAGTGTAGCAATCCAGCACGTTCCTTTTAGTCTTGGTTTTGGCAAGCATACAATTTCCTGTGCTCTAAAATATAAAGTGTGTAAACAACAGATTGATGTGAATCATTCTGTTTGGTAATTAGATTTTAATGCAGAAATTTGCTCTTTTCTCCTTTTGATCTTATTCAAGGCTGTGGTAAGTCTAGTTCTATTGCATGTTTTGTTTAATTTTCCTCACACATCCTCCATCCTTCCCTGTACTGTTACTTAACATTAATTTTCCTGTGCTCTCAATTCTTTGGTTTGTGGCAGATGAAATAACGTTGCTGCATTCATTGTTGCATCCTGCAAACTAACTTTTGTTTGTTCAGTTACCTGAATTACTGAGCTGTATCTGTCATCGTGTTGTGTGTGCACGGTGGGGCCCAATGCTGCATCATCTCATCCCAGTGGAAGTTCCTCCCAGCTTCACTGGGAGCAGGATTGGACCCCTTCTTCCTCTGTTGAAAGTCTTGGGGTAGCATTAATGCTGTTTGAATGCAAGCCTGCTTTCCTGGCTGTGCAGCTCCCAGGTGAAGGGCTGCTGTGTCAGTCTGAGGGCTTTGGCAGTGATCACTGGAGCACTCTGGGCAGGCAGTGGCCATGGTCCTGGCAGTCCCTTATAGGAGCAAGCAGATGGGGAGTCAGAGGGAATGGCAGGTCCTGGCTCTCTGGACAGATTAGCAAAGCTGAACTTGCCAAATGCAAGGAGGAAGTGAGCTGCACCTGAGGAAGGGCAGACTTTTCCTTGTGCCTGGCCTTCCTCAAAGTGGGAGCAGCACAGGGCGAAACAGGGCTCTCCTAAAGCTGGTGGCTCTCCCAGTGGGTAATTTAGCTGCAGCACTTCTGCTGAGCTGGGTTAGCATCTCTCTAACAGTGCAATGACTTTCCAGGTGCCAGTGCCACAAGGGCAACTTCATTTAAACAGCTTTAGTGCTCTAAAGTGTATGACTTTGTCATAGCCGTGTCTCTCTTTGTTCTCCCTACTCCCTGGGCTCTAAAGGCAACAAGCACTGCTTTCTCCTTGCCCTCTGCAGGGGACATGTGAGGTGTCTGCTGTTCCTTAACTGAAAAAACTGCAGAGAAAGCAGATTAAAGAACAAAAGAATAATGTTAATACTGGGAAGGAGAATTTTGGGGGTTCTTAGTGGAGAAAGATGATCTGCAGCTGCATCTGCAAACTTTTCTTCATGCAAAGGCAGAGGCACTATTTGGTTACTGCATTGCTGCAGGGACCCTGTGCAAGGATGATTTGAATTAATGTGATCCTCAGGGAGGACACAGTCTTCTGTTTTCACCAGCAAGCTGTATTTGCCAGCTCAGGGAGCTGGAGCTCATGGCAGCTGCTGTTTTAGCCTGCATATTCTGTTTAGGGCCTTTGGTGACAGTATCTCATTGCACCCCCAAGTGACCACACTAGCCAGTGCATCTGAGTTTACTCACAGATGAGTGTTTGAAAAGTCAGTATCTTTCTTGAATTAAAAGCCAAAAGAAATTCTGTTAAGTATGTTGAATAGTTGAGAACTCATGTTGTGCTGATAAGCAAAGACATTCAAGACCTGTTTTTCAGAGCAGTGTCAGGTAAAGGTAGAGCTGAGTGTGTGCAAGAAGCTGTAGAAGTTGGAGGGCAGAGTTTCCCAGTGATCACACTCACTGTGGAAGGAGATGCTTGCTTGATAGAGACAGGGAAGGATCCATTAGATGCCAATTCCTGGCAGATCAAGCAGAAGGCTTTACCTCAGCACCTTTCAACAAAGGGCAGAGAAGAATCTGATGTACTGTGAGCTCCAAGGCTGTGTCTGGAGGTGTGTGGGGAGGAGGAAGGGCCTTATCAGAGCTCCCACAGTGATAGGCCTGGGCCAGCTTGCATCTGAGAACATCAGAGCTGAGTAGAAATCAGTAACCTGCTGTCCAGGAGGTTATCTGCCTTCCATCACCATCAGCTGCTCCCTGGAATAATTTTCATATTTGAGGCTGTGTTGTCCTTTCAGGACAAAGCCAGCCAGGATGAAAATAATCCAGGGATATGCATTGATAATGTAACCTTGGCTGCTTAATATTTTAAAATCCTGAAATTGGAGGATATTTGGCTTCTGAAAAGTATTTAATCTTACTTTTAATAGTCTTTGCCAGACATATAGCATATGGCAGACATGATTATTTATAGCTCACAGTTAACTTCTGCTTGTCACTTGTCAGCTGAAATACTGTAGGGAATATGTACTTAAATGATGTCTCTTGCATTAGAGATAAGACTAAATCTGTTAGTTGTTTGTTTTCAGGTATTTTTTTTAAAGTAAAACGATTAACAGAGATATCAATCTCAGTGTGCCTTGCAGCATCAGCAGAGATTTGGCACTTACATATAAACACTCTGTTCCAGCATGCAGACATACACAGAATCAGGATTTAAGAGCATAAACTGTATTCTAGCTTGCTGTATGATTAATTTGGAAAACATGAGGAGTTTTGTTGAAAACACTGAATAGTAACAGAAAGCAGATGTCTTTTGACAGAAACTGTCCTGAGTAGTGTGTTTAAGTATGGTTGCATCAAACTAATGAGGTTTTCCCAGATAAAGCAGTTTTGCTTCAGTGGAAGCAAGATCAGAAATCAGATTATAGTCCTGTAGATCTTTTCTCAGTGTAATCAATAGGAAGTCAATTGCCTGCCCAGCTCAACAGATAGGATATCAACTTTGGAGAAGCTCTAGATTTTTTTCTCTAATTACCTGTGAAGTTCTTCACAATATTGTTAAAAATCATGCAAAGTTAGAAGGTCACTGTGAGACTGATGAAGATACTGTCAGATGAGGTGCTGTTGCAGCTATGAGTTGCTGGTTTCCACTAATGCCCCCAATACTCCTGGCACTTGCCAAATTAAAAGACAATTTCATTGCCCTGTGACCTCACTGAAGGAGAAGCCAGAGATGCACATATTTGTTAATCTCTGCTGAAATAAAATGTAAGGACTTTTCTCCTAAAGAAGCAATGAAATTCATAGCTTATTTTATTTTAATTCTGTTTTGGTTTCTTTTATGAAGATTTACCTAGTCAATAATTTTAGAGGGCAAAGTTGAAATACACTTCCAGATGAAAAGGATGAGTTTTGCATGAGTACCTTCTGAAGAGATTTTGGAGGTATATCTTGCCTTCATAAATTTCTGCTCCTGTTTTTCTACAGATGGTAGCTTGCTTAGGCTTATTGTGGAATTGTCCAAGCCACATCATGTGAAGTTCAAAGGGCCTTGGGTCTGACATCATTCATGCTCTCTGCCTTTCCCCCTATCCCTGCAGGTTCAGGTGTTTCCCTCTGGGTCACTTTGCATTCAGGTGAAAGGAAGAGGCTTTGAGTGCAGCTGCAGTGGTGCACATCACCAAATTGCATATGAAATCCTAGGAGGAGAGCTGGTGCTGCCCATGGCTTTGGGGCAAATCCAGTCCTTGTTAATGGGGCACCTTTCTGCTCAGCTGGGAGAGCTTCTCCTGGAGCACTGATGTACATGTTCCTCTTGTAGCAGCTGAGTGTCTCACCTGCAGGTGATACAATGCTCTCTTAATATTCAGAGGTTGGCATTTCTTCTGAAGCCTGACAGATTCGTGTTCAGCCCTTCAATGGAGCTTTTAATTAAAGCTCTGCCAAGTCCATCCAGTGTCTTAAATAATGACCTTACCAAGTTGTACCTTTTTTGCAAAGGAACATGGTCTGTTTTTTGTGGGTTTTTTTTCTTTTAAAATGTGAATCATTTTATAATTATGCCTGGAAATGCTACAATTCTATAAGTCCTTTAAGGGTGCCACCAGAGTTTCTCTTCAGCTGCCTGAGGTGATGCAGACTGGTTCCCAGGTGCTCCCCATGCCATGGCCGTGGGCAGCAGTGCCCAGCCTGTGCCTGCACACGTGGCTCCCAGAGGATGCACTGGCAGTGACATCCTGCACACAACCCAGCTGGGCTCAGTGTCCGGCAAACAGCTGTTAATTGAACCAAATTACTAAAATTTAAAGAATTTTTAATGTCTAGTTTTAATCCATGAAGGTTTTTTCATCATACACACATCATCATTTTCAAGAAAGCCCTTTAACTCTTTTAGCAGCTTGGTCTCTTATATGAATAGATTTGTAGGGATCTTTTCCTGTGTAACTGTGGAGATTGCAGACAAGTATAAACACTGACCTCTGTGCTAGGAGTGGACAGAGGTCAGCTTTTAACTTAGGTGCTGGCAGTGGCCTACTGGATGCTCTGGTGGGTATACAGGCAACCTCGATTCCTGCTGTAAGCACCTCGTTTAGGCTTTGCCCTGCATCCTAAGTTCACTGTATCCTTCTGTTTCTTTCCAAACAGGGCTTTTTTGAAGAAGAGGAAGGTAAAGAATATATCTATAAAGAGCCCAAATTAACTGGCTTATCTGAGATCTCTCAAAGGCTGATGAAACTTTATGCAGACAAGTTTGGAATAGATAACGTGAAGATCATCCAGGATTCCAACAAGGTACGGACATGTGGTTTTGCCCAAGGGTGAGAACTGAGTGCATGGCTCACATTTTGAGAGCTGTGTTTTGAATGAATGGCACCTGAGTGTATGTATGCATACATATTGTGTATGTATAGACTATTAGGAACCATCTAGACAGCTAAAACAAGCAGGCAGGTGCTGTATGGAAATGCCAGTGTTGTAGCAGGACATCACAGTGGGAGAGGAGCAGATGTTTGCTGCAGTGCAGAAGTGGGTGGTTTTCTGTCTCATTCAGCTTTCATCCACTTTTGCCAATGTCTATAGTCAAAGGTCCCATTCTTCTTGGGGACTTCTTGGTTAAATATCTTTGTATCCATCCATGATCCGAGTATTACATTTGGAAGTGTCAGTTTTCATCGGTGTTTATTTACTTATAAATAAATAAAGACATCAAAAATGTAATGGATGCCTTGGAAGCTCATCACACTAAACATAACTTTACTGTTTGCTGTTGTAACCCAGGTGAACCCCAAAGACCTGGATCCCAAATATGCCTACATCCAAGTGACCTATGTCACACCTTTCTTTGAGGAGAAGGAGGCCGAGGATCGAAAGACCGACTTTGAAATGCACCACAACATCAACCGCTTTGTGTTCGAGACGCCGTTCACGCTCTCGGGGAAGAAGCACGGGGGAGTGGAGGAGCAGTGCAAGAGGCGCACCATCCTCACCAGTACGTCTGCTTGCCTGCTGCCCAGCACAGCTTGCCCAGCCCAGAAGGGCAGTGCTGGGTGTCCATAGGTTGTGCGGGGTGATAACTCATCTTTTCACTGTGTCTCCTGGCAATGTGCTTCCTTACAGACCTGCTGGCCATCTTAGGGATAGTTATTTTCATTCAGCTGCTTTATTTTTTCTTGTAATTGTCAACTGTTCTTGCAGTAATGTAACTTGGGAGTGGTTCTGCTGGAGGCAGCTTCACACTCAGAACCATTTTCTTTTAATAATAAACAAGTCAAAGAAAGAGCCAAGTAGGGTGGCTGTTCTGCTAAGAGTAAAACTTGCAGATAGGAATTTTTGTTCAGATGGGAGTAAGATGCATTATATAGATTTTTTTTTTAAGCTAGAGGTAAGATTTCAATCAGTATTTTAAGGCAGGAATGTCAAGAGTACTGGATATGTCTGCTCTTAATGAGTCATATTAAACTGAAGTTTTTAGCTCCTTATCACTATTGAAATCTCTCTTTAAAAAAACATCCTTTGTGAGACTACTACTGAAACTTGACATGTCTGAATTTTGATGTATGAGGAACAGTCTGAGATGGAGGCGTTGTTCTCATGGGCAGCCGTGGGCAGAGAGGCTGATGTTCACAGCAAAGGCTCCCAAGTGACAGAAAATCCAGCTCCCCACCAACTTCAGTGCATCTGCTTTCCTCAAAGGACAAAGTGAAGAAAACTGCTTACAGTGTAAGCAGAGTCACCTGAAAGTTTTGTTCTGGCAAGTCAGGAGGGAGGCACTGATATCTGAGAGTGTCTTATTACATGACACAGCTTTGCTCATAAGAAGAAAGGAGGAATAGCTTGTGTGCGGTTTTTTTAAGTGCTTGAGCAGCAGTAGGTGTTTTGAGATCTGTATTGAAGCAGGTAGTTTCACTGACTTGAAAGTTCAGCTGTTATGGTCTGTCTGGTAAAAACAGAGAGGGCTGTTCTTCTGGCAGAATATTTTCCCTGGGTTATTAAATGCTGTTATCAGTTCCCACTGCTCTCAACCTTGCTCCATCTTTGGTATTAGGTGGGAATTTGATGACCTTCTCTTCTGCCCTGCTTTTCCCTTTGGCAGGGACCTCACCTCAGTGTTTTTCACTAAAGGAAACATTATTTTCTTCTTTTTCTTTTCTTTTTTTGCACTCCTGTTTGATAAAGTCATGTATTTTCCTTTGTATCCTGTATAAACTTAGGTGCTTTTAGTCTGACAAGAAAGCAAGGCTTCTGCTATGACTGGAGAAGTGGTGAAGTCAATTGTGCTTAGGTGGCTGGGGTGGCACCTGCCCTGCATCTCTGCTCCAGAGCCTGCTGGGCAGAGGGCAAGTGCAGTCTGGCTGCAGTCCTTGGCTCACTGGCTCTCTGCCATGCCTGGCTCATGCTTCCAGCTCTGGAAGTCCTGGCTTTCCTGCTCTCCAGTGAGACACCCTGTAGACTGGAGCTTATTTAGGTCTGAGCTGACTGGAAGCAGATGCTTAGCAGAGAAGGACATGCATGGAGTTTGGGAGACCTTCCAAAGCATGTAGGGCAATCAGAAAAGAGTGTTAGCCTAGATCAGACTTAATGCGCTGTAACAGTACCTTTGCCAAACTCCCTGAGATCCCTGAAAGGCCTTGACTGGAAGTAAAGAGTTTTAAAGGTGAATAATTCCTCTGTCAGCTCCCATAGCAGTATTTAGGTTGAATGTTGAAAGTACCTCCTCACTGCTTTAAGGATGATGTTTTAATAGTAGGCTCATCTGTTGGTTTATCCAGCCAGGTTTAACCTCAGCTGGCAGCTAAGCCCCATGCAACCACTCACTCCCTCAGTGTCCTCTGGTAGGACGGGGAAAATCAGAAGTGTAAAAGTGAAAAAACTCATGGGTTGAGATACAGACAGTTTAATAGGTAAAAGCTTCACAAACAAGCAAAGCCAAACCAGGGGGTTCATTCACTGCTTCCCATGGGAAGGCAGGTTCAGCCATCTCCAGGAAAGCAGGGCTCCAGCACATGTAACAATGTCTTGGGAAGACAAACACCATCACTCTGAATGTCCCTCCCCTTTCCTCCTCCTTCCCCCAGCTGTATATGTGGAGCATGGCACCATATGGTCTGGAAAATCCCTTGGGTTAGTTGGGGTCAGCTGTCCTGGCTGTGCCCCCTCCCAAATCCTTGTGCACCCCCAGCCTCCTCTCTGGCGTGTGGGGTGAGGAGCAGGAAAGGCCTTGATGCTGTGTAAGCCCTGCCCAGAAATAACCAAAACATCCCTGTGCTATCAGTGCTCTTTCCAGCACAAATCCAGAGCACAGCCCTGTGCCAGCTACTGGGAAGAAAATTAACTCTATCCCAGCCAGCACCAGCACAGCAAATGATTCCCAATTCAGCTAAGCTAGGGGCTCCTGCCTCTAACATGAAATATATTTGATGTGATGGTTTTAGCTCTCTGAAGTTCAGTGCGGACTTATAATTTGGTGCTTTAGCTCAGAAGAAGAAATTTGTGGATTCTAAAATCTGAGCACTGAGAGCTTTTTGCCACCTGCATGACAGAGCTTGGTATCAAACAGTGATGAGTTCAAAAGGAAATGCTCTTCCAATGCCAGGTACATCAGAATTAAGTTTGGACTCATTGTGTCACTTCTGCTCATTTGATGGTTAAAACTTAATTTTTTAAGGATTGATAAGGAGATTGACAAAGTCAAAATTAATACTTTGACTTAGTTGTTTTGCTTTCCTAAATAGTCTCTTGTTGGATGAGTTCTGTGATCCATTTCTCTCTCTTGAGCAGCCAGTCACTTGTTTCCCTACGTGAAGAAGAGGATCCAGGTCATAAGCCAGACCAGCACAGAGCTGAACCCCATCGAAGTGGCCATTGATGAGATGTCCAAAAAGGTTTCAGAGCTCAATCAGCTTTGCACAATGGAAGAAGTGGACATGATCCGACTGCAGCTCAAGCTCCAGGGAAGTGTCAGTGTCAAGGTAATGACAATTTGCCACTTTTTTTTTCTTTTTTTTTCAATGCATGTACCTAAATTTTTATTCTGATTTTCGTAATTCCAGAAACTTTTTGTCTTTGGCATATCTTGGATTTCACCGCTGTTAGATCCCATTCCAAACACACTGAGGAGTGGAAAGTTTTCCGCTGGCATCAATCACTGCTGGTTTTATATGCTAACATAATTATTTCATTAAAGTCTAAGTAAAAATGAAGACCTTTCTAACAAGACCATCACATACCACTTGAGAACATGGCCCATCACAAGCAAGCAGATTATTTAAAGGGAGTTTTTCTAGGATTGGCTTTGTCATTTCCTATTTAGGAAAGTTGATACTATGGAAGGCATGTGTACTCCTGGTGCTCTCATGGAAATGTCTTCAAACAAACACGTAGCTGTCTGGGTGGTCAGCTAGCTGGGGCCTTTGAAAGGCCAGCACAGATCTGCAGCTTGTATGAGGTTGAGCAGCTCCTGTTTGCTCAATAAAACTCCTCAGCTTCCATCTTGGTGACAAAAGGAGTGAGGTGATGTTCTCACAGGCTATGTTGCCTGGGGCCAGTCTCCAAGCCTTGGAACGTAAGAGAAACAACAATGAACAACTTGTTCTCTGAAACTAAATTGTGTATTTTTCACCCAGGTAAATGCTGGACCAATGGCCTATGCTCGAGCTTTTCTTGAAGAGACAAATGCTAAGAGATATCCTGATAACCAAGTTAAGCTTCTGAAGGAAATCTTCAGGTAAACATTAATCTTAGGCTTTTCACTCCCCGCACAGCACATAGAATACTCTGCATGGCACAGGTGGGTGAGATACAAAATCAGGCTGATTTCAACCAGCCTAATTTACATCTGCATTTACCCTACCTTACAAGTCATTCCTAAAAAACTTTTACTGGAGTTTTGGGCTGCCCTGGTAGAATACATTCCTTTTCATCTGAGAATGAGTTCTGAAATTCACTTCTAACAAGGTGCAGTTTGCAAGGGGGAGAAGAGATACAGCATAGTGTGTGTACATCTATATATATAGATAGTTTTTTTTCATTACTACAAAACTTGTATCATTGGTTTTTTGTGGTTTTGTGCTTGCAGGCAGTTTGCTGAAGCCTGTGGACATGCCCTCGATGTCAACGAACGCCTTATTAAGGAGGACCAATTTGAGTATCAGGGAGAGATGAAGTCTCATTACAGGGATATGCTCAGCGAGCTCTCTGTAGTTATGAATGAACAGGTCAGAACATCTATTTTGGTGCTGGTTGGGCTCAGTGAGGGTGGCTAATTGTGTCTTCTAGTGACAAATGAAGCTGTAGAGCAAAATAGTAGAAGTAAAACCTTGCAATGCAATAGTCACTGGGAAAACAGTTTACTTTTTGGTTATGGTTTTTGTTTCTTCCCCTCTTTTTCTCTAAGTAGAGGTATATTCTGTGTGGTGAATCTGCTCAACAAAGATCTGTCTTCTGCCTGCCTTGCTACATATTGAAAAGCTGAATGTTTGTGAGAATAAAAGCTGACTGGGGTTTAGAGGCATAGAAAGATAGTCAGTCCAAACTAGTGCTTTATGCTTTGCTTGTTTTGTCCTGTAGCTGTGATGCATTTAATTAAAACAGTAAATTGCTATTAAGATGTAGCTTATAACCACAGGAGGTATTTTTATTATTTCTATTCGTATTCATCTTTCAGAGAAAGTTATTTTTCAAAAAAATTTTAATTTGAATACACTGTCAGAATAGATGCCATGTATGTTAGCAGCTTCAGAAGGATGAGCATTCATGGGTACATTATATGAACTGCATCCCAAAATTCAGAATTGGACTCCAGTGCACACTTGCAGCTATTCTACTGCTGTGTCCAGGCAGAATTTTTTTTAATGTTTTCTGTTTCAATTAAATGTTGAGCGATTCTGCATACTGAAGTGCTAATTAAACCATGTTTAATTATATCTCTGCATGTTTATGTGTAGGCTACCTTAGATTTTTTTCTGCTAAGCAGGTCTTCTTTAGCAGTTGTGCTGCATTTCCAGCAGTGCCCATAGCATCCAAAAGTGCTGTTGGTGTAGAGTTACTTGGTGTAACCACTGATATCAGTGGTGGCATCTTGCAGAAGTACCTGATTGGCACTTCATTACCCCGTGCTGTCTTATGCATCTTCACATATGAGCAGAATAAGGATTGACCTGAATTTTTTGCCCACTGTTGTACTTACTGAGGAATCGAGTGAGTTTTTCACTGGGTGTAAAGCTCCTAATTGCTTGGAGGCCTGGTGCCTGCAGGTGGGGGTCGGGCTCAGGGGTGGCTGCGGTTCTGGGAGTTGTGCTCCTCTCCTGTTTAAGTCTATAAAGATTTGTGATTTTATCATAACTGCTGTTTATCACTGTTGTGTTAAGTATGTAAGTGTTATGGGTATTATTTGTTAATCGATATTCATGCATCTCCCAAGGAATTTATTTAGGCCATCTAGTCAGTGCATAGGCAGCACCATATGTCTTGTGTGAACCACTGTTCCCCATAAGGATGGAAAGTGGATGGTCAGCTCAAACAAAGCATGAGCAGCCCACGAGCTTCAGCATTCATAAAATATTTGGAGAGTTCTGTTAAATGTTCATGCCTGTATTTATATTTGTGAGCTCTGAGTTTTCTTTATACTAAATAATACAAAATTACTTGTACAAAGCAATGCTAATGTGTAAAGAGTTTATCCAACGAAAGTCAAAATTGTCATCTGTTTCACCAAAATCATCTGAATTTTAAAGTCCACCCTGAAAACAGTCTCCCACTTGCAGTCCTTTGGGGAAGCCCAATAAAAGGAACAGGCCCATTTTCCAGGCAGTGTGGGGTTTTGAGAAAACTCTGCTCCTCTTGCAGTGAACTCATGAACTCCCTGCTTCTGAGCAGAGTATTGCCTCAGAGAAATCACATGCCATAAACTGTGTCTGAAATATTTATCTCACAGCTGGAGAGCTTGAGGCTTTCTTGTGTCTGTGCTGTGTGCTTTACACCAGTACGATTTGCCATCTTTCCCATTGTCGTATTCAAGGGAGTTTTGTTTCTCACCTACTGACAGTGACTTTTTCATCACCATATGTTTTTTTCTCTTTTTTGTTTTGTTTTGTTTTTCTTTTCTGACAGCTCTGTCATGGTCCTTGCTTATACAGCTTCTCTTCTTCCCTGTCTAACATTTCCCTCAATACTATAGCCAAAAGTGGTATGTTCATTTTTCTTACATCTATTTTTTCTTTTAATGTCATATACTTCCCTCACTTGCTGGTTTTTCTGCTGGGTGTTTGTATAATTTCATCTCTAATGACTCCCTTCTCAGGGAGTTAAAAAGAAGATCCAAGGTGTATGTGTGATGTGTTGTCCATGAGCAGTTTTGAGAGGCCTGTTCTTTAGGATCCTAGTTGCAAACTTTGGGGATGCCAGTGAGGCAGCTCAGCAAGAGCCTCCTAATGCAGAAGGAAGTGCCTATAGCAGCAAAAGTGGCTGCCAGGGAGTGCCTGAGTCCCAGTGCTCTTCCTGCAGCCTGTGGTGTGAGAGCAGCCCCTTCCCAGAGCTGCCCCAGCTGCTGGCTCAAGCACTAAAGCTGACTGTGGTCATGTCTGCCCGAGTGACAGCTGAGGTGTGGCTGTCCTGCAGCCCTGGCCAAGGACAGCTGGAGGTTGATGGCATGGGGTTACCCCTGGAGCTTTGGCAAGGGGAGAGGTTTCTCTTCCACTGTTGGTGCTGTGTGGGCAGTGGGGAGGGTCCCAGTCGTTTTTGTGGGTGCTTCGACAAAGCATACATGGAGGAAGACAGGATTTTAGTCTGCTTTTATAGAAGTAAGTAGGAAAAAAGAGCTATTACCAAGGCTAGAAGAGCTTCTTCAGAAAAAAAAAGCCTTCTTGCTAAAGCCTATCCATAGAACAGGGCAGAGCAAGCTTTTGCCACTGCTGTTCCCCTGCAGCTCTGCCCACAGGCTCAGCCTGGCACTTGGTCCCAGCTCTGCTGCTGGGTGTGTGCAGCTCTGTGGGGCTGCTGCATCTCCAAATGACTGCGTGGGCAGAGCTGGGCCTGTCTGTGCCACAGCTGGGAGGTGCTAATGCAGGTGTCTGTGTGGAACATGCAGGGGACTTTCAGCTGTGGGAGGAGTGCAGTTCAGGGAGCCCATGGAGCTTGGCAGAAGCCAGCCCAGCCCCATTTTACCCCAGACTCAGAGGACATCATCCCTGTCCCTGCAGCCTCCATTTACCAGGGACAGGTCCTTTTCCTCTGTCAGATTCTTGGCATCATTGTGTACCAGTTTAAAAATGGGAAATCCATAGTTAGACAATGGACACTTGAGACACCAAGCTGTTCAGCTCTCTGAATAGCTGAATTCTCCGAATTCTCTCACTTATTTTTTTTTTCTTTTTTCTGAAAAGATTGCATACAAGGAGGACTCGGCAAAGCATCCAGGGATGGAGCGCACGTATTCTCGAGTCATCCCTAGAGCCAGCTCCTCTGTGCCAGCAGCCACCACTCCAGCAAATCCTGATGCTTGACTGCAGCGTGGGGAGCACACGGCCTCAGGAAGATCTGGTGTCTGGCCTGGGGTTTCGTCTTTGTAGTATGGGGTAGTTTTTCCTTTTAGGTTAATAGTACTGAAAATGAAGTTGAACATGGACAATACCAGGAAAAGGCTTTGAGGGTTAAGTTTTTAATTTATTGGAAGTCTTCAAGGTGTTATTTTTAAAAATGCAAGCTTGAGAATTTTTTTATTTTTTTTGCCTGCCCCAATATTTGCACTTTCCCTCTCTTGGTTTTTTGGGTTGGTTTTTTTTTCAAGTTTTGGTTTTGAACAGCCTTTATTAAGCCAGGCTGATTATGAAATTCCCATTGAACAGATAGGTACTCAGCAAACCCTAAGTTTGCTATAAATTATAATATATCTAATACTAAGTCCTAGTATACATATATTTTAAAGGTCAGAATGGATGTTTTATAACATTTAAGCATATTGCAATTGTAAATAGAAGATGTGTAAAATATGTCATTTTTACAAAATTTAAAAAATATCTTTTTAGTTAATTATGACAGTACTAAGAATATGGATAACATTTCAGTTACCATTATATTAAAATATTTGTGTATGTGTATAAAAGCGTCCATAAAATTTTCTCTTTGAAGGTCTGTGCGTTGCTTCATTCCTAGGACAGCACTCTCTGGAGTGGTGGAGATCAGGATGCCTCCTGCATCCCGGCTGTCTGTCATGTTTTGGATGCTGATACTTATGACCATCTGCAGAATGTGGCTTTGGATTCTCTCTATGGCCCCAGACTGAAGTTACCTTGAGAAACAGGCTTGGTGTAGTTCCTGCTTGAGGCCAAGAAAACTCTGATTTTCCTTTGAAATTCATAGACCCAGATTTTGCCCAGGGCACATTGGGAAAGTGCCTGTGTGTTAGAATTCTTCTCTCCTATCCCCAAAATTCTGCT
The DNA here is from genome assembly GCA_013400515.1 of Erpornis zantholeuca. Classification (NCBI taxonomy): domain Eukaryota; kingdom Metazoa; phylum Chordata; class Aves; order Passeriformes; family Timaliidae; genus Erpornis; species Erpornis zantholeuca. Next base: position 397,534 of record VZTN01011650.1, read on the forward strand.
GAGCTGTTTTTTTTTTCTGTTTAGCTCATTTTCCCTGGAGAAGCTCTGGTGATTCCCCTGAGGTCTCCACAGGTTTGTTCAGGGCAGAGGCCAGCACTGTATCTTTCTACCTGGGGGGTACCAGGAGGAATTTTCCAGGGTTTTGCCTCATTCTGCGCTCCTGTCTCTTCTCATAACACCCCAAGTTCATAACTGGTGCATCTCAGCTGGAGCTGTAGCTTGGCCCTGCAGGCCAGAGCCAAGGGTGGTGTCTGAATTCACCCCACCTCTCTATGCAAGGTAGAGGTGCCATCACCCAGCCTCTACCTGCTGCAGTCTCACTGAACAGATCAGGAGTTTTCCAGAAGTCTTTGCTGAGGTTTGAAATCCCCACAGTGTCTTTGCTTGGTGGGGGAAGGAGGGGAGTGGTTTGGACAGGGACCGTGGTTTGGGATGGACCTGCTCCAGGGTGAGTGCAGGGACAGTGTGACCCTCACCTGGGGCTTGGGAAGAGCCTGAGTCCTCACCTGGGCACAGCAGCATCAACCCCACAGCTGGACAGGAGCTGAGCCCTCCTCAGCCTCACCTCCACAGGCCCAGCTCTGCTCTTTGGACATTGCTCTGCAAAACCAGTAGTCTACTGAAAGGAATGATGTCTGGCCCAAACTTTAACTTGCTTTATGTGCTATATGTGTAGTGATAGGTGAAGTTTTACCTGCTGTTTATATATATATACACATGCACATATATATACATATATATGTATATATGAGAGGAACCCATATATATTACATATATGTATGTGTCATCAGTGGTGGCAGCAGGACTGCGCCGTACAGAGAGGTAAGTGAGCACTGATTCCTCCTCTCCCTTGGTTTGTTGGTCTCACTGGACTCATTTTGTGTTTGTGATTATTTGTGTTTATGGATGGGTACTTCAGAAGCCATCAAGGTGATTTGGAGACAGACTCTTTCTAATTAATGTTCACAAGACATGAGCAACTACATCTGTTGTTGGCCATCTTTGGTAATAGCTAGATTGCAAAAGCATGGTTTGCACTGAGGGAATGTTGCAGGCTGGTGCCAGGCTGGGCTGAAGCCAAGCTGTGGTCTGTAAAGCAGAGGTAAGGAAATCCCTGGATTGTTTTTCTCAATAGCTTGCACACAAAATGAGTTTTGTGAGTAAGTACAAGGGCTGTGGGATTTGGTTTATTTTAAGCAACCAGCTCTGAAGCCTCCTCTGGGGCTTGAGATCCAGCCCATATTCTGGGGCTGCCTTGGTGGTGGTGCTAGTGATGCTCAGGCTTGAGTGTAGCTGGGTCCTTGCTCCAGATGGCTCTTTCCCTCCTGCTGTGTTCACACCCTTTAAACTTAGTCGGGTGGAGGCAATTAGCACAAACCATCTTTGAACCCAGGTTGCAGCAGGGAGAGAAAACAAAGCATTAGAGCATGGATGGTCCCAGCCTTTGAGAGGAGAGAATGAAAGAAATGCAGGACTCATGTAAGGCTGTAGGATGATTACAAGGATGGGGTTCGGCCCTTTACCATGATAAAATTCAGCACCCCAAACTGCAGAAGTCAGATGTGAAGCACTGAATCTCACACCCACCCTGTCCCTGATGCTGTAGGAAAAGGCTCTCCATAAAACTGCTGCTTTTTAAACTCGTAGGATCACATGAGGTCTGCACCATTTTTTCTTCTCTACCAAAAGCTCGCCTTTGAGGCTCCTTTTGTGTAGGACAGCCACAAGATCATGACTGGCTGTTCTTGGAGCTGAGGTTTTCTCCAGTAAATTATTTCACAGTCTATTCTTACACTTTTTCCTCCAGCTGGAGGAGGCTCATCCCCCTGGTACTGTAGGCGAAGCTGGTGAAAGATTCCTTTTCATCCAAGGAAGGAGATCTGCCCGTGCCAGACTCAAATTGAGCTTCTTTTTAAACTTTACAGAGTGCAAAAGAAATTATTCATGTTTGTTACTTAGTGGAAGCTATCTCAACACCCCAAAAGGAGTTAAGTGCTATACATATTTTATGTTTAGTCACATCTTTAGTGACACCCAACCACAACCAAAGGCTTAAATTTCAATTAGAGGGAGATGTATTAAATGTTTAATAGGAATCATTCCTTACAGGGTAATTATATCTTAACATTCACTGGAGAAATGTTATATTGGCAACATAATATTGATCTGAAGAGGAATATTTTTTTATATTTAATTTTTGGATAATATCCAAATGAGAAATGAAAGGGGATGATCTATACTATGCATACTCCAGACACACCGTCCCTGTGCTGGCCATCCATGGGCCTGGATCTGGGAAGAAGCGAAATGCATCCATACATAGCTTTAAATGTGGCTGTTTTGATCTCAGCATGAAATCACATGTCCCACATGTGCTGAGAAGACCCAGGCTTCAGGTACCTTTTACATCAGTTTGAACGTTTTTTAAACTGGTAACTGACTACTCAATATGTCAGCTCCCAAGTAACATCTTCAAGACAGATGATCTATCAAGGATATCTGCTATGAACTTGAATGTGTTTACCAATTTTTAACAAGTTTGGTATGCATGCAAAAGATTTTTCTCATGATATTTAGATTATCACAAAAATAATCAGTGATACATATTCTCAACATATAAAACCATGAAGTGAGCTCTGAACCTAGGCAGTTAAAATCAAAGGATGTTTAAGTCAAATATCAAATGAGAACAAAGAAAAGGGATTTGGAGGAAAACATTCAAAGCTGTAGAAAAAGAAAGAAAATTTTAAAAACCAAACAAACTAGAATGCATTTCTCATTTAAGAGAATTGCTCTGAGATAAATTAAAACTAATCCAAAAGGCAAAGAACAGCCAGGCCCATGTAGAACTATGACCAGGTGAGCCTCTGATGGGAGCAGCTGCTCTGCACCAGAGCAGAACACAGCTCATGGGACATGGAAGTGTGAACACGGAGTTTGGGGGCAGTGGGTCGGGACTTCCCCAAGGTCAGACGTGCTGGAGCAGTGTGGTGTCCAAGCTGCCAGGGCTGGGACACTGGGATCACAACACCTCAGGATCGTTATCTCCTGCCTCGTTAGGGACCCGGTGTAATGCCCATTCACACAGCTCTGCTCCAGTGCCTCCTTCAGGGCTGATCTCTGCTTCAAACACAGAATCCTTACTGCAAAACACAACTGAAATTTCTTGCTAATTATAGAATATAGAATAAGTAATTTAGTCGGGAAAAGCGGGGGAAACTTTGGGAAATGCCAACCCAATGCTTTTGTTTCAGAATTACTTAAATCAGGGATGTGCAGAGTTTGCTCCAGACAAAGCTGTGCCCTCCACGCCAACTCCCACTGGGGCTGAGGCAGCCCCTGACAGACCAGGGTGGGCTCGTGGCCAGTGGCAGACCATGCAGACCCCAGCCTGGGTGCCCACAGCTCTCCCTGCACGGGCCCTTCCAGCCTGTTTTTGTTTGCAGTCTGCAAGAGAGCAGCTCTAGGGAGCAGTCAGCTCACTGGGCAGCTGGGGGAGGAAATGAGAACATTATTATTCTTTTCAAGAAAAGTCCAACACAGTTCCTTGGTGAAATATTAGCTATGGAAAATATCAAGTAACTTTCCTACCTCCGAGGCATGTGTTGGAGCATTTGGAGATGGGAAAAAGTAGAAGTACAGTGAAGCAGCAGTGTTAGGGGAAAGCTGCCACAGCATGTAGATTATCAGGCCAAGAGAGTATTGAGTGGTTTTAAGGCAGAGTGGTAAAGAACTCATCTGGGAGAGCTGCCAGTAAGTGGTGTGTGTATTTCACGCTGTATAGCCTCGAGATGCAGAAATGTTGGCACGCAAGCAGTTCTGGCTCATGGCACTGTGGGAGGAGGTGCTGCTGCCCCTCAGGGAAGCTGTACCCAACAGAGGTTTGGGATCAACCCTGGGCATGTCCCGTGCCTTCAAGAACATCTCTGAGGCACAGTAAGGTGGGAGTCAGGGTAGTGAGTGTCATTTAAGCTGGGAGTCACAGCCTGCAGTAGACACGTGCATGGTTTGTAATGTTTCATTGAGCTGACAGTGTACAGGTGTTTTTAGAAAATTCTCAGTAATGCAAAAGTGCAATCATAGTTACTGACATCTCTGTCTAGGTTGTTGAGGTTTTTCATTACTCACTAGAGCATCTTGAAATTCACAGTATAAACAACTCATCGTGAACAGCAGCAGGTTTCCTTTTTTCCTATTAGTTACTCCCCATCTTATAGAAACTGCATTTTCAGTGTGCTTTCTAAGCTGTGCTCTCCATGTGCTGCTTCAGTTAGCTATAGTCACTCATTTTTGGTTAGAAACAGCTGTGAGGGTGTTACTTACCCCGTGGTACATGTTTGTGACCTGCAAATGCCACGTGCTATTCCCTGTAGTTCTGAGTCATGGTTTAGATGTCTTTGCACAGTTTGCCTATAGTGTGATACCTTAGAGCTACAGGGATTCAAATAGATTCACATTTTGTATGGGGTGTTTTGCTGGAGAAAAGAAAGCCGAGTAAGAAATTACTACTATTATTATTAATTTTTTAAAATTATTATTATTATTAACTTTAGGATGTATTTTGTGCTTGGGGCTGCTCCGTAATCATGAGGCTTTCTTCCATGAGTGAGGGCTTGTTTTAATTTGAAAGCTGTCACAAGCTCTGTGCAGGTAACTTTGGGCCCAGTTGCGAGCTCCTCATTATGAAAATCTCCAGCTGAGCATAAAGATTCTCTTGCATGAGGCATGGGTTTGTACTCTGTAGCATATGTTGTGCTTGCAGGGGGCTGGCATAAAAGAGACTAATTATGATTATTCCACATTAATTTGAGGATCCATTTAAAGGGACAGAGACCCAGAGCCTTGGAAATGCAACACGAAGACCTGAAGTGCTCTCTTAGAAGTTTGAAACGTTTCTATAGCCTTTGTTCATGCCAGCCCAGTCCAAAACCATAGCCGAGGTTTCAGATGTTACTCATGTATCTCGGTGTTTCTATTTCCCATTTTCAGGTTAAGCCTTGTTTTTCAAAAGTATTGAGCATCCCCTGCTGGAATTCAGACCCTTTTCAGAAACACTGAATGCTCAAAATCAAAGCTCCTTTTAATAATGGGTCATGTGGGGTTTTCTGCGTACGTGTGGGAGTTAAGGCACAGTCAGGCAAATGGCCCTTGCAAAAGGAAAAGGATGCTTAACAGACATTAATAAGTTAAACAATTACCTTTTAACAGACTAATCAGATAACTTTGTGCCATCATTACCTAATGAGATGTTGAAACCCGAGAATGCTTTACGCATATAATTGATTTTTGCCACCTTGCTTTGTTTCTGGGAGCTTGTGCAGCTCACTGCCCACTGCAGCCTCGCTCATTTCGCTGTGAGCAAGTCCCCACTCAGCCGTGGTTAAGAGGGAGAGTTTAATTAGTCATGAGAGGAAGGCAAGGTCTCATTCAAGCGGGGAGAGCAGCCAGGTTTGCACTCGCTCATGCCCGGCTACACGTGAGACTGAGGAGGGATTCCACGGCTCTGCCCTCCCCCTCGAACGCTGCTGCCCGTGTCTGTGCCCCAAGGCAGCCCCTGGCCCGTGTCCCCATGTCCCCATGTCCGCCTCCCACTCAGCTATCGCACTTCTCTGCCCACTGCAATGTCAAGGACAGAGCATTCCTGCAGACTCGTAGTTGCCTTCCTGGGCTTGTCCTGCCAATCCACTGGGTAATAGTCACTCCTCCGGGAAGCTGCTGTCCGACAGTGCTCAGGAGAGAGCTTTGTACCGAAGTGGCGTGTGCCGGGCGCTGCCCTCGGTGTGGGACACGCGGGTGGCGCTCGGGGAGGCTCCGTGCGGGGCCGGCTCAGCCGGGACAGGGATGCACTGGTGGGACAGGAATGCTCTGCTGGGACAGGGATGTTCTGCTGGGACAGGGATGCTCTGCTGGGACAGGGATGCACTGCTGGGACAGGGATGCGCTGGTGGGACAGGGATGCTCTGCTGGGACAGGGATGCACTGGTGGGACAGGGATGCTCTGCTGGGACAGGGATGCTCTGCGGGGACAGGGATGCACTGGTGGGACAGGGATGCTCTGCTGGGACAGGGATGCACTGATGGGACAGGGATGTTCTGCTGGTACAGGGATGCGCTGCTGGGACAGGGATGAGCTGGTGGGGTAGGGATGTGTGGTTGGGACAGGGAGGCACTGCTGGGACAGGGATGAGCTGCTGGGACAGGGATGCACTGCTGCGACAGGAGTGCCATGCCCACCTCAGGCAGCTCCCTGAGTGCTGCTCTGCGCTCCCACAGAGCTCTGCCCTTTTACACATGTGAAAAAGGAGTTTCCTTCCCAGCCTAGGTGGGATGTGGGTCTGGGTCACACGTCCTGGCACCCTCCTGCACAGCAGCCCCAATACAGCATACTTCACCATTGTCCTTCAGAAGGGGCTTAGGAATAGCAGGTTTTGGCTGTGCAATAGATAAGACCCAAAATCCACAATTTTCAGAATAAGAATAGATATTTTTTGGCATTTGCATCTGTGGGAATGTACCAAAACGAGCATTCAGGTTCCCCTGTTTGGCTACAGAGTGGTGCCAGCTCAGAGGAGGGGGCATACCGCCACATATAAAACTGGGGGATGTTCCAAACAGGCCTGTAATGAATCTGGTCAGTGAACAATTAGCTGATTGCCCTGGTGAAAGCCTGAAGCACTGCTGCAGGAACTGGTATGAGCTCCTGTACCTGCCTTTGCTGTGGCAGCTCAGCTCTGGCAAGGAGCCCAGACTGGCCTGAGGAAGGAGCAATGGCCCTGCAGGAATGGACATCTTGGGTGGGTGAACACAGGCTGGGGACTGAGGCTAAGAGCAGCACCCTCCCTGGGAAGTGCATTGCCAGGAAACTGCATTAAACACAGATACTACCAGCAAACTTGAGAGACTGGGCCACTTGTCCAATTATTAGAACATTTCCAATTTCTGATGTAAAATCTACTCTGTCAAATCCCTTCCTCACAAGAAGGATCTTTACATAGATGAGCATTTGTAGATGAAATACATCCAGTGCAGGATGTGACCTGGCCTGGCAGAACAGCAGCTGTGGGGACACTGATGTGGATGCCAGCATGCTGGGCTTGGATGAGGAGGGACCTTGCAGACTGTGCTGCAGGTCCCACTGCATTCAAGCTGCTACCTGAGTGCTCAGAAGGAAATACATTCAAGTTGAGCATCAATCTTAAACCTTCTGCTGAGCCTCAGGCCATAGGATAGGCCAAGTAAAGGACAGGGATAATTTAAATGCATAAAAGTCTAAATGTCTCAACTTCGAGAAGAATAAAAGGAGAGAAATGAGAACTGGAAAACATAAATGTTTGCTTCTTAAATTTAATTCTTACTTTACCATTTAAATGGAGAAGCCCCTGAGAGAAGGCAAATATGGCATCAAATTTGGACATTAAACCTATGCAGTCTTTTCAGGTGTTCAGATGGAGATTATCAGAAGTGTGTCAGCAAAACAGAATCAGCACACAAAAAATATTTTTGTTAATTTTTAAATCCACTGAAATGTGGTGGGGTTTTTTTTACCCCGTTAAGTGGTACAGCCAGATTCAGAAGAGAAGAAGGCTCTTTTGCACCACCAGAGAAGCATTAAACATGTCAAAGTCAGAAATCAAGCAAGGACTCAGGGCACAGCAATGTTCTTGCCCAGTGAGAATGGGAAGGGTTTGGCATTGACCCTGACCAGAGCTGCTGTTATGCTTTTGCTTGGTAATTATTTATAGGATGCATAAATCCAGTGCAGCTGACATTCGAGGCTGATTAACAGCGAACCTTCCCTGGAGACTTCAGCCCTGACAGAGATCTGGGCTTCAGGTTTGGTGCTGGGATGGTGGAGCAGTGAGCTGTTCTGTTCCCCAAGATTTCCTGTTGGGGCAGATGGGCTGCTGTGCTTCTCCCCCCTGCTGTCCCAGAGAGGCTGGAGATGTCATGCCAGTACTTGTGCTCTGCTGGTCAGGTTTAGCCCCAGAGAATGGAAGCTCTGTCTTTTTGCACAGGGACTCCTCTGTGGCTGGGAGGCAGGACACACCTCCAGCTGCAGCATGTCATAGAAAATACCCACACACCTGCTGCTGATGGATTTTCCAGGACAAAATGTTGTGAAATGCTAAAAAGAAATCATCATACTAGAGTAGCAATGAGTCCTTTTTGATTTTTTTATCTCTCTGACCTCAGAGGAGCAAGAGGGATTTGGCAAGTGAGACGGCTAAAAAAGCTGTTCAGCTGTGGTGGTGGCTGTGCAGGTGCTGTTTCCTGCTGGTGGCAGATTTCACACTGTCCCTCACTGCTCTCAGAGCAGCCCTTCCCCAGGGAGACCCTGCAGCAGCTGTGCACACATAGCCACTGCCTTGTCACCATGCTGGGCAGGGGCAGAATACAGAGCTGAGCTCCCCACATTTTTGATGAAGATGCTCCACAAGGTTTCTGTGCTGTGTTTACAGGTTTTCTGCTGCAGTACTATTTGCTATGCAGTTCATACAGTCCACTGAGACAGACATGCACCAGCAGCCACACAGAGATATTGCTATGGGGCTCCTTGAGCCCAGCAGCTGCCAGAAACTCTGTGTTTGCTTATTCTTCTTAGCAGAGAGCTTCATATATGACCGAGGGTGAAAATAATTTTACCCAGGTCTGTATCCTACCAAGGACAACTTGCCAAAGCTTCTCAGGTGTGACAAATTGCCCTCTCTGTTAAATAACTTGAAGTGTTTTATTGCAAAGCCCACACAGCTATAGGTGTCTGCAGCAGGCTCAGGAAGGCACACTGAAGATACACCCAGCCATAATCTGCAGCCTGCCAGTGTGTCATGGCTGAGAGGCACCCAGCATGTTTCCCACCCACGGCACACAGAGCAGCAGCATCCAGGAGCTGGCAGGGTAAGCACGTCTTGAACCCCACTGAATGTACAAAAAACAAGGTTGGGTGCATGGAGCTCTTCCTGCTTCCAGGGAACACGCTGGTCAGCCCAGTGGCAAAGGCAGCTTTGCCAGGTTTTCACTGTCCAAAATTCCTGAGTCATCTGGCCCTTGGAGCAGGAGAAGCTATACAAGATCACAAGACAGAAGTCATTTCCTCAGACGTTTCTGGTGCATCAAAAGGTCTATGCCTCCTCCAGTCTGGTTCCAGAGGAGCAGCAGGCATGGGATGAGAGGAGCAGATGTCTTCAGCTACAGCTGGGATAAGCTAATTGCTGAGCTGGTAAGTGTCCCCTGTCCAGCCAAACCTGCCAGCTGCAAGATCAGCAGCAGCATTATAATGCACATGGGTGCTGTCACTGCTCCAGTGCCTGATCTGTTTGCTGAAGAAATAAACCCATGATATTCCCTAAACGTTATCCCCAGCACAGGGGGCAATTACACTGTTATTTAAGTCTGGCTCCAAGCCCAAGTCAAATGCATGGGTGCTGTGGGCTTCATCTGCAGCCTGAGAGCTCCATTTGTTTCACCTCTCTGCATGCAGCCTGAACCATGCAAGCTCTCTGGAGAAGGTTGCCAGGAGGTGACAGCAGGACTGATGCTGGGCAGCAGCACCTCCCCGTAGACCTGATGGCTTCCTCACCACAGCCCTTCTGACACCTCTGGAAAAAGCAAAACTGAGTCATCTCGTGTTTGAAGCATCTCATGACAGTTTTCCTTTCTTCCCCCAGCCTCCAGCAGCAGAGTGGGGAAATGCACACAGCTGAACAGTCTTTATTTCCTCTCTCAGATATTCCTGAGTCACTGTTGAGCTATTGGGAAGTGGATGGCCTCAGAGCAAAAGGTGTGTTAAATTATTTCCCTGTTGACTTTCTGGAATTCTCAGTTCTGTATTTTGAAGTAGGTTTTGGGGAGTGGGAAGACTGCTCCACACGTTTTTGCATCTTACAGCTGGCAGAAAGATGGCTTTAGGGACCAGGTGATGAGAGAAATACGGGGGATTGTGTTTCTTTTTCTAATGCAAGAATCATGCCTGGTCTGTCTCTCGTTACACTCCTGGGATGCTTGTGCAGGCACTCTGCTCCAACAAGCCTCCCTGGGTGCCCAGAGAGGGCCCAGGCTCTGCTGCAGCCTTCCAGGAGAGCTTTGCTGTACCTGCTCGTCCATCACAGCTGTTAGCATATGTTGTTAACAGCAGGGTTCTTGTGCCCTATCAGCTTTCATTTAGAAATTTAAATTTCCTGTGAGAATTGCTAATTCTGGAATTTCAATTTCAGATGCACAGAGCAAAAGATCTCTCCCTGTGTTGAGGGAGAGAAGAATTGCTGCCCAGCAAAGGGCGACCCTCTCTCTATGCTGTGAAGATGATCACTGGCCTTTTTGGGCAAACCAAAGGAAGTGAGCTCTGTCCTCCTCGGCCGTGCGGAGAAAACCGAGGGGCAGGCGGGTTTTCGGCGGTGTTGGCAGTGATTTGTGCTGCGGGGAGAGGCCAGCTCTGCTCTGAAACGCGACCCCGAATGAATAAATCATGGCCCTCTCTTAGCAACTCGACAGCTCGGTCCAGCCCTCCCAGCGCTGGGATCTGGCCCCTGCGGGGAGGGACTCCCATTGTCCAGAGGCTTTTAAGGGCAGAGTCTGCCCGCGGCGGGCTGAGGAGCCCTCGGCAGGGCAGAGGCTCCGGCGGGGCGGCATGGAGGGGAACACGCACCTCCTGCAGGTCATCCGCAAGATGCGCTCCCAAATCAACAAGCTGGAGAGGGAAAACAGGGCCCTGAAGGGAGAGCTGCGGGGCTGCGGGCAGAGAGCTGCGCCGGCGGAGAGAGGGGCGGCAGGAGGAGAGGGGAACGCCGCCAGGAGCCTCGCCATCCATGGGCAGGGACCGGCAGCATCCCCGGCATCCCTGCAGGGAAGCGCCACGGCCGCTGCAGCGCCCGGGCAGCAGACAGGTACCGAGAGGGGCTGTCCATGGGGATGCCTAAATGGCTACCTAGAAACAGAGACTAGACGGGAATAAAGGAGAGAAGGTGGTATTTATTTGGAAGGCTTTCAGGTGCACACTCGGGGCTCCAGAAAGGTCTTGCTTCAGTGGATCCCAAAAATGGACGACAGGTCACAAGAGCTTCACACTTTTATATCAACATCAATTCACCAACCAGAACCCAGCCAGTGATGTGATTCCCCCCAGCTTGTCCCGCTCTTACCAAGATGATGGTTTACAATTCTTGTTCTGAGTGTTCTTGGAGAGCAAGTTAGAGGTTTTGTTATGTCTATCTTAGCACAGAGAGCAGCACTTTTAACAAGCTACGGAAAACTTCAGAGTTACAGTAGCAGTACAGGATTTGAGAAATATAGAAGTTAAAACCTGAGGCACCGATGGCAGCCCGGTAGTGCCCGTGCAGCGGCTGCCAGCCTGCGGTGCCCTGTGTGTGGAGCGGGGCTGGGCTGCTGGCTGCCTGCTGCCAGCCTGTTAGCTCCATGGAGTGCTCCAGCCCAGACACACTGCCTGTCCTGTCTGTGCCCTTTTTAGGCTGCATCCTCCCAGCTGAGCTTAGTGGAGTGTTTTGCTGCTGCTCAAAGGGTTCAACTCAAAGGGTTCAGTTTGCTTAAGCAGAATTTGACTTTTCTGCTTTGGGTTTTCACAGGCATGGACTCTCCTCCACATGTCTGCTCCAGGCAGAAAAGGGCAAACACTTGTAACCATGCCATAACCCATCCTGCCTTAGCAAAAAATGAGAAAAATGCCACAAATAATAACTGGGCTGGGTTGGCTGCATACATCACTCCAGATGTGCAGTTTATTTTTGTTGATAACGCAATTAATTCTCGCTGAGGCAGAGAGGAGTTAATATATAGGAATATATTCTCTTCACAATTTTATCAGAGAAGAAAAATTGAAATATTCCTCAGTTATAGAAGTCTGGTTGGGACTTCTGGAGGAATTAATGAAGCAGGAATTAGAGCAAAATGTTACTTGGTGAGACGTATTGGAGAAATGGCCCCACAAGTTTTCATGGAGACAAATCTGTGAGAAGGAGTAAGATGAGAGGCTGACCAGCACCAGGGGATTTACATGCAACCAGAGGGGTGCTGTGAGGGAACAGTACTAATTGCCCACCCTGCTGACCCAGTGGCCAGGTTACCAGCCTGAATGCCTCAGAAAGGGGCTGCTGGTGGCTGTGGTTGTCATCAGTTTGGGAACAGCTCCATGGTCTTTTGGAAAGTGGGAAAGCTGTACAAAATGCTTTCTAACCTTGTGGCTCTTCCTCTCCAGCTGCCTTCTAGGGCAAAGAGTGGGACCTAAAGAGGCTGTCTGGCCTTCTCTACCTCTCAGTTTCACCACCTACAAAACAATTTTGAACCCCCAAAAAGGTGATTAAGAATAGAATGACAGATCACTTGGCGTTGGAAGAGACCTTAAACACTATTTAGTTTGAACACCCCTGCCATGGGGAGGAACACCATACACTAGACCAGGTTGCTCAAGGACTCATCCTGCCTGGCCTTGAACACTTCCAGGGGTGGGGCATCCACAGCTTCTCTGGGAAACATGTTTCAGTGTCTCACCTCCTAAAATCTCATGTCCCCTCTCTTATCTTAAAATTGCTCCCCCTTGTTCTATCACTATCTCCCCATGCAAAAAGTCAGTCTCTAAAAATATATTGAGGATATCTGAATTGTCATCATCCTTCCTGGCCTTGAACACTTCCAGGGGTGGGGCATCCACAGCTTCTCTGGGAAACATGTTTCAGTGTCTCACCTCCTAAAATCTCATGTCCCCTCTCTTATCTTAAAATTGCTCCCCCTTGTTCTATCACTATCTCCCCATGTAAAAAGTCAGTCTCTAAAAATACATTGAGGATATCTGAATTGTCATTATATTATTGATGTTGTTGTTATTGTTTCTAGCTCTGCTTTTTTCTCTGCTTCTCAGATACTGCCATGACTGTGAGACGTTACCCCACTGTCTCCCCAGCTCCTGCTCCTTCCAGCACAAGGTCCTACTGGGCTGGCAGGAAGCCTCCAAGCCGTGGGCTCCAGGAGGTGCCAGGCAGCGCCCAGCCCCTGGCCCCTCCTGCTGCAGCACAGCTCAGCAGGGAAGAAGAGAAAGGGCTTGAAAAATCACCAGGCAGTTTTCTCTCCTACAGCCAGTCCAGAAACATGAAGATGTTTCAGGAGCACGTCTGTAAGTGCAGGTAAGTTTAGTTTGCCTTCACAGCATCACCTACCCGGGCTGTGACACAGGTTTCACCTAGTAAGATATATAGAATTTGCTCTGAGTTTTAGTATGTTATCAGCAAAAGTTTTGTTTGAATGTACATGTACCCTGAGCAGACTGGAGACCTCTTTTGAGGACATTGTCCTTCTCCTCCCTGCAATGCATGAGGTTTGGCAGTGGTAGCAGCTTAAATTTGCTATAGAAAGGAGAGGATGAGGGAGATAGAAAGGGGTTGAAATCTTTGTTCTGTTAAAGCCAGGCAGAGTTTTGCAGACTGATGTGATGTTCTGGTAAGCTAAGCTTGAATGGGGTTTTTAAACACTTAACAAAAATAATGGAAATACAAAGGAACTCTGCACTATGCCTTTAGAAGTGTGGTTACTGTGGCTCATGGATTTAGTTGTACTGTATCATATTTCCCCTGTAACTGCAGCATTACAAGTTAATGCTTTCAGCCTTGAAAAATGTAGTCTCAGGACAGCTTCTAAATCAAGTGAAATGGCTGCTGGACCAGCCCTGAGTGTCCCTGCTCATTGATGAGAAGCTTTCCAGCCCAGGACAACAACCACAGGTAGAACCAGCAGTAATGAGACTGTGACATATGATAGCCCAGCCACATCCTGTTGCTGATATATGCACCTTGGGAATTCATGCTGATTCCTGGGCTCAGCCCAATCGTGCTGTGCTCAAAAGGAAAATAATCCAAATGGCCTCAAAGCATGTGTTTGATCAGGGAGAATCCATGGCTCTGGACACCTGCCTGTGCTTGGGGCAGGACTCCAGTGGCCACCCCAGGGGCTGACACCCACTGTGGCTTGTGTCACCTTTGTGGAGGTGCCTGTGCAGGGCACACCACAACAGCTTTTGTTCTGTCCCCCTAAATCCTCAGGGCAGACCAGTGCCCAGCCCCTGGCACTCCCTGTGCAAAGCTGATTTGGGTCCCGGCTCCTCACCAAGAGGCTGCAGGGGACAACAAGGCCAAGCTTTCAGAGGCACCTGGGGTTTCTCGTAAGGGCATTTCAGGGTCAGATGTTTTACAGCAGTTAGGCACCTAAATTTAGTCCCTGGCAGGGAACTTGTGTCGTTTTCCAAAGCACCCTGGCCCTGTAACTCTGGCTTTCTGCCCACGCTCCACTGGGTCCAGGGAAACTCCAGACTCTGTGTGCACATGAGCACTGGCAGGGGTTCGCCCTCCAGCCAGCTCACGTGGAAGGAGTGCGTGGTCAGAAACACAGGGGCAGCGTGCAGGAACAGGGCAGCAATGGCAAACACTGCTGCTTGCTCATGAGGGGAAAGAGCTTTCAAAGCAATCAAAATAGCAGCACAGATCTGTTACATCGAATGCCTGGGGACCTACCGGGTGCCCTGTGGCCAAACGAGAGCGTGGACGATTTTATCGCTGTCATTAGAGCTGCCTTGCCAAGCTGAACAGTGACTCATGTGCACTCACTGCTGGCTGCTTCAGGAGGAGGAATGGCTGTGGAAAGAGCTTTTCACCTAACCCCTTCAGCATGGTTGGCCTCCTGAAGCACGAAGCTTTGTGTTTCTTACACCAAAAAACATTTTGTATCTTTTATGGTCTTAATGGTGGATGCCTCTGTTATGTACCTAAATGTCTGCCACAGACACCAATCTTCTTTAGCTCTTCACTAGTAAGATAATTTCTAGCAATTAGCTCAGCAAGCTTATTAAGCTCAATTTTTTACAAGGATGACATTTTTGCTTCCCAGCATGCTGGTTCATGTCAAGTTTTCCTATTCTTTGTTTATTGCTGCTTCCTCACATTTTGCTCCAAAGATATAATCCTTTATGTGATATGAATATTTTTGTTTTAAAATTAACTCTGTAGAAGCATCACCTTGAATTTATATAGAGTGCAGTTGCATCCAAGTTATAAAGAAACCAGCACTGCTAACAAATCATCTGTAATTTGCATTTCTAAAATATTTTAATTCATATATGCTAAAGCATTATTTCTACCAAGGGATTCCCACTGTGTTTGGTAAATGGAAAAAAACATTAAATATTTAAATACGGGAGAAGAGAGGCTGAGAACTCTTTCCAGGGCTATTATACCAAAATTACTGAAGGGTCTCTGCGGGCTCACATGCACCCTGGGGCTCTGTGCACACACAGCATTGTACACACAGGTCAGGCACTGAGAAAGAGATGTGAGACTCGATGGGGAAAGGCAGGTGCCTCCAGCAGAGAGGACCATGCTCGGTCCTTTGGGATGACCACGTGAATGGCATGAAATCCTGCCTCCAGTAGCGTGCAAGGGTTGAAAGCATTTACTTTTTGCTTGCTGGGTTGGTGTTTTGTGGATTTTTTTTTTTTACTTTCTCTACATGTTTTATACATTTGTAATCCTCATAATGATTTCTCATTTTTTCTCCAGGGGTAAAGTAAAGGCTGTGAGTTTCCTCTTACCAATGGATATGTCACCATTTGCTGAAAAGCAAGGTTCTCTCAAAAGCCCCCAAAATCAGAGCACAAAACATCTAATGACCATCACTGAAAAGGATATGTAATCTGGTGAATTTTTAAAGGCCCGTTGATTCCCGAGATAAATTGGCCTTAAATGATAGCTGTGTGTCAGGTTCCTCTCCTGCAAAACGCTTTGGCAGGGTGCCCACAGAGCATCACCCAGCCTTGTTCCGGGTCACTGGCCCAGTGTTCAGCACGAAAATGGAAGCCACAACAAAGCCAGCTGGAAGCCCAGACTGTGAGATGAAACCACACAAAGCAAAGGTACCTGCACAAAGTGCTTCTGTGCAACGTGTCTCAAGGAGCCCCTACCTCAGGACTGATGTGAACAGGGCATTGAAGCTGGGTTTGGTGTGTTTGTCACAAAAAGCAGAATCCATGTCACCGCTTGTGTTTGCTTATTCCCTTGACAGAAACGTGTCTGATGCAAAGGACAAAATAAGAACTATCAAAGAGCCTGTGAGGTTCCCTCTGTAAGCAAAGCTTTGAAACTTCAGAGTACTAACACAGCAAAGTTAAGGAGGTGTTACAGAGTCAGTTAATGTTGCCCTGAATTTCTGTAAAGCTTGGCAATGAGTTTATTTCCATTTGGAGTTCACCTCTAGCAGGTGAACACAGGAGGGTGTGTTCACAGGAGAATAAATACTTATCGGTATGAAAATGTGACTACAAATCTGCTTCTGACTTGTGCTCATCAGGTTGGAGACTGAAGGCTGAACACCAAGTCAAAATAGGAAGGACTGTAAATATCAGAATTTTTCAGGAATGGCTTCTAAGTACAGCTCAGAGCAAAAATCATTAGGAGAAATTCAGCAAGCAGGTGCAAAATAAATGTGAGAGAGAACTACACACAGCTTGTAAAAAATGAGCAGTGCTTGTTAGTCTAGTCATATGAATAAAGATAGCGCTCCATGAGTAAAGATAGCATTCCATGTGTTTATTTTGATTACAACCATTTATGGAATCAAAATAGTGCACACTGCTATTTCTTTATGTACAGGAAGCATTGATGATTGAATACTGTACAGAGAATGCATGAATAGTAGACATTTGTACAGATAACTTTAAGGAAGATTTTCATCTCACTTTCTACTCTTAAAGTTTTGAATTTTTCTAAGGTGAAAGCAGAGACTTGTAAAAAACATCCCCTCTGGATTTTCCATGATGTTGTACACTTCTATGAAAATCTGTGTTCCTTTTTTTGTTTTGAATTTCACCATGGCATTTTATATTCAAGTATACTTTTAATATATTCTCACCATTGAAGTAATAATTTCAATTTCATTGTTATTTTATTTGTGTATTTTATGTTCAGCTTGGATGCATGCAGAATTACATTGTAATGTCAGAAATAATGAATTAATAACTTCCAGAAAATGAGGTTCCAGTTTGGAAAGTTTAGTAAACAGCCCATTTTAGAAGGCTTTACAGGGAAGTGCTTTTAAAATGTTTTAAGGAAAGCATCATTTTTGGGAACTAAACACTGCATATGTGTTCAGTTAAGCACTTAAATTCAGTTGTTTTCACTTAGGAAAGTAACAAAAGTATTTGAAAAATCTGGCCCCTGGACCTTTAAGGTACCCAGACTTTTACAGTTAATGTTTTAACACCAGATTTAATGGGATTTGGGAATCCATATGCTTTAGAAAGATTTCAAAAGTCTCAACTTTCAATTTTTCTAAGCTTCAGCTTCCATGAAGCAGCAGTTCTCTTCTCCCACCCTTTTTGTGTCAATTCACTGTAGATACATGACCTACACAAAGACTGTGCTCTTTTGTAGGCCTAGAGGAAAAAGAGAAGAGAAAAGGTGGAAGGGAAAAGGAATCAAAGTAGTCATTGACAGAGGGCAGTCGGTATATTAATGAAAAGATTTATTTTTGAATTATATTTTGAAGCCTTTAGCAGTGCTTACAGATTTAAGAACACATGATGGTGCACAGGAACATTAATTTTTAGAAGCAGTTGTGCAGATTTGACCCAGCTCTGCACCTCCAGGAGAACCAGATTGTAGCAGATGCCACAGAGAAAGCACTGAGCACATCATTTTTACCACAATACAGCATGAAGTAATTCACCATGGAGCACTTACTGGCAATTAAAACATTCCAATATTAAACATCCATAGTTTGTTCAGTGCAAGAAGGGCAGGTTTAAGCAAAGCAAGCGTTAAAGGACAGAGAGATGCTGGCAGCAATTAAGCCATGGTTCTTTTCTTTCTTCTTCCCAAGATGATCCATACAAGTTTAGAGGAGCTCTGGGCTTCTATCTAAAACTACTCTGTAATATATCTGTATTAAACCCCAGAATGTGCACCAGACCCTGTTCACTGGTGGTCAGACAGGTTGGATCATTTCCAGCTGGAAATTCTTTTTTTCAGAGAAGTGGTCAGTGCTGTTCAGCCACGCAGGTGGGACTGCAAGAGCAGCAGAGACAGAAAGAGCTTCCCTGCTGCATTCACACTGGCCACTGAGAGATGCAAACTGCTGTAGCACACTTGTGCTTGGGACTAAAGTGTCTTTGTATCTCCACAGCAAATGCCAATAATGACAGAGTCCTCAGCCCCCATTTGTTCCATGTTCTCCCTTCCATCAGCATGACTATCAAGAGTATTGAAACACATCTCTAGGCTGGGGACACATGAGCTGCCAGAGCTCCTTCTTGACTTCAGTCACTGGGATGGTGCTGATTTAACTGGTACATCACTCTCACAGTGTTGTAAGTGAGAGAGAAATTGGGTATTCCCATTCTTCAGGAAAGTCTTCTTGAAGCTACAGTGGTACTACAGAAGCACAAAGCCATGAGCACTGGGACGATGGGCAAGAGTTACCAAGGGTGAAGGTGATATTTAGATTGTGTGTCTGAGGGTAGCACAGAGCCCAGTTTTTGAAATCTTGATACTCAACAATTATAACCCTTAGATGCAGCATCAACATACAGCAGATCTCTCCCTTGCCAAAATAAAGACCAATACCTAGATAAAAAAATCCAAATAAAGAAGTACAGTTTTCCACTCATAAAATTGAGCTCCCTGAATGGTTCTGCTCAGCTGTATGGGTGGAAAGTCCTCCTGTTACAGGGAGTGCCTATAACAGCATTTCACTTAGTCAGGAGTACATTCCTGAGTGAACTTCCTTCTCAAACCCATTTACCATACTTTGTTTCTCACTGTAGATTGTTCTCACAACACACAAATGGATCTCTTCTGTATGAAACTAAGTCAGAGGATGTGCTTATGAGGTGCTCCAAAAGCTAACAGGTATTCATTGCACACCTAGGAAATCCCCCTCCCCCTCCAATCTCTGGTGTGGAGAACAGCACCAATGGTTTCACTCTGTGCATCCTCCTCTGCTGCTCTAATTGCACTAATTGCTCATGTAGACAGAGCTCCTGGGCTGTGGACCTCCTGTCTCAGATTTGAAAAGAAAATATCTAAGCAGGTGAAATTTCATCTGGCTACGCTATAAAGAGGAGGAGATGCCTTTTGTCAGTCTTAGCTTTCTGGTGTTTAAAGAGCCTCACCCTTGCTGCAGACACAGAGGTGGAAATGTGATGCTCCAGACTGTTAGAGAGGAGTAACATTATCACTTTCTCCTGTGAGTTCTTGCTCAAAGTTCACATTGGTCTCATGCCTGCATCTTTAGTCAATAAATCCACACCCAGAGGTAATAAATAAGTGTGCAGGGCATGTCTTCTGTCAAAGTCACCCACCTACTCCAGGCTCCGTTTATAGAAGTGAGAGCACAATTTATGATGCACCAAATTGTCTACAACCTTTATATCCATCGTATTTTTGCTCCTCTGTCTGAAATCCCTGACAGACGAACTTCAATTTTTCTCTGCCATTTCTCATCAGGCCGAATCTAAGAACACATCAGCATGGAAGTAGTTCAGCTAAGCAGCCTCTGACACCAGGTAAGTGATGTTGTTCTTGAATGTTGCTGTTTTCAATGATATTAGCAACATTAATTCCAGCACTGACAGTCTCTTTCTGCAGTCCTGAAACTTGTTTCTTCTGTTTAGCTGGGGTAGCAAAATGAGAAGTAAACTTGAAACTTGTTTGAAGGTCTCAAATAGGTTGTAGGCCTTGAACAGCCCTTGGGTGTTGTGACAAATCCAATGCTTTGTAACTCCACCATTTCAATGTCCTTCTAAGCACCAGCACAGCTGGTTCAGAGATCACAGCTGCTCTTTTCTGCTGTTGAGTGCCATCAAGTACACATTATTCTCTCTTAAAGATGGAAAAATACAGGTTTTTTTAGATCTGCTCTGCACTTCTGCTTCATGATGCCTTTACCCAACAAAAGACCTGTTAAGAGATTAAGCTGTTACTGCAGATAAAATGTAGATGGAACTCTGCTAACCTTACATGGGGAAGTTGTTGGCTGTGCTGGAGGCCAGACAGATGGTCACTCCAGGGAATGTTTCTTTTATGGCAAGTGCTCACTTGAGTAGGAATATTTCTAGCTGGATGAGTCACCTCTTTCTTGATTGCTGCATCAGATACCAACACATGATTTTTATACAGGGATAGTCAAAGATGTGGCACAGGCTGAAAATGCATCCTCAAAGCATCTTGCAAGGATTTCCTTTTCCACTGGGAGTATAATATGGTCCATGTAGATTGATTAAAAAAAATTTCCTCCACTGTTTTATTTTTACTGAAAACTGAGATGAAATGTCTTTTTTCTTTCTTTTTTTTTTACAAAATCATGTGGTACTCACATACAAAATCAGTACCATAACAGCAAAATGCACAAAATCATAATAAAATTTCTCTGTTTAATGTAAAAGTAAGAAACTTAGAGTAAAGTGCAAAAATTAGAGCGAACATTTCTATTCTGTGGCTCTTCAGCAGCAGGTTTGACTCTTCCCTGGTTTGGAGGACGAGGACCATCATTTGCATGCTGGTTGCCATGGAGACTCCCATCGCTTTTGGAATCACAAGTTTTGCCTGAAAGGAAACACGCCTGCAGGGTGAGTTTTTAAGGACCAGAGAGGTTTCTGTTTGTCATTCCAGCACATACTGGATTAACTACCACATCTAAGCAGGTGGGAGGGAAGGCAGTAAAATATTTTCTAGTAATTAGCGACAACATATTTAGTCTGTATAAAATCCACAAAACACAGAAGTACAACTACAAGACTTGCTGAATTAGATTAGGTTGTTATGGTATCAAATCTGTTATCTCTCAGCATCAGCTGCTTCAAAGGAGAATGAACTTTGGTCACAGAACATGAGCATGTCAATAAATCCTCCTGACCCCTGCAGCAGTCTGGCTAGAGGACTGAGGTCTCTCTTGAATTGGTAAGGCTACCCCATAATTACATCTTTTCTAGGAAAAGATGTGTACATGAACAGTTCATGGGTCTGTCCCTGTTTATCCATTCTATTTGCACTGCCAGAAAGGCTCTGGGGTTTGACAGCTCTGCCAGCTTCTTTCTCCCTACTGCACAATCAACATCTGGGATTGCTCCAAAGGTGAAATTTGTCTGGCCCTAAAGAGTGTGCAGAAGGGTAATGTGTATATATTGGCATGAATTTCTGGCTTGAGTTAAACAATGGTTATTCAGAAGCCTCAGTTACTTCCTAGTTCTCTGGTCTCTGTGAGATGGTAACCAAAAACCTACCTGTTAAATCTCCAGCTTTCATCTGATTTCTTCTTTTGAGGCTGTTTTGTGCATCTGTGGGGCCATCAACATACTTCATTGCAATAGCTGGGGTCTGGTCCTTTTCTGGCTGAGTCTGAGTAGCTGAAAGAAGAACACAAAAGGACATTTAATTGGATTGTATTAATGTTGATTTGCTCAGGGAGGAAAATACATGTCGAGTTGACTCTACCTGGCTGATGAGAACTTGGTATTGTTTCAGTCTTGCCTTCTGGAAAGGACTGAACAGATTCATGGCCAGAATCTAAATCTTTCATAGGCCTTCCCATAATCTCATTCTCAGTTGCAGATTTATTTCTAATGAGGAAGTATGTGTGCATTTTCCCTTTCCCTTTTACTTCTATTTCTCCTCTTTCAGTAATCTCAAAATTCTTGTATTTTAGGCACCTAAAGTATGAGAAGCAAAATGACACATGAAAATTCAAGACAAGTGACAATGATGTTTTAAAAGAGCTGAGTGATCAAATCACAACAGTCTGGGGAAAAGTCTCAATTCATGAAAAACTGAGGATTTGTTTCAGCTGTTTATTCAAGTCTGCTGTGCTTTCATAGCTTTACACATACAGCCTGATCAAAAATTAATGTATAACATAGTCAAATAATTCAGTCGGGTGGAAAGTTCTTATTGACCAGTAAATAGAAATTAAGAACTGAGGCAGCCAATATCAACTAGACAGAATTATCCTGAGTCATTTCATCAGAGAAGGCAATCAGGTCTGTCAAGCATGACTTATTTATTTTACATCCAGACTTGTTATTCCCAATTTCCTTTTTCATGTGTCCAAAAATGGCCATTTGATTTTCACTGGAACTGACATGAGGCTGATCAGCCTACACTTTCACCCTGACCCTTTTTTTTTTTCCATAGAGCTGTAGCATCTGGCTTTCTTCAGCTGCTCCAGTGCTGACAGTCACGGCCTTCCAAAGGTGACAGCCAACAGCTCTGCTGTGCCATCACCCAGCTCTCTCATTACCTCAGATCCCTTCTGCTCCCGTGCATTCCTGTGG
The DNA here is from genome assembly GCA_013400515.1 of Erpornis zantholeuca. Lineage (NCBI taxonomy): Eukaryota > Metazoa > Chordata > Aves > Passeriformes > Timaliidae > Erpornis > Erpornis zantholeuca. The sequence goes on from VZTN01011650.1 coordinate 419,846, forward strand.
ATTGAGGCATCTCAAAAGACCCCTGCTCTGATCCTCTTCCAATACTCATAGTTCACCTGCCCCTTGAACTCTGACTGTTGGTGCAGGGACCTTGAAGATCCCTTCATCAGTGAAGACCAAGGCAAGAGAGGCCTTGAGTAAGTCAGCCTTTCTTCAGGGCACAGTCACTGAATCACCTGCCACAGCAGGTCCATGTGCCTATTTATATTCTAGCATTGCAGAAGCTCTTCTGACTGCCTTTGAACTTTGTTGCCCATTTCAGTGCCAGCTGTGTTCTCATTTTCCCAACATCATTCCTATGTGCCCAGACAATGCTGCTGTATTCGTCCTTTGTAATTTGTCTTTGCTTCCACTCTTGCATGCAGATTTTATGCATACATAAAGTTCTTGAAAATACAGTATTAATTTTTTACAAACATGAGTTTCTGGAAAGTAAATTACAGCATGAACAGGGTAGCTGTTTGTGCAGTTAATCCTTAGTAAGTGTAAATAAAATTGTTTCACTGCAAATTATGGTGCTCAAACAGAGAGATTTTAAAGCTTTTGTTATTGAATGTTCTAAATGTTCTGACTGTCTTTCTAGCATCTACATCAATTTGTCAGTACTTCCAACTAAGCTATCACAATTTTTTTTAATATTTTGCTCCCTAGGGTGGGGACTCTCAAACCTCTGCTTCTATACGTAAGTACATTTGGAATAGTTAGAAAAAAATCAAACTCTTTACAAGCAGTGGCTTCCCTTTACAAGCTGCTTAAATGAGTGACTGAGCACCATCTACACTGAAAGGTGCAGCTGCCAAGGCAGTGGATTTCAGCATGGATTTGAGCAGGTGAAGTTTCCACTAGAGTTACTCACTGATAGGCACTGGAGCTCAGGTGGATTTTGCTCGGCACACCGTGGCTCTCCATGCGGGAAGCGATGTTCACTGTGTCTCCAAACAAACAGTAACGAGGCATCTTTTCTCCAACAACCCCAGCCAAGACAGGACCTGTATGGATCCCAACTCGAATCTTTACAAAGACATAAAACACCCCACAAAAATGTCACTTGTTATTTAACATCTTTCTTAATGCTAACTGGTTCATCTCAACACAACACTGGACACCAGTATGGTATCAAACATCCACAAGGAGGGGCTCTTCATGAAAACTGTGCCCACGTGGGCCTTCACTAAAGCCACAGAGGAGTCAGAAGCAGCTTTTTGAGGTGCTGCTGTAATACATTCACCAGAAGCTCAGCACAAGAAGCAGACAGACACACGTGCACCTTTGTGTTAACTTACTTGGATAGGATTTCCAGAAACTGGGTTCTGTACTCCTTTGGCTGCCATTATCATGCCCAAGGCAAAATTAGCAACTCGCTCAGCATGAGTGGGTACAGGCACAGGGACCCCACCTACCACCATGTAGGCATCTCCAATCGTCTCCACCTTTAATTGAGAAGGACAAGCACATGAGCATGCCAGGTATATCTCACTCAGGTTACTGTTTTGCTGTTCAAGGCTCTTCTTATCTGCACCAACTGCCCCTTTCCCCTGAAAGATGCTTCCAACAACTGAAAAGCTTTAGCATAGGAGAGTTTCCTTGGGATGGAGATCCTTTCCTTCACTCCACACTAAAAATTTCAATGCATTCTGTCCCTGCTCACTTGACCCACTTTAGATATCAGTGTGAGAAACCCTAAGGAGAAAGGGCTGCCATGCAAGTGTCAGACTGTTTGCCTTCCTCTTAGCCAGGGCAGACCTCTGTGCAAAGAGCACAGCCTCCTGAGCCAGGAGGTTACCTGATGGATGACTGCTATTAATTAGCTCTAATTCACAATTGGTACTAAAAGCATATTTCTTATTTAGAAGAGATTTATTTTTTTAAAAGTTGCAATAAATCAAGGGAGCCTATTCACTGCTGATTATGATTAAGGGGTTCACATGAAATTAAGGAACCTCCAGTCTCCAGGATGTAACACAACCCAGTGTGAGCTGAGCATTTTGGGAGCATCCTTCCCTACAACCAGCTGTTTTCCCACAATAGCTGCAGCCCATGAGACACATGCTGGAGGGTTTGTCCTCCTTCAGGCATCCAGTCTCCTTGAAATACATGCTAAAGTAGCTGAGAAATACTTTGGATTTTGTTCCTGTACCAGAAACTTTGCTGGGAATAGAACAGCCCTGTTGGAAACAGAGAATTCTTAGATGTTTAAAATCCACTGTAAAAGCCTGTTACTCGGTAATGAAATTTTTTAAGCTGCTCTTACGAGACTTCACTTGCCCATTTATCATCAGTAAACAAGATCTTTTAGATTAGACTGATTCGCTTTCTTAAAAATTAACACCAATAGGAGAGTGGAAATGTAATATTTGGGTTTGTTCATTAACATAATGACTTATAACTGTTCAGCACATCAATCTCAAAGAATGTGTTCCTGTCCATGCCTTCTATCAGATAGCCAAACCCAAAGTGATGCCAGTAATTTTCAGTAACAAATTTAAAAAGATGTAAAAAGTTACTAATGCAAATAGCTACCCTAATTATTTTTCAGCCTTAGTAGAAGATTTAATTTAACAAGATTTATTCATAACTTTAGATGTTTATAAGCTTGGGCAAAGTTTCTTTGATCAGCATCACTATTTCATTTCTTTCCCAATTCCCTGCAATAGTAATCTCTGTACCCCAGTAACCTCCTTCAATATTAATAGGAGTTATATACAGGCATCAAAAGGAGGTTATTATAGTGACAGATCATTTACTCATGATGGATGATTTTGGTAGAATATGATGCTAATTTATCCTAAAATCTGTGAGCCATATCCTGGATGCTTCAATTATTGAATACAGAATCCTTACCAAGGAAGAAATTCTTCTGATTTCCCAGTACAATCTATTGTGGGATGAACTGCAAGCCTTCCCTGAGCAAGGAATGAATGAGGTCTGGATTTCACCCTTTACTATTTCTGCCTTCCTCAATACTTAATGATCTGGAGACAGACAGAAACTTAGGAACTGCTCTTCAACACATCAAATGTGGTAACTGTGGAAGTGTTAATAACACAATCAGTATAGGCCAGACAGGGCTCTGATCTTTCCAGCTCAGTTTGGAGATCACATATTCATAACAGTCTAGGTCTAATTGATGCTCTTTGGGGGTCAGTAGGAGATCAATACCATAGCTGAAGACTTCCATGAAACAAAAAAAAGAATAGTCTGGGTATTATCTGGGTATTGTTTATAATGTTATTTTCCACCAAAGGTGACACTGAATGATATGACTATTTACAACAAGTTCAAATAAACTAGGAAACTAGGAAAATTAGTCATTTGAGATAGGAGGGAGAGAGAGATATATGAAAAAGCAGTCATTCTGGTATTAGAATTTTGGCTAGAGAATGTAGTCTATGATGGAAGTTGTATTCTGTCCAAAAATTTTGAACAGACTTAATCACATTTCCCCTTGTTTTCCAGTTTGCTTGGCCACTACAAATAGGTAATATTTTATGGTTTATAAAAAACCATGCTGTGCTGAAGAGGATTTAAATACACTTAAAAGCAAAAAAAACAAAGCAAAACCAACGAAACCCAGCAAAAATTTCTGCAGCCTTTTTTGATCAGTACCTACCTTGTACACGTCATGCACAGTGGTCAGTCTGTCAAATCTCAGGTACATTGAATTTAACATGAGAACTATCTGGATAGGTTCACATTGGGCACAAATGTTGGTAAAGGTCACCACGTCACTGAACAATATTGTGCATTCCTTGAACTCTCCTGTGGGCAGAAAGAGCAGTGGTAAGTACTTGTAATGGCTGGACAACCATGGTATCTGTTTGAGACTTGTTTGCAAAGACCATTCTATGACCTATCAGTTGTAATATTCACAAATGGGTGCTGAGAAGAAGGAGAAGTGTTGATATAAGACTGTATTAAATATAAGAATCATGACACACCTCAAACAACCCAAACATTTGAATACATCATACACAGGATGCACTTAGCTCGTTATCCTTAATTTCACATATGTGCTCACTAAAGGGAATTTAGGCCTTTTATTGCTACCCTTAATAGTAATGGGAATCATCATGATTCTACGTTTATAGACAGCACAGGGACACTAAGAGAATTTTCTAGGGAATGCCACTTTCTTTATTCCCTTCACATCTGAGCCCTTGTTTTCCTGTATACCCACGTTAAAACCAAAATCTCAGATTAGTGTTGAAACACTGAATTTTGTTCACTGACTGGGCAGCTACTACCACCTTTCACCACCTGAGGAACAATACTGGCAAAGAGCTTACAAAGCTTTCTTTGAAAGAATAGCCTAAGTTTATTATGAGCGAGATTAAGGGTCTGGGTCATCCTCCTCCCCAAGGATGTCACCAAGCAGAGAATGGACTCCACAGCAGTGGCAAAGGGGCTGTGCCAGCACCCCAGTCTCTCTATCACCATCTCCTGATGCACAAATCCCACACCCCAAATACATCCTGTTCATTCACCTGCCTCAACTCGCTTCCCCTCCTTCAGCTGGTTGGCCACGTGCTGGGGAAGCATGGCATAGAGCAGAGCTTCAGTCTTCTTCTTCTCTTCCTCCAGGTGCTTGGACAGGATCCGGAGCTCTTCCTTCTTCCTCTCCAGCTGGTTTGAGAGCTCCATCTCCGCCAGGCGCTGCTGATTGAGGAGAATCAAATCCCTCGTCACGTCGTGAGGAGCAATGTCTGCGATGTGCATCTGCCGCTCCTCCAGCTCATGCAAAGTGCGAAGCAAAGGTGAGCAGAGGTAGAGCATGCACTGCAGGGACTCCATCCACATCATCTGCCCTGTGGGGAACAAGTGTTGGCAAGGGTTTTCAGCAGTGGGGCCTTGCACACGCGGCTCAGCGCTACTGGTGTTAATTTTAGGGGATGAGTTCCAAAGACAATGGGTTTCTGTAGGGCCTGGATGATCACGGGAATTTGTTTTCTGTGAATAAGAGGTGAACTTGTTCAGAGGCAAAGAACAAAGTGCCAGGACCCAGGAAGCAGTCACTCCCTCACTGCAGGTGCTGGGCAGAGCCCGACTGTGTCTGAGGTCCCTCCTTCTCATGAGGAACCTGAGCACTCACAACATCTCCTTTCCGCTCCCCTCCGCATTTTCCTCTCCTCTCCTCCCAGGTTTTGAGCTGTTCCTGAAGCCAGTCAGTCAGAATCATGCACAGGGGAACTGAGACTCACAGTGATTAAGCAAAACATTTGAAGTTTAATTTCACAGTGCATTGTTTGTGTCCCAGTAAAGTCAATGGCACTCTCCTTCCTGGAAATTTGAGCTTTCCATCACTATCATAATCTAAATAAGCATTTACAAAAATGCCTGAAAAGTAAAACGGGTTTTTGGTGGGGGATTCAGTTTTTTGGTTTTTGGTTGAGGTTTGATTATGATTCTGATATTACTATTATTATTCATATTGTTATTGTTATTATTATTATTATTATTGTTGACTTGCTTCATAAGTATCATGGGTTTCTAAACAGCAATCTAGAAATTCCTATTTCTTTCTTTCTCCCTCACTTCATCCCCAGAGCTACTGGATGAACAGCTTTAAAACTAAGAGGATTGAAACATCAGAAATACCATGTGAATTAACCCCTAGAGCACAAGAGGAAGTACAATTGTACCCATGACTAGTCAAAGTTCCTTGTTTTGGTAGCATTATTTTTTTCAAAGTCTCTCTAAACCAATAATTTTTTCCTGAATCTCAGGAATACAAGATTTGACACTCATTACATATAGGTGAAAGGAGAAAAGAGAAAATTAGGTCATATTACATAGCTCAGAAAAGCAAAATTCAAGTCACAGAACACTTAAACTAAATGTCATTATAGTTAATTGCACCAAGCAGAAGATCATCTCATACTCGGTCCTCTCAGTAAAAATAAAGCAAATATAGTATCTTTTTTGCTGAGATAATTTCAACTGGTAAACTCTTACGTGGCTTTGGGTGGGTGTGTGAAGACAGAAATCAGAATCTGAAAATGTGCTGCAAAAAATAAAAGCACAGAGAACTAATCTATTTTTAATCACTTTTGAAACCCAGCCAGTAGCAAATAACTCCCCTCAAAGGCATAAATTAAGAACAAATCATATATTCACATGTGGGTTTTGCAGCATCAGAAAACCACCGTATTTCCAAGCCTTTCAAATAGGAACAGTGTTGTTGTTTCTGACTGGAAGCCTTCAAAATCTGGTGAGATGATAGCAGAATTTGTGTACAAGCATCTACTGTTTCTCTAAACAGAACCATCTAATCTCCTCTCCCAGAGGCTATTTATAGGACTTGAGTGAGGTCAGGAGTGCACCTCAGTGTAATTCCTGATTTAATATGAGCACTTGTGCTATTGAAAACAGTGAAGTACCTCTCAGCTCCAGCATTGGCCGCTCTTTCCATGACTCAGGCATCATCTCTCTTCTAGTCTGGAAAACAAATTGGCTGTTGATGAATTTCTGAATGCTGGAGATGGTGAAGGGTACTTCTGGGTGAACGATCCTGAAGTACTGATCCAAGCAGATGCCCATGGTCTGAAGGCCAGGTACAATCTTTTGAATGCTCACTCCAGCTTGCTTCACTTTGAGCTTAAAAAGAGAATATGGGCCATGTGTCACAATTCATGTCCGATCGATTCAGACCAAGCTACAGCTGATCACTGTTTATACATTTCCACACACTGAACCTTGCTAGAGCACATGGCTTATTTCTGAGCAAAGTTTCTGCCTTGTTAGTGCAGTTCTACACAGCTCTGAATGCATGCCCTTCATAGCAAGACAAAGCCCCAATAAAGGAATGCTGTTATTAAAATATTTCTTCCTGTAAATTGTGGAAAAACACCAAGACTACCTACTATTATCCCTGCTTGCATCTGTGTAGGCCTAACAAGCAGCCTTGCAGGTAGGTGCAGGAGAAAATTAGAGATTCCAGAGTGTCTTGTATTCCAAAATGAAAATAAGTGTGGCATAGAATACCTTGGCAAATATTAATTTTCTAATAGATGCCATGAGTTACTTTCTCTTAACCATGTCTAAAGGTTTAATCATTCTTCTTTACTCTGCTGACCATACATGGTCTATTAAATTCTGCAGAAATATTCTTCTCTGCTTGTCATCAGTTGTTGAAGCCCTGACCCAGCTACCAGTCATGGATGTAGGACTTGTCTTCTTTGCACATTAGTAATTTTATTAAATTATGCATATTGATGCTCTTGAAGGGTTTAAGACCCTGTATTTTGTCTGGTGTGGGCAGTAGCACGAAGCAGATTGTGTGCTCTGGAATCTCGATCAGCATGACACCAAAACATGTTCCCCTCAGGGAACATGATCAGCGTTCTTCTGCTGTCCCATCCTCAGTTTCTCCTTTCTTTGCTCCTGTCTTGAGCCAATATTCTTTCCACAGGGTTCGGAGCAGGAGGAGCTGTAACTTGGTGGGAACACAGGCTACCTGGGAGCCAGCCAGAGGGCAGCCCTGACAAGGGGCTGCAGAGTATGGGTGCACAGGAGAGGAGACTCAATCCTGCCCCAGAAGGTAAAGAGGGGTTTGGGTCCTAGATGGGGCTGCATGCTGCCTGATTCAGTAGGTAGCTGGGTTTTCCCAGCAGAAGCATGTATGAGTAGTCTCAGGAAGCACACAGAGCCTCAGCTGCCACCAAAGACCTCAAAGCCTTGGGACAGATTAATGGGAGGAGAGGGGGACTAACAGTAAGTGCAAAGCCAGTTTTAAGGATGGGACATGTGTATCCAGGGACAGGAAGGTGGCCAGAAACCTCAAAAAATTCTGCTCAATATTTGGTAACAGATAGACTGCTGCAATAAACCTTGCTGGAGTTTCTGCAGCTGCTTCAGACATGGTAAACTCAATAAATTCAAAGGAGATTCCTGTCTGCAGTGATCCAGAGCTAGTGGTTTTGTTAATTGCATGTCTCTGTACAGAGGATTTCTGCAAATCCAGTGAGTGTGCACTGCACACAGAGCAGCATGGGAACTGTAGGACAGTCAAAACAGAGGGAAATTACTATGAGGGTTATGCAAACTAAGGGCCCTGACCACATGCTTGTCCTACCTCTTTGTCAAAAACCATATGAAAAGGAAGTCCATTGCAAAATGTTTTTGTGTCAATCCAGAGGGTCTTGGGATAAACAGGATCAAATCCTCTCAGGAGTTTACCTGTGGTGAGATAAATGTATAGTTTTGTATGTATAATATTTACATATTAATGTAAATGCATAGATAAATCAGGCTGCACCTCATAAAACTGGTCAGCATTACTTTTTATTACTCAGTGACACAGGACCCTATACCATAATGAGTGAAGACAAAGCAAAGAGTGTGTGGGCCCAGAAATGTGCACACATCCGTGCTAAATGCTCTGCAGTGTAACCCACAGCTGATTAGCAAGTAATCTGAGCTGGCTGAGTGTTTAAAACTTAAGCACACAAAAAACACAGAGCATGAGATGCATGAAATTATGTGGAAAAAATAAGAATAGATGAACTGTAGATGTTACTCCTCTATGAATCTGCAGATGCCATAGCAATATGACACAGCTACATCTCACAAAAGTGTGCACAGGAATGGATTTAATACACCTTGCCAGCTCCTTCAATTTTGTAAACATATGTAAACATCAAATACATAGAGATCCGAACAGAGATTACTAGATTAGCAATAGACTTTTGGTAGCAGAGGATGTAATTTGGCTTTCAAAGTTTACTACAGTTGATAATTTTGGGAAGGAGTAGTATCTACCAAGTTAAAAGACACACTTTTAAATTCAGCATCTTAAACCAAGTGACATGAGAATGAAGAATCAAATTCACCGCACAATGGCATTTTATAGAAGAACACTTTTCAGATGAAAGCCCTGTTTAAGAGACAAAAGTGACAGGTCATATTCCATTTAAGTATCTGTCATTACTAAGCATGCTTATTATCTGCAATTTTTCTTTGATCATCAGTGTCAAACTGAAAGAAACTTAACCAGAAACATTTTGAAAAGTTGCAGAGGAAATATAATGGGTGGGTGGGTGTGGATAGGGAGGTTTCCTGACTTTCTCACTGAAGAGACTCAGAAACAATGCCAAGCTCCCTCAGAATGATTGCTCACCTTTTCCTAATGTGATTATTCCTCTCAATGTTTTCCAGTGACTTTTCTTAACAGGACAAACAGAGTTTCCTCTGTCTCCACTTGCATTCTTGGCTTTTCCTAGGTCCTGTTGAAACAAATCCAAAGGGAAATTCAAGGGTGATTTTATTTAAAATATATTTTGGTAATGTGCTGATATGAATATTAAAATACCTCTTTATTCAGTTGGTTCTCAAATTGTTTTTCAGAGTCAACAAGACACTGAGATGAGGAAGAAAATTCATTTCTTTCCTTGCATGGAAATAGAGGGGTTTGAGTGACAAGAAAAACAATATGTTCTTTTTTTCCAGTTCTTTCTTCTTCTTCTGTTTGATTGACTATTTTCATTGAAATCTCAATGTTAAAAAAATCCAGGGCTGCTGCACCGATGATTCCTGAGGGAGAAACAATAGACAAGGTATTGCCAAGAACAAAACATTTTCAATTCCCCTTTTAGAGGGCCCACAGTGGAATTTCAGAAATCACTTTTCCAAAGGACTCTGGAAGAAGAAAGCAACGCGTGTCGTTCTTGCTACTGTTGCCATGATGAGAATATGCACATAGGAGGTCAGCTTTAAAGTTACTGCTGCTCTTGCCTTGGCTGAGGACAAATGCTTATTTTCACTAGGAACAGCTCAGCAGGATCTCTGAAGAATATGTTCAAGTAGCCATAGAGCAATAATATAAATTTCCACTAACCCCAGAAGTGCAGGGAGTCTAAAGAAATTCTGCTATACAATCTATTTCAACCATTGAAGGATATTATATTTTGAAAGGAAGGAAATATCTTTCATGCAGATGCACAATCAGTTTCTCATTTCTGATTAGGTATTAGGCAAAATACTGGACAATGACATCAAAAGCTCTGTCTGACATTCCAAATAGTTCTGTGCTTTCAGCATGAAATGAGTTTTGACAAAGGGGGAAGTTTTGATGAACTTCTAAATTCAGCATCATTTATGAAAGAAAGGAATATGATCTTCTCTTACAGACCTATAGCTCTCTAATCCTTGCACAATTACAGCTCTGGTAAATTCTGGTAAAAGATTCAGTTTTGAGCAGGGTTCAGTAGGAGTTTCACAGATTGGATGTACAAAAAGGAGGAAGAATGTCTTGTAGACACTCAACTAGAATTTCTACTTCACTGTAATTTAAAAAGCACAAGTCACCAAGAATTAATAAACAGTTAGACACGATACACATAATGAAATTTAATTTTTCTTCCAGGGAGGGAATTCTATAGCAAGAATGGGCATTTGTGGCCTGGGTTGTCATACAGTAAATTTTGATGGAAGTTACTGGGAGCTAGGAGTTATAAGGCAGCAGGGAAATACTGAGTTCAGGTGTCTGGAGACTGAACTCTGCCAGGATTCAATTCCATGGCCAGTCCTCATCTGAAAAAAGATACTGAACTCTGAGTGCATCTGTAAATATATGATTACTCTGAATATATATTGCATTGCTCTGTACTCTGCATTTTGTCTCATTACCTGGCACAATATGGCACAGACCTCTTCTGTCTGAATAGTAATGTAAGTGCATTGACCCATCTTCATTCTTTTCCACTCTAAAAGATGGTGCATTCATCTCCTGAGGAAAAAACAAACAAAACCAAAATCTCAGTATTTTTTCTGAAAAAGACTATTGATGCCTTCCACTTGTATAAAAACATCTCATGCCTTAATAACATAAATTGTATTATGAATAAGATGAAAAACATAAAATTAAATATTCTCACCTGTGAAGGAAAATCTGCTTATGCATTGAAGCCAATGTACTAATACCTAATGCTGAGGACTAGTCAAAACCAATCATTTTTAGAAATTGTCCTAACATTTTGGAGTCACCTGTTTCAGAACACAGGAGAACATGCTGTGGTAATTTTTTTCGTTATTTATTCACACCTATGAGATGCTGTTCCTTGTGTTATGAACTCTGGCAGAGTCCATCCATACCTGCTCAGCAGTTACTACTCAGACTTGCCTGGTAAGAAAGGGACAGGTAGCTGTGCAGTGCATCCAGGTTCTCTATGAACTCATACAGATTTCCACCCAGTGTCCTCAGCATGTGGTCATAGCCTGAGCGCTTACAGAATTCAAAGAAATACTTTCCAAACTCCCTCAGAACAGTGTCAGCAGGAAGACCTGGCAAAATAAAGATACATAAAGGAATAAGAAAGCTTTGGAAGTCCTTGCAATGCTGACAGGTGGATTAAGAATGAAGGCAGAAAATTTGCAACATAGAGAAGGCATTCCTGAGGGCACAGGAGACAGAACCTGGGCTGCAGTCTCAGGCTTGACCCAGGATGGTTCATTTTTGAGGCATGCTAACACATACCTAATACTTTGCAGGCTTTGTCGACAAGCTGCATTGTGATCTCATCTTTGTAAACCTGAAAAGTCAAGAAAGAATCCTGGACTCCAGCCTGTAGCCTGAAACAGAGAAGACAATGTTCTTGCCTCAGCGGTGCTGTAAATACAACATGCTTGGGTGACCCAACCAGCATTCCTCAAGTACTGTTTGCTGTGAATGCACTCCTTAACCTCCCTCAGGCATTATATTGGAACATACTACTTCACCTAATGATGTAAGTTTAATATTAAACTGCTTTAAATTAATTAAATTGCTTTAACATGGCTGAATGGTGATGTCCACCTCTTCATTTCTGCTGTTTCACATTACAGTGTTGTGGTAAACTCTTTAAAGGATTAGGATATAATACTGTGGGGTGCTAGAGCAAGGAGAATCTTAATTGGTCTTCTGGTCTACTGGCTTGTTGTTCAATGTGGCCACAATATCCAGCTCTCTGGGGCTTCCCAAACCTGCTGACTTTTTTTTATATTGGCTTCAATGGATAGTATACATATGCATCTAAAGATCATTTATGTATCTTGGAAATACCATATAGCTTATAAAGACAAAAACAGAGATGATACAAGGCCAGATTGAATGGGGCTTTGAGCAACCTGGTCTAGTGGCAGATTCCCTGCTCATGGCAAGAGGATTGGAACCAGGTGATGTATGATTTAGCTGCTTTTCTGAGAGTAGTGGAATTAAGCTGACTTTATATTAAGGATGACATCTTTTCAGTGTAATTACTTCTCTATATTGTCATGGTGAGCCAGTGAGTCTATTGCAAAATTGTCTATAAGACTAAATGTCATCTTTAATTATCTGATCTGACAAATTAATTGGGACAAATTAGTATCAGAGGACGAACTGTTACAAGGCAAGAAACTGTTGCTTTGTCCTTGTTAGTTACTCCTAATAATTACCTGAGATACACATCAGCTACCATTTACCAATGAGAAATTACATCCTCTTGCTGAATTCCTGAGTGCTTTCTTTCAATGCACTGCCTTTATTGGGAACACATTACCTTAATTTTTCCCATGTTTCTTCACCGTACTTTTCAACCACCAAAGACTTCAGGCATGTGTTTATAAATCCATACTGCAAAAGCAAATATATAAACATGGAAAAGACATACTGGTTTTTCAAACGCTACCCCAACTTGCCACCTTTTTGTGTTTCAGATTTCTCTGCTAATTTTATATTGCAAGAGAGAAAGTAATCATGCTTGACAGCCTAAAGAGAAAGTAATGTTTGACAGCCATTACATTTTTCAGCAAACAGCGCAGCCTTTTCCTCAGCGTTTCACGAGCATTCGGCAGAAGAGAGCAGTCGGTGCTGTTTTGCAGAGAAGGACCCGAGGCCCCGCCGGCCGGGGATGCTCTGTGCCGTGGCTGCGGCCGGAGCTCGGCGCTGCAGCGCGGGCACAGCAGCCACGCACGGCTGCCGCATCGCGGAGCCTCGACCGTGCCGCGACCGCCGCGGCTCTGCCTTAGCACTGACGGACCCGGTACCGGGGATGGGGAACGCTAAAAGAGCGGCCCGAGCAGCGCGGTCTGAGCGGCAGCAGCCCAAGGATGATGCGGTCCGAATGCCCCAAAGCCTGCGGGTCAGCACCCTGTCCCGGCACGGCGGCAGCCGG